>OY744482.1:285675252-286216314 GCA_963556165.1 Tipula helvola
TTCACGTTTAAATAACTACACCAAATTTCCAGCATACACTTTGGTATAAGCTACATAATTTTTTATTATATCCATTATAAATTTAGTATGAACGCGTAATACCGCTGTTCATTTAAATAAAAACGAAAAATTAATAAACAAACGCTGTTATTTTTACGTCGATATGACATTTCATATTTCAATTTGACAACCATCAACATTTTAAACCAAAATGAAGTTTGCCAAATTTTCAAGGGTTGTACAAAAAATAAAAAATAATAAAATTTCCCTTTGCTCCCGATAGCAGCTCCGGATAGCAGCTCCAGATAAATAGGTAGAGCTAAATATTTTTTTATTGATTTTTAGTTAAAAAGTTGAATGAAAAATTATAGATTAGTTTAAAATAAATGAATTATATATATAAATAGCTTGTCAAACATTAGTTTTATTACAAAAATTAGGTGCTCCGGATACAATCTATCCTGAGCTAATAAAAAAACACGGCAACAATTTTATTACAATATAGAACCTAAAAAATGCCAATTCCTACATTTTTCAAATTTTTCTGTAGTACTTACCAGAGTTGGCGGTTTTGTGTTTTGTTACATTTTTTGGGTCGATTTTTTTGGTCGTTCGCTTTTTCTTTAGAAACCCCAGTATAAACGTTTTCAACGTTAAAAATTGAAAATTGGTGTAAAATCTGCCTCTAGCGTGTTGTCAGTAGCTATCGCAAGGAAAAAATTCAGTAAACAGTTCCCGTAGGAAATCTGGGAAAATTCGGTTTTCCAAAATTCATATGAAACTTTGTATAAAATCAGCCTCTATAGAGAGTGTCTGGAGATGTAATACATTGATGTAACTTGTTAATACCCTTTGCAGGAAAAAAAATGCAATTCAATGCAAATTTCCCACGGAAAACTTTAATTGATATTTTTCCAGCGATAGCTATTGACAAATTACATAAAAACGGTTTATCTTCGGATATACACTCTAATGGCTGATTTTATTCCAATTTTTTGGATTCTTCTGATTTTCCGATATTTTCCACGAGTAGGTGGAACCAAAATTTTCCACGTTAGATTATTTACAAAAGTTTACTTTCTAGAACATTTCATGTTGAAATTTTATTTCGAAATTTTTTGAACACATACTGTGTCTTGGATTATTCAAACTATTGATTGATTTTTATTTTTTATCGTTTTATCAATGAAAATAGTTAAAATTTATATTTTCGTGGTAATCGCAAATTTGTTCGATATATTTTCCAATGGAATAGGTATATTAAGCTAATTAATCTTAGATGTCACGGGTGTGAAGTTTTCGACAAAAAACAAAAATGAATATGTATTGGTGCGAAATAATACAGTAGATCAAAAATTTGTTATTTTACAAAATTCATACATATACATATATCATTCTTAACGTTATCCGCTTCGGCCTAGAAGTGTATACCGTACAGAAATCTGCCACATTGTAAAACGGTATGAGTAATTAAAATATTTAGTTAGGAGAAAATTAAGTGACTTAATTAGAAATTAATAAGACATTAAACAAAATATATTCACAGAGATGTTCCGCGGGTCCGACTACCTACAATCATATTCGAATACGATGAAACAGGACCTTTTGTTGTTGACCTCGAATGTCGATAATTTTCATATGATATATTGAAATTTTGAGGTTCACTGTATTGAAGATTGGCCAATTCACAGAGATGTTCCACGGGTCCGACGTATAAGAAAAATTAGATATTGGTATCCTATATAGACTACTCCTATATAGAATAATTGTTTATTATACCGGTTAAGTACATTTCTATCGAAGTGTTTTGGTGAACTATTTGAGTGGCTCGGTTTTTTGTTCCACTGCTCTTCGTTCAGCATATTATCAGGAACGTATTTCCTTTTTGTTGTTTTTGGGGTATTTCATCGTGTTCGAATATGATTGTAGGTAGTCTATATAGGATACCTATATCTAATTTTTCTTATACGTCGAACCCGCGGAACATCTCTGTGAATTGGCCAATCTTCAATACAGTGAACCTCAAAATTTCAATATATCATATGAAAATTATCAACATTCGAGGTCAACAACAAATGGTCCTGTTTCATCGTATTCGAATATGATTGTAGGTAGTCTATATAGGATACCTACCTATATCTAATTTTTCTTATACGTCGGACCCGTGGAACATCTCTGTGAATTGGCCAATCTTCAATACAGTGAACCTCAAATATTTCGGTATATCGTATGGATTTGTTGACTTTGAAAGTCAACAACAAATGGTCCTTTTTCATCTTGGTAGCTGCATGTAGTACAATGGAGATGAAATACATATATCCTTAAATATTCTTTTATGCCGAACCAGCGGAAATTTTGATGATTTGGCCTTGGCTTACCAAGTACCCTTTACCACTGACACCCATATCTCAAAAAAAGATTTTCAATTTTCAGGAAACATTTTGATCGTATATGCTGACGTCAAAATTCAATTATTTAAGTCAAAAACATTAGTAGTTTTCCCGGTTTTTGTCAGCATTTGGTTTTAAATTGCTTTTACCGACTGTTTCACTAATACTAATATAATTTTTTGTTGAATCAACAAATTTTGTATACATATATGTATGTTTTGTTGATTTTGTTTTTTGTTGAAAACTTCACATCCGTTAGATGTCTGGTTTCTGCAGAAAATCAGGTTTAATTTTTTAATTTTTACCGCCTAAAACAGGCCAAATATGAAAATTAATTTCCGATTTTCTCGACTCCTAGACTAACACTAATCGAAAGTTTCGTTGTATTTCACCGAGAATTAGATTTTTGTTGTGAAACATGTTTACAGAAGGTAAGTCAAAAATTTCGTGAAAAAAATTAACGGAAAATCTGTTACGAACAAAATTGCAAATTATATACGAGAAAAACGAACACAAAGTGCACTGAGCTTGCATACTGTACAATTCGAATTACAATTTCCGTCAGATTAAATTGAAAGGTACAAAAATTATTAATGTGTAGAGTAAGTGACTCAAAGAAATAAAATGGAAATACATTTGAAACAAAGAGAAAGTACACGCATTACGCATACGTTAAATATTAAATATTATTTAAACATGGTAGCGAGCTGTAAAAAATGGCACTTATACATTGACACCTAAGAAAATAATAATTTTGAAATTGCTTAATCTTTGAAGGAGCCGCAGGGAGTCATGTTACCGTCTTTCAATCCGCTATGATTTTACAGTCAAAATAGAGCCTATGTCTAATAGAACCGCCCTATTTTATTTAATTCAATCTGATGCTACTTTACTTTGTTCACCGAGTTTGCCGTGACCATTCACGACACTTTAAATTTGGATTCTTCAACAAGAGTAATGGTGTCATGTTTGAGTAATGGTGTATTTTAAAGCGTACAGGATGTTTAGGTGAATTATGTGAATTAACAGAACCGTATTTTGCTCAAACTAACCAAGTCATGGCAATACTGAAATATAATCGTTTGTATTTTTCGTTGGCAACAAATAAATAATAAATTTCAATTTTTAATTGAACAATTAATGACGGTAAGGTTTGTCCTCCAAACCCAAAATAGAATAACTTATTGACTTTATAAACCAAAAATGTAACGTAATTTAAATACTGGGCGAACAGCTGCGGTCTATGTGCATTGGTTTCTCAGGCTCAACGAAGAGGCTTAAAATGATTCAATAGATACTCATACATAAAGGTTTTCACATAATTACGAGTTAAGCGTGAACTTGCCCGTTATTTTTTTTAACTATAATTAAATATATCACCTGGTTCAAGAAAAATGTCTTTCTAACTCACTCGTTTTCTGCACTCAGTTTAGAAGAATTTAGTCAACAAGTGTTGAAAATGTGTTTCAATACCATTTACAATTATGATGATAGTTTGCTCACTCACCGGAGAGCTACGTGTGCTATGGTAATAAAATACAAACAAATAAATTTTACAATAACATGCTCCTGTGATACATCAATGTTGATTTTCGGTTGTTATTTCAATTTTATGTATCTTTACCCAAAATAATTGAGTTTTCAAATTGCAGTATTATACAACTAAAACAAAAACTAAGTTATAATCCCTAGTAAATATCACTTTACTTCGAGCAGATCTAGACAGAAAATCTTCTTTAAAAAATTAATCAAAAAATTTTAGTTTAATTTAAAATAAATGTATTTACTTTCTCGTCTCAAAACACTTTTGTGTATGTAGCACTTTGCACAAAAAATACGTTTTTATCTATTCTGTGTGCAACAAGAATCAAACTAAAACTATCGAGGGATATAACATTTTATGGTAAAACAAATAAACTTTTTTTTTTCGTTTTTTTTGTGAACGATAAATTTTATACTCAACCAAAAGTTATTACGTTTGGGAAGATCTTTACATAGATTGAAAATATATACGGTCTCACACGTTCCCAACTAAACTAACTATCAAACGAGCGTGTAACTTATAAATTATTATTATTATTATTTTTTTTACTATTTTTTACAACATAAACAAACAAACACAATTCCCGAAACGTAAAACTTTTAGGTTTGCAAATTGTTTTTCCGTCTCTCTTATTTGTTCCATTACACGGTGGCTTTGTTTTGAACAAATCGATACTGGAAACGCTTTATTAGTATACTCGTACAAAGTTCCCTATTTCACAACACATTTTAATGATAAATATAATATGTACATAGGTAGGTTCATACAGTTACAAAAATTTTATTAATTTATTATGTATAAAAGTTACGCAATATTTACAATAAACACAAAATTCCCATTTCTGTCTATTTCAATTCCATTTTGTTTTGGTATGTTTGGAAAAACTTTAAAAGGCAAAAATAAACTTTTTGCATAGATTCTAAAATGTTATATTTTCTTACGTATATGTACGAGTACATGAATTGGTATGTATAAGAAACACAAAAATGATATTAGGAAAATGAAACTGGTTACTGATTAAAATCTAGTGGGAAATACGAAAAAACTAATATTTGAATTTAGATTTGGTTGCTTCCTTCATTTATCAGAATGAAACAAAATTAAAAATGTTTGGGTTTTATCTGAATTTTTTATTTAAGCCTTTTTCTACATATAGTATATTCAAATAAATCTTGTAGGATATCGGCAATTGAAATGATGGATTGAAAGTATTATCAGTTGTGAACAATTTGTGTGTACGAAAGAAAATCAAATATTATCATGATTCATGATTGATGATACTCATTACATAGATAAGTATCCACACATTATTTTAACTCCTTTAATTAAATGCAAATTGTGAAAGCCAATTTAAAAATAGTATATCATTCAACGAGCATATAATGATAGCTGTTATTCATGAAGATGAAGTTTGCGGGTGACCTTGGGAGGTCATGGAAAATACATATTCAGACGCACAATTGATTGCTATTTTCGAATCCGATATTAAAAATAGGAGTTTCCCTATACAAAAATGACCTTGACCTCAAATGACCTTGAAGATAACCGCCCAGGTCACAACCAAGCTCATCATTAAATTCCTTGTTGAAAATTAGCTAAGAATAAACCTTACTCATTTTTTTTTTTTTTTTGACATACTCCGCGAGATTTTTAGGGTTCCGGGAATTTCAGTCAAAAACAGAAAGGAATTTCAGTCAAAAATTAAAAGGCAACTCAGTCAAAATAGTTTTAGACTGAAATGCCTTTCCAGAAGGAAGTTCAATCAAAAAACTAAAAAGGCATTCAAGTCAAAACTTTTTTGACTGAAATTCCTGTTGCATTTGTGACTGAAATACCTTTTGAAAAGGTAATTCAGTGAAACAATTAAAAAGGAATTTCAGACAAAATTGTTCTTGGGGTATTCAGTCAAAAACAATTCAGTCAAAAAACAAAAGGCATTTTAGTTATAAAATTTCCCATACAAATATTATGACTAAAATTCTTTTTCTAAGTCCACAAAAAAGGTATTTCGATCAGAAAACAGTTTGACTGAAATGCCCTTTGTGCATTTGGACTGAATAACCTTCTTGAAAGGTGCTTTAGTCACAAATTTTGGGAATGGAATACCTTTTGTTTGGTTTATTTTATTAGTCGCATCGTAAACAATTAATCGTGTTACAATTGAGCGTGAATAGTTGATCGTAGATACAATTGATCGTAGAAACAATAAACAATTCTAAGTTAAATTAACCGGAATAGGGTCGGAACGGCCAAATGTGTCGAAAGGCCGAATGTGTCGAAAAACCGAATAGGTCTAAAGGCCGAAGGTGTGTACTAAAAAAAAATAATTGCTCTATTTTGTAATTGCAAGATTTTAAAATACAATCTGTGAATGGCGTATGATAGGTTACACTGTTACCTATCATACACAAAAAGCAGATTGTAAAAATTCGATCTAGTTTCGAAGATATTGTTATAGATTCATCGATGGTTATAGTCGATTCATCTATTTTTCTTAACCTAAGCTATTGATTTGATGCCTATCTGAATATCTATATTATAGGTGGCGAGCGGTTTCTATTGTTAGTTACCTATAGAGAACCGACTCACATGAGATATTTTGTGTTATTTGGAGAAAGATAAGCTAATGAAATATTAACTACCTAATTATTAAAGCTCGTACGTGAGTATAGCTTCTTTTCTTTTAGCTCTTCCCGAGGAAGTACGATAATATTTCATTAGATATCAGGCCTTTTGTGTTAGTTACAGTGGTTAGTTTATACTTACAGAAATTTGTAGAGATGTACAGGAAACAGGATTCTTCTCGAGCGTTAAAAGATACTGTTTTTATTTGTGGTTTAAATGTTATTTTATTTAAATTTTTGGGGAGTGTAACAGTGACTCCTTTGAGTATAAAGTTAATAATGAATTTGTAGAGACTGTGCTCTATTTGGAATATGAAATACGAATGAGTTTGAATTACGAATGAATTTTTGCTACAATTTTTGGTTCTTATATACTAATTTTGTTATGCGTTTTACAACACAACACATACAAATATTACATATACAATATTTAAAGTATGTTACAATTCTTTAATCATCATCAATTTCTTTTCAAAACAATATTTTAATTATTTTTAGGTCATTATATTTCATTACTTTTGGGTTATTTCCTATTGAATATTAATTATTACAAAACATTCACATTTCATTTATTTTAGTTTATTTATGTTCCGTATTTTTATTACTTTTTATTATTATATAATTTTTATTTTGAGTTATTTATGACCTACATTTTATTTTCCCAGACATAATTTTACGCATGTTAATTTGATTTTCGTTATATAACACTTCATAATGATTATATGGTTCACAACAATATGTCAATTCTTCTATAGTGTACCAAAAGTCTACTAAAAACAGCTATTTCTACCAAACGGGTTATTCTAACGAGTGAAACACGAGTAAAACTAAAGATAAATTTAGCAAGTATTATTTTAATTCGTCAGAGCCAACTTTGATATATTTTGCAAAATGAAAGTTCGAAAAATATATTTTAGCCATAATTTAATTTTAATATTCCTGCAATTAATATTTACTTAATACCATTATAGCCTTTTTATATATCGTTGTTAAAGATATGTAGAAAACTTTTATGTAAACGTTTTATAATATACATATTTGCTTTTTTCATTGAAAAATTAGAAGCTAAAACACACCATTTTTACTATGGATTTCTGTTGAAATCAGTGAAAAGTTATACCACTAAAAAAGCTTCTAAAAAATTCGTTATTATGTTTATGCAAAGCTCCTAGATATACAAGCCATCAGCATCGACCCTTTAAAATAAGAAGCTTAATTTAAGGGGATACATTTTACGATTTCCCATAAGAATGAAAGAAGGTTTATATTTAAACTAAATCTTTGAGTACAACATATTTTAAAACTAATAATTTAAATTTAGTAATTTGATTAATATAATTAAAATAAAATTGTACAAATTTACTTTTTCTTTGTATGTATATGTAAAAAAGTAATGTTAATACAGTATAAAATTAATAAAAACGAAATCAATGACGTAAGATATTATGAAGTTAGCTACATATGATTTTTTTTCTTTTTCGAAAATTCGAATTTCGAATTTTGAAAATATTTTTAACAGTGCAATAATTCTGGTTAATATTTATAATATTTTTTAGTGTATTTCTTATGAAATACATTCGCATATGCTAAAACATTATTTTGGATTGTTTTGCTGAAATTTCAATTTAAATATTTCAATTTTTTTTACTACCGCCATCTGATTTCAAACACGGAAACTACACGCCCATTTTGTTTTTTTTTAAATATATTTTGTTAGTCGAGTTTATAAGTAGGTGGCACTAATGTGTAACGGGACCACTCTTGAATTGAGCATAGTCACCATTAGCGAAAATAATAATAAGAATAAAAATGTGGTTGTGCCACTAAGGTACGCCATTTTTGCCTTGCTCAATCGTTTCGAGGTATGTTGGCCGTGAGTTTGTACCTTAGATTCCGCACAACAAATGGCATAATTGGATGGCTACTATTACTATCACCTTACCTCATAATATCTCACTTCACTCCATAGTTACAGGTTCCACTCACTCACTCATTTTCAATAAATAATAACAAAACAATTTTTAATTTCAAAAGAGTTAACAATGTAATATATTTATTTGATCGTAAAAAAAAGTGAATTTGAAAATTAAATAAAGAAATGAAACAATCGAAACATTATTGATTTAAATTGAAGCTAGTTAATTAAAATGGAGTTGGATTATCAAATTCTAGAATCCAAGAAAACAAAAAAAAAATATCCTCTACTTACAATACAACCTTATGGTTATCGAAGGAACGATGAAAGCGCTCCACGACCTTTGATCCTATAAAGATGTTTGGTAATACGATTTAATTGCTATACGCTGTTATGTAAACGAGAAAAAAAATCATATTAATTAACTTAGCATACAATAAAGAAAATTTAATAATAAAAGAAATGTATAAAAATAATTAGATAAAAAAATCAAAAAAAAATCAAATAAACAATGAACCATTAATAAAGAAACGATACAACCAAAAAAAAAAAATTTTACTCCAGTTGTTGATGACGTCACACACTGCACGTCTTTAACGCGAATTGCAAACAATCTCCGTAATATACGCACTTCCAAACCATGAGCCGTAATTGTGTCAAACGGGCGAAAATTTTAAATATTTGTCTGCGTTCACACCTCCCTGCAATAACCGTCTCGTTATATAATTTCCTGTCCCTTATATGTACACCGCAAATCATGAATATGTGAACACTTTCACACAAAAAAAAACTCCCGTTGTATACGCGGTTTCTGGAAACTCCTTCGCACGTTTAACTTGATAAATTACCGCAGTATATAATCCGCTCAATCACATTAAATTACATATACAGTTTATAGATGCAATACCCTTGCAGGTTTTATATAAATAATCCACTAAAATGGATACAAATACGTAATACCACTAAATTACTGCTACACTTTAAGCACTCAAATTGTTCATAAATACTTAAGTATTTTAATTCATTGTGTCGGATACGTAATGTTTAAGTCTCTAGTTATGACTTGGCACCGGACACTTCACTTAACACACCAATAAATATTTAAGAGGTACACGTTTATTTCAAAGATTTTATGATAAGCACAAAAAAAAAATTATAATTTTTCCCAAAGAAAATTTTTATCACTTACGAGGATACATCTATGTATTCCTCATTTAGCACGTTTTTTCGTACATCGTTTTTAATTTTTATTTTTGTTTGAATCTTTCTCTTTGAGTTTTTATCACCAATTGTCCATCTGCATATCATCCGATTTTATTTTTCGAGTAAATCGGCCAACGGTATTCCTCCACAATAAAAAAAAATAAATCAGGTTGTTCAATTTTTCCCGCCGATAAAATTTCGCTACAATAACAATAATAAAAAAAACAAACAATGCCTTGATTGAAATGGTGCATTTATTTTGCTTTGCCATCTCATTTGGTTCATATAACATCGCGTGTGATCAAGCGTTTCAATCGAGGAATATTTGTTTACTACTTTTTACACTTTCTGCCGTAGGCACTTGGCGAAACACACTTAATACACACATTTTTAAAATTTTTTAAAAACACTTGTTAAATATTTATTTGTTTTATTATAACTAAATTTGGATTACAACTAACTTTATTAATGTAATTAACTGAATACTTGCAACCGCAAGTGGAAGAATGTGCTGAGTTGCGATAATGTTGAGTGCAACGTGCGATGGTTGTTATCTTCAGACAGAGGAATATGATCCCTCACATAAACGTGGGAACCTAGTTGCTTGATGTGTTAACTCTTCCCCTCTTAGATTCAAATGTCCCATTTGAACTTTTAGAAAAATGGAGTTTCGTAGAATTTTCTTCTAGGGGGAGCCGTAGCGGCTACCGTTGGTAGATGAGTTGTTGTGTCCTGCTGTTGGATACCATCGTTCTCTATATGTTCTTTTGCTTGTTGGTGTTTGCCTTCCTCTAATGCTTCATGATTGATAGAATTGGTGATTCGCAATGTTCTTTTTCTATTTAATAGGACGGCAATAATGAGTACCGTGATGATAATGCTTATTGAGAATGAGCTGATGCCCATGTATTGATGACGAAATGTTTCTTGTTGGAGGAGTTCGATTATTTTTGTGTTATTAATGTTTAAATCTTTCATCAGTTGTATTGATAGTATTTCTCTATATTCATCTTCTTCAGGTGTAGGTTGTAGAATTGCGGGGAGCGCTTGAGTTATTGATTTTTCGTTGGCAATATATTTCATGTTACCAATGGTCAGACTTGAATTGGAAAATTTTATTAAGTAAGTACCATTCAGCTTCTGCATCTCCTTGTTGATGGAAATTTCTCCGTCGTATTGATTTAGAAGTATAAGACCTTCCGATACTTCCTCAACGTTTGGTATGTGTTGGCTATTGGTTTGGCTGCATTTCGACGGACGACTACTGAGCAAGTTTGGCAGGCATGCGGTGTTACTTATATCTAATACATTTTTTTGATTACAGATTGACAAGGAATTGATTGTTTTACAATCACTAGTAATAACATATACTTTGTTATGGTTTTTTAAAATATGTTTTATTTATTTATTTATTTATTTTAAAACAGTGGTGTTATTAGTAATATGTACTCGCACAACCACTCCATCATAAACACATTATTTTGAGCGTGTAGGAGCTCATTCATAATAATGTATGAATTCAAGAAGGGGCGTTACAATATTTCGGCCAAGACTACTTCTAATTTGGTGTGCTCATCCATAACATTGCATAGTCCTTTTTAATACTTGATTTCCCTTCGTACGTCGTATTTGATTTGCTCCGCTTCAATTCAAAGCAGTCACCAATAAAAAAGCCACCATGATTTGGACAAGAGTCTTTCCTGGTTTTTTCCATACCCCTCGCCATTTTATCTAGCTCAACATTCACATCACGGATTTCAATACAAGATTATAATCTTATAGTATACAAATTAAAATTAAAAAAATTAAAAAATTAAAAAAAATAAAAGTTTTAACGTCATGTTGACGCGAAAGTCAAAGCCAATGATCAATTACATATTCAATTTCAACGATCTTTTGATTTCTCTTGACTGCTTTTAATAATAACCTATCGTAAAGTTCAATAGTTGTTAAAGGAATGTAGACAATATAAATGAGACATAATTTATTAGTGATAATTTTAATGGTGGCGAAGTCTAAGGCTTCTTCCGGAGTTGCATATGGCAAATTTTCTTTCTCAATTGTTTGTATAGCTAATTTAATTTCAGAATCTGAAAGAATGAGAGAGTTTATCACTCCCGCCTTGGCCCAATGGATGGCGTACTTAATATTAATTATTTCCTCGTTCATTAACCTTAATTTATAGTGTATTTTTAATGCCAATTGATCTGTTAATCTATTTTCTTTATGTATAGCGTTTGTAATTTCATTTGCCATTTTGGTAATATTGTTAATCCTATCGTTATATAATTGATTAATAATGACTTGCTTATTATTATTTTCTAACACATTATTGATTTTGCTTTTAATAATTTCAAAGTCCTCGTGGTCTGGATTCCCGTTGTGCATTTTGGACACTGTTATTTCCATATTTTGCAGTTTTAAGCATAAGTGTAATGCTTGGGGTAGGTCCGACGGCTCTCTGATACTGAGTAGTCGTGGTAAATCTCCTTTCAACCCCCTAATGAATGTGTCGAGTGCCTTATCTCTATAACTTTCTGTTAAGTTATTTAACGATTCTTGCCCCATTTCCATGCAGGACAGTTTATTTAGTATCAAAGATAGGTGTTGATAAACCCTTTGATAAAACTCGGGGATTGTTTGGCTACCTTGTATCAATGTCATCATTTGGTACTCGAGAGTACCTAAATCCCGCTTATCCGCATAATGCAGGGTTAGACATTTGGCGATTTTTTGCCAATTGAGTGGGGTATTATAAGATTCTAACGCAACATCGGCTTGGCCTACTATTTTGTTTCTAATTACGTTTAAGATACCGTAATACTTCGGGGTACCTTTTAGATGTTCATATATCAGTAAGACCCTGTCTACGCTTTTTTTCCAGGAACTAAATTCTCCTGGTTGGCCTGAGAACTCTCTTATACACTTTACGATGTCGGGAATTTTATCTAAATCTGTGAGGTTCGCTCTGTATTGGTCGTCTATAGTTTGGTCCGTTTCATTCTTTTGATTATTAATCTTTTGGGTTTGGTCGATTACTATTGCTGTTATGATATCCGTTAATTGTTCAAGATCGAATGGTTCAGGATTTCTAGAGTCTGTAGATAAGCTAGCATTTGCAGCTTGAAGTTTTGGCTCGTTAGGCATTTTTGTAACGAGAAAGGGATTTAACTAATAATTTCGATTTTTCACTTTGGGCACTAAAATGTTTGATTGACTGGGCTAGATTCCTAATATCAACTATTGCCTTTACAGATATAGGTTTGAATATGGAAAAATTTATACTATGCTTTTATTATATTTAAATTATGTCAAATTTGGTTATCGAAAGAGAAAAAAAAGTTTCTTAACAAAAATTTTCTTTAGATAAAAATTTTGTCTTAATTTTACTCTACTTTTGATATATTTCGTTTAATTTTCTCTAAATTGAAATTGATTTTTACTTGATTTCACTGATAAATTCTCTAAATTCGATTTCTTGTATTTTAATTTCTATAAAATTTTCTTTGGCTTAAAATTAAATATTGGAAACCTTGATTTTACTTTTACTTTACTTTTAGTACATCTCGTTTAATTTTCTTTAGATTAAAATTGATTCTTACTTGATTTCATTTCATTTATAAGACTATAAAAATTGACTCTTAATTTTTCACTTGTTTTACATATAATAGAATTTCATTAGATTAAAATTGATTCTTACTTGATTTCATTTCATTTATAAGATTATAAAAATTGACTTTTAATTTTTCACTTGCTTTGCATATAATAGAATTTCTTTAGATTAAAATTGGAATAACTTACAAAATTATAAACAAATGTATGGTTAACATTTGGAGTTGTAATCTCGTTGCCCCTTGCTCAGATGTCGTCGTTAAAGATGATTGGGCCGCTGTTGAATGGTTTATGGCTTGGTGTCCGTGGTCCTGTTTCAACTCCCAATTTTTCCTGGGTAGAAATACTTGAACGCTTCGTTTCCCAATTCTAACACTTTAACTTGTTGTAGTAATTTTGATTAATTACTTTTCACTGATGTGGTATAGGTAACCACAAAGCCTTACACTGTTCACTTTTGATTATTATGATCCCCTTGTTGAGTTCACTTTTGATTATTATGATCCCCTTGTTGAGGTTAGTGGGCACTTTTTGGTTCAGTTAAATTCGTTAGTTACTACTTAGTTACTTTTCTTTATTGACACTTCGCAAGGGTCCCTGTTTCGGCGCCAGTTAATTTATTTATTATTTAATTTAATAAAAAAAATTAATTTTTATTTTTTTATTTTTTATTTTATATATTTTTTTATTTATTTATTATTGATTTTATTTAACTCAATTTTACTTTATTGAATGATTCATTTAATACACTTTTATTATAAAAACTTAAACATCTATCTTAAACTAAATTTGGATTACAACTAACTTTATTAATGTAATTAACTGAATACTTGCAACCGCAAGTGGAAGAATGTGCTGAGTTGCGATAATGTTGAGTGCAACGTGCGATGGTTGTTATCTTCAGACAGAGGAATATGATCCCTCACATAAACGTGGGAACCTAGTTGCTTGATGTGTTAACTCTTCCCCTCATATATATATATATATACATATATAGTTGGAATAAGCAAAAAGTGAAACCAAAATATACAAATAAAACAATGTGGGAGTGGTAGACAATAAAATTGGTGACAGCAATAAACATTAAAAATTAAAACATTTTAATTCGAGAAGAATATTTGTATATATATATATATATATAATATAATATATATATATATATATATATATATATATATATATATAGAATATTTGTTTATGAATGAATTAACTAATTGCATTACATAAATATAATTTCATACTACAGTACCACCTCGAACATCAGTAACATTCACAGGCGGAATGAGCGAATGTTACAAATGGCTCAAAATTAAAAGAAAAACTTGAACGAATGGTATGACGTCATGATATAAAGATGTGTTTGTAAATAAAGGGTTTTCAGTAAAACATTAATTAAATATCTATAAACAAGTTTTTATTAATTGATTTTCAAATCTTATAATTATCAATTATTTTTCTTGATAACGTATAAATCAAAATTCATTTTAGTAAGATTTTTCATTTAAGAAAAACGAAATTAAATAAACATCACTTTTCATATGATTTGCATGAAAAATCCATTTTGTTTGGTCTTTCTGTCCCCCTTATTTTAAGTTCGAATTTTAACCTGACGGCGTGTATATCTAGGAACGCTTTGGTTTATGGCTCTATACTCTAAAAAGCTCTGATATCGCTCACACATCCATTTACATTTTTCTATATTTTATTTTTGACGCACATCAAAACCATGACAAACCAATTGAAAGGTATGATTGACAGCTGTTTCAAAAACTTCAGATTTAAGCTTTTTTGATAAATTGGGAGGTCCCAGTGAATTTTGCTCCAAATCGGTCAACCGGAAGTAGCCACTCCCGTGGGGCAGAAAATTTGTTTTGCAAATATCTGAAAAAGTATAAGGTTTACAAAAAACTACTAAAACAAAATGTTTCCAAAAACTAAAAGTAAAAAAAAATAAAAAATTAAAAATTAAAAAAAAAAAATTTAAAAATAAAAAAAAAAAAAATTTAAAAAAAAAAAAATTTAAAAAAAAAATTTAAAAATTTTATAAAAAAAATAAAATTGATGTGTGGCTAACACATTTCTTCTACGAACAGGGAATTTTGAGACACCAATTACGCAAACTTCTTACAAATTTATTATTTTTTATTACTTTCTTTTACATAAGTAAAGCTTAAATCTAAAGTTTTTGTTAGATTGGTTAAGCCATCTGGGCTATAGAGAAGACACAGACCAACAGACGAGCAGACAAACGGACAGACTGACAGACAGACATCATTTCGAAACCCACTTTTTCGGACTCAAGGGACCTCAAAACAGATATATCTTCATTAATCTCTTACATAATATTTCGGGTTCCAGGTCCCAGATTCCGTAAAACAGAAAATTTATTTTACAAATATTTCAAAAATATACAATTTACAGAAAACATGAAAAAATAAAAACAATCTTAATAAAGTTTGCAAGAAATTTGCATTATAAAAGTTTCTTAAAATTCGCTGTTCGTAAAAGAAAGTCGTGTGTTGGCCACACCTCCATTTTTTTATTTGATTTTATCCAATTTAGGATTTCGTCTTCCTTCGTTATTTTTGATAGATTTTTTGGTATTTTACACATTCAATTCACTAACTTAGTTGCTTTCTTCAATTAAATTGCATCTTCCGAGATTTCAATAATATTAGATTGTGTATCGCGTTTTGTCATAAATTTTTCAAAAAATAGCATTTGGTCATGAAACCTCCATTTCTTCGTGTTTTGTTTTTCTTGACCTTTTAATAGATTCTCTATGAGAATCTCTAAGTTTCTTCCATAATTTTTTCACTGAAAAAGCTGTAAAATATTAAGTTTATTTAAATTTACGTCTCCATTTAAATAAAACAATATACACTTTAACAAAAAGTGTTACTTACCATTCTCTGGTTGGCATTCTATGGCAGTTTCTGCCCAAGTATCATCTTTGAACTTAGTACTGGATTTGTAGTCCTTATGTTCCTTGTCGCACAATTCGGGGTGGCTCTGAACATTTTCAATTATTTTTTCGGTTTCATCTGTAGACATTTTTAAACGCAATTGGTATAACATCGATACTTTAGTCCGATATGGCGATTTACGTGAAAATTAGCATTTACTACAAATATTAAAAACAAATTGAATTATGGCGTCCTTTTCGTATCTAATGTTTTCCGTCATAAATAAAATTTAGGAACATCAATGTATGCGTGAACCAATTTTTTAACTGAAATATGCAGAGTCGAGCTAGTGAACTAAACTAAGATATGTTTTCTCGCTTAGCTTATCTCAATTGTACAACGGGCCTTATTACTCTAGGAATTGCTGTTATTAAACACCAAACAATTTTATTGTTTAAATTGTGTTGTTATTTGTAATCCTCTATTGTTGCAAAAATTGCATTTGAAATATTTAAATCAATTTTTATTTTAAACAGATTATGAATATTTTGTTTATTATGTAATCTGCTTTTATGCATTTAATTTAATGTAATACATGTGAATAATTTGTTTTGTGGAATGTGCTCCTGTAATTATACAACAATTTTGTACGAATTTAAAATATATGCATATGAGAGATAAAATATTTTGTGTTCCGTCAAAATGATGGATAGTTTAATAAAAAATAAAATAATTCATTTGGTAATAATAACAATATTTTAATTGCACAGAAACTCTGCGTATAAATTAGGTCATACAAATAAAAAATTTCACATTTTAATAAAATTTAGCTGGACTTTGTTACTGTAGAATATTTAAAGCCTTGTATGTTTTTGTGTGTGTGGTTCATTTTGTGTCACATGCCACACACAAAAACACGAAATGGAATGAGCATAATATAAATGAAATATTTGGAAAATTTTACATGCATTTATGTATGTATTATATCCGTACATGTTGAAAAGTACGGATATGTTGAAAAATGTTGATTTCGAAAAAAAATTTATATAAATACATTTTTGTTGTACGGGGACTAAACAGTAGTACAATTACCCTATTTTAAGTTGAAATTTTATTCAAATATTTGCAAAATTTAAAATTTTATAGTAAAAATAAAGGATCGAAAATTGTTTCCAAGTTGATTTATATCTATATGTAAGTAACAAGTGTAGAAAATATTAAAAATATTTATTAAGACAGGTGTATGCGATACAATAATAAAAATATATCGATTTTTAAAGGACTGTACTAGTTTATTAGCATATTGGATATTTATAAAATTGTAGCGAAAATAATAAAATAAGTGTGTCACAAAAAGACCGCTCCATAAGCCGCATTAATATTAAAATTTATGTTTTCCCTTCCAATCTTTAAGCTTATTAAAACGAATAATATGATTTTAAAAGATTTTACTTTCTTCAAGGAATCTCTTTTATTTTAACCTAAGAAGTTTAAACAAAACAAAAAAGAAGATATTTAATCCCTTAAAGTTATTTTCAGTATCTCGCATGAAAGATGTTATGTTATCAAACCATTTCTAAGTCGAAATCGTTTTACTGTCGAAAATGATTTGTATGTGTATTCTTTATTATTTTTATACAATGAAGAATTTGACCAAAAAATTATATTATAATGTATAAAAAAGGAATCTACCTTTCTCATTTTTATTATACCTTTAGTAATTCGCCAAAGAAAAGAAGGAGATTAAAACATTTTTTAAATATAATTTGTTTATTGTAATACATATTTTATAAAAGAGCTAATCATTATTTATCGTCATTAAATTACCACCTCGCTAATATACTCCCGAAACAGTTTATGATGTTTCCTACGATACATCATTATACATTCAGTAGATTATGTAATGTGTTCTTAGTAAACAAAACAAAATGCCTTAATTAATACTAAAATAATTAAACATTAACTAATGTTGTGATTTTCAATCTAATCCACCCTTATTAATCTTATTATATTTCATTAAATTACTTTTAGACTACGTACGTACATTACACTCGTACATAAAATATTTTAGGTTAATTTAAATGAATTAATCATCATTAAGCGTTGTGAAATTTTTTAAGATGAAATACCATTTTACTTCTTTCCTTTAACGGTTTTTATTTAGCACATTAACTTTAATCCATAAAAACGAAAATTTATTGTTCGAGTACTAATTGATGTAATGTTGAAATATTTTTTTACTGTGGATCTAATTCACAATATGCTGGATTTAATTCAAATATTAAAAACTCACAAATGGTAAAATTATAAAATGCTCATTATTATACGGTATAACTTTATATAATACAGTTTGCACTGTACATATGGTGATTGATGTGCAATGTTTTAAATTGAGCGAGAAATAACAACAAAGTTTAGTTTTTTTTTGAAATAATTGATTCGTTTTTAATGTTATAATTTCGAGTATAGGACTAGCATTTGAACTTCTCCATTAACGTTCAGTACTCCTAACTACACGATTGAACGTATTGCAAACATTATGTGCACTCGGGGTGTATGTGATTGCGAATTTTAAATCAAAGACACCGCGAGATTACACATATTAAAGTTTATTTCTCCCTATTTATATATAAATATTGTTTTATTTTCACAGTGAACACAGTGTTTACAAAAATATTCACCACAACAATATTACACCATTATTACGTGAATTGCATTGCGTACGAAAAATACAATATGGCTTACCAAAAATGTATGTCGAAATAATCGTGTTGTCTTCCTGACAATCGGCGTGAGAGTATATATAACCAAGAAACATTTTTCTATCCGGACGAATAAAAGCAAATATCCACAGATTTTATATATCTGTTTCAAGTCAAGTTAAACATATTTCAAACCATATTCATAAATGTTGAAACCGAAATAACAAATTTCCAAATCAAATTAAAAAATGTTCCTATCAAATTAACAAATCTCCAAACCAAATTAACGAATTTTCAAACCAAATTAACAATTCTTCAACCAAGCGTCGGTAAGATTTCTAGAAAATAACTGTTTCAATAATTGCGGCATAAATTCACAAAATCGAATGGAATTTACCGTTGTGTTGCCAAAAATGTTGTGATGTACAGTACCTTGGCTGTTAGTCGCACCAACTAAACTTGAATTTCGGACTCTCACGGTTGGTACTCCTAAATTTGCGTGCATATTTGATCGCAAATTGAAGCATGATTCATCTATATATATAATTTTTTCACGATCGTTTGGAGCATTATCTGAAAAATGCAAGGCATAGGTACGCCGAAGTCCAATTGTTGCTGCGGAGTTCATATGATCAAAAACGCGTCTGGCCAATTTTTAAGTCATTTTAATTTGTTAGATCATTAAATATTGTCCATTGACAAATATTTATGTTATGTTCTCTAAACAGTTTTAATTGTATGTTTTTTTAGTGCTATGCCTGGATTATTTTCTACACATTCCTCAATTTTAGCAACGGCGCCGTGTTAAAGTTGGAAAAGGCTTCTTCCACCACGTAGTATCTCATCAAAAACTTCGCCTTCTTTTATATTAGCTGATGATACTGCACTTAAGCGATTTTGTTATTTTTAGCTGATTTAATACAATTTTTTGTCTGCATTACACTCTTAAATTTTTAAAGCCACTTGTAAGTCATATATTTTAAAAGAAACGCTACTCCAGATTTTTCAGAAACCGATTTAAATCTTTATTTGCTTCTCCTGAAATGTAGCTTGTTTTCAGTTAAGTGGTTTTCGCTTTTGGACACAGAATTATAGTTGATTTATTTTCATTGCTGAATCTAACATATTCCCCACGTGAACAACGTCTCCGTGGTACAGGACGTACTTTTGCTTCAGAATCACTCTCAAAATCAGTGAAAGAGGCACTATCTGCTGAATAGTAATAATTTTTGTTTATAAACTTTAAAACACTTCACTAATTCACGGCGATGGTATCACTGAGCCAGTTAATAAAACAATCTATGTACATATATAAATAATTTTTCGTACCCATATTAAAGCAAGAGGAGAAGTGTATTTATCGCAAGAGTAGCTAAGCTGAATAAGAAAAAAATCATCACAAAACACAAGGCTTACTTTGATTAACTTTTAACCCAAGTATTGTCTATAGCATCGTTTTCCATAACCTCCCAAGGTCACCTGAAGCAATATACGTTGTGAGGAAAAGGGTGGAAACCCCTGGAAATCTCCCGAAGTTCGGTAAATTTTTTTTTTGTTTTCGCTGGCGCTACATCCCATAGAGGGATTTCGCCGCTTCATATTGAAATTTCGTAATCATTTTTTTAACGGATAATGAGTGATTAATTCATTGATCCTACATTAACCAGCCGTGATTTTTTGCATCACCCGCCGGGAATCGAACCCGGGACCTTCGGGGCTTAAAGCAAGCATGCTAACACCTGTGCTACCGGGGCGGCCAACCAAGGTTAAAACATAGCTATTTTTTACCAAGGAATTCAATTATGACCTTGAACCTCATTTTCAAGTTCATTTTAATGTCAAGGTAGGTCATTTTTGTAAATGGAACTCCTATTTTTGATATACATAGTGGGACATTTTACGTCCGAATATGTATTTTCCCTGACCTCCCAAGGTCACCTGAAGGCTGATATTCTAATTATAATGCTTATGATTTGCCTAAAAAATTGAGAAACAAAATTTTAAATAACCAAACATAGTAATAAAGCTTATGTTTTGCTATGACAATTAAAAAAATATAAATTTTAAAAATTAAAAATTAATTTTCTTAATTTTTTTTGATTAATTTTCATAGCAAATCATCAGCCTTGGCAGGTCAGGGAAAATTTCAGATTTAAAATTTCCCACAATTTTCGTGTCCAATGTCAAAAATAGGGATTTCCATTTACAAAAATGACCTTGACATCAAAATGACGTTGAAGATGAGGTTCAAGGTAACATCCAAGGTCACTGTTGAATTCTTTGTTAAAAATTATCCAAGATTTAACTTTGGTAATTTTTTTTTACCGAACTTTGGGAAATTTCTAGGGTCATGGAAAATACATATTCGGACGTACAATTTCTCGCGCTTTTCGATTCTGTCACCAAAAAGGGAGTTACCATTTAAAAATGACCTTGACCGCAAAATGACCTTGAAGATGAGGCTCGAGGTCATATCCAAGGTTACCGTTGAATTCCTTGTTGAAATTTACCTAAGATTTAATCTTCATAATTATTTTTTGACAGAACGAGATTTCTAGGGATTTCCATATAGTTTTTCATTCGGATTAAATAGGCATGAACATTTAGAAGAACTTGTACATTGAGAAGCCGAAATGTAAGCTTAGTTGCCGGTTTGCATTGAAAATTAATTATAATTAATATTATTAAATTTACAAAAATTTAAATTTAAAATTTTTATTGTTACTTAATAATAATTTTAAATTGTATATTAGTAAATCGAATTTTGCTAGATTTTATTGTATGCATCTACATTTTATTGTTTATTTCGCAAAAAAATATATTTAATTTAATTTGAAAATTGTTGTTAAATTTATTTGAAAAAAGTTAAATTTGTTTTGAAAATTTGTTAATTTGAAAAATTTAAGCAGCTACTCTATGCACTTTTGGATCCTGAGTTCAAATATCTAGTAGCAGCTGTTAACGATCATTGAAACGATTTTTGTCGAAATCTCAGTACATAAAGTTTCAAGACTAATTTATTCTCTTGGATAAGGAGTTGGTTTTGGGTTCGATGGGTGGAGACGTAGGTCATCTACTAGGCATACTATGGGAAACTGAATTCAAATATCTGGGAAGATGTGCTAGGGCCCATTCATCAGTTTCAGTCAAAATCTCAATTACTGGTACCAAAAGTTCCCAGAATAATTTATTCCCCTGGGTAGGGGGTAGTTTTTCGGCTCGATAGTTGAAGTAGTAGCTCAGCTGCTACGTGTACTATCGGAAATTGAATTGAAATTTCTGGCAATTGGCAGCCCAAAATAATTATTGACCTGAATAAGGGGTATGTTTGGGGTTCGATGGACGGCGAGGTTAATCAGCTACTACGTGTACTACATATATAAAATTGAATTCAAATCTCTGGCAACGAGTGCTAAAGTCCATTTATCAGTTTCAGTCAATTCAGACGATGTATATACGCTGCATCTCGACATTAAACAGATTTCGAGCTTAGACGTAAAATCCCAGAGTATTGACACCAACTGCGATTTACCTTTGAATGTGTAAAATTATTATTTGAGTCGCTCAGAAGCCAATGCGGTTAAGTCCATTTTTTGAAATTTTCTGATTTTTGTAAATTTTAATTGAATAAATTTTATTCAATTAAAATTTACAAAAATCAGAAAATTTCAAAAAATGGACTTAACCGCATTGGCTTCTGAGCGACTCATTTATCTTTGAATGTGTAATGTTGCTTTGAGACAAAAGGTACTCAAACAAGAAATATCTATAAACGTTTTTCTTAAATTGCTGTCATATTTTGCCTATTAAAAAAAACTAAATATTTGTTGGCTTCAATTTAGTTTTCTAAAATTTAGGGTTTTTAAACATCTTGTGTTTTGGAAATTAATCAGTTAAACTATAAATTTTTAATTACAAAAAATAATTTAAATTAAATTTTTAATTTTTAATAAACCAAACTTAATACTTTTAATAATTTTATATTATAAGCAAAAAAAAATTGAAGGGGTAAAAAAGGGTGACGAAAATTAAAAAAATCGTGATCACAGTTAGGCTACGTAGCAAATTTTTCTCGCTGAATAAATTAGTCTGTGAACTTTAGTTCACAATTAATATTTTGACTGAAACTGAAACTGATTTTGAATTCAGTTTCCGATAGTACAGACAGTAGCTGGCCTAATTCTATGTCCATCAAGCCAAAATAATACCCTCTATTCAGGGGAATAAGTTTGTCTTGGAACTTTAGGTACCGCTGACCTACTTCTTATATCATTGGACTCGAATTCTGTTAGCACAAAATGTAGATGATTAAATTCTTAATTAAAAATTTCCCTCTACTCTATGTAATATATTAATCTTGAAGTTTGTATTGCGATTTCGACTGACTGAAATTTTTAGTTGTCCATTAACACCCCTTGCCTGAGGTTTAAACACAGATTCCGATGGTACACGAGGTAGATGACTAAATTCTCCATACAACCAGCTCAAACTTTACCCTCTGGCCGTATTAAAACGAAATCTTGATTTATGTATTTTAGTTTAATTTGGTTTTGAATCCGGTATAAGATAACACATCGCAGCAATATGCCGGTCACCGGTCGGACAGTTGACCGGCAGAACAAATTACCGGCTTTCAATGAAAATCAGTTAAATATATCGAAGAAAATTCAATTTATTAATTTGTATCCGTAAAATTGAAATTTATCGAAGTAATCGAATAAAAATTTTGCTAGAACTAGGATTAATTATGGGAGCCGGTTGGTATATGAACGGTAATGCATGAATTGTAAGCGTAAAGAAATTCAGTTCAACCAAGCTCGCAGCAAAAATATTTTTATTTTATTTCACCAACAACTTCTTGAGAAAGCTGAATAAATACTAAATTGGTAAATGTTTTGGAGGTCTATGACCAATTGATGGTCTAAGGGTTCATAACACATGTACCATGTTACCTATCTGTTTGTGTTCAAAATATTTAAGCATTACCTACAAAATAACAGGAATAACTATTTTATCATTTTTGGAACAGATTGGAATGAAGTTTGATTAGGAACTAAAATAATCCACCTTGTTTATAGATTTAACAAAAGCATTTGATAGAATGGAGAATTCAACTCTTTTAAAAAAACTTCATTGTTGTGGCTTTAGAGGTTTATTCCACAAGTGGGTTCCTCCATCTTACTGGTTGAACTGAAAGGAAAGGAGTGCAATTTTGGAAATTTATGTAGGTGTTTCGGAGGGTTCTCTATTAGGACATCTACTCCTCCTAATCTATGTTAACGGAGTTTTCAGTCAGCAATTTTAAGATTCGCCCACTCCGTTTGCTGATGATTTTTCATTTGTTTACACTGGCCCTAGCATAAAAGATAATATCTTATGCATTGAGCATGACTTGTTTATATTGTCTATATGGTTAAAAGCTAATAATTTGCTCTTGAGTGAGAAAATAAAGTTACAACACTTCAGAATTAGAGAGCCAGGGCTACTTAAAATAAATTATCATTTGTCTGGATGCAATCAACGCTCGCCTTGTCTAATGGTTCTAATGGTTCTTCCGTATAAAAGTGGTCAATGAATTTCGATATCCTGATCAGGCATCCTGATTGATAGTAATCTAAATTGGAAGACACATACTGAAGGGTTGAAGTCTAGAATGCTACTGGTGTCTAGGAAAATGTATGTGCTGCGATTGTTTTGTCCGCTTTATCTAATGGAAATGGCATATGTTGTTCTCGATGACTCATTTTTACAATCTGAGCATGAACATTAGACAGTGTTCTGAATCAGAATCTGAATTCATTAATTCGCTTTCAAATTCTATGTCGTGGAATTACTGTGCGTTCATAAAATAAATTTCGCCCTCCGGTTTTATTTTACGTTTACTAGCAACAACTATTAATGAATTTATATTACTAAGGAAAATGTGTTTTACGTTTATTGTAAGGTGAGCTTATATAAATTCTGGTAACCGGGCGATTCTACTAGCACAATTCCACTAGACATAATTCCACTAGACGCAATTCCACTGGGACAATCCCACTTAACACAATTCGACTGGGGAACAATTTAACTTTCATTGGAACTTGTATAGTTACATGGAAACGCAAACACATATATACTTTAATATTTTATTGGTGGATTTTATGGATTTTAAATTAATAAAAAACTGAAATGGGCAAACAAGCTAATTTTTAATAAAAGAGGAGTATAACTGTCAAAAAAAAGGTGAAGGTAGCAACGGTAAAAAATATTTCCGTTGCTGCGGTTATTACGATGCTATACATATTCCATTAACACAATTCCACTAGATACAAATTACACAATTCCACTGGAACAATTCCACTACTTTAACATTCGTAGTTTTTTCTTTAGGTAACTTTCTAAGCTTAACTTGTTGTATAATTAAACGAATTCAACTTGCACAATTTAACTTTTTGATAATAAAACGCATTTAGGGTGGTAAATCGCATGCGCGATTTACCCCCTAAATGCATTTTATTATTAAAAAGTTTAATTGTGCAAATTGAATTGTGCAAGTTGAATTGTGCCAAGTGGAATTGTGCCCACTGGAATTGTGCCAAGTGGAATTGCACCAGCGGGATTGTGTGCAGTGAAATTGTGTCTAGTGGAAATGTGCTAGTGGAATAGGCCTAGAATCATAAATTCTACGTTCCGGTGGAACTATAATTCAAATAGTCAACATAAAGTGTTTTGAACTAATGTTGTTGTTGCTATGAATGTTGTTACTTTATATTATTATAATTATGTTCATTCACAAGATTGAATACCTAGTACCAATAGACCGTGAATAAGATTTATTGTCGTACAAACAAAAAGTTTTCGACATAAACCTTTTCCGTCAAGCGGGTGTTCATTGGTAAGGTTATTGTTAAGTATTTGTAGACCACTACCATTACAATCACTTTCATTTTCGAACCTAAAGTAATAACAATGGGTGTATATAAATAAAAAATTGGAGGTGTGACTATTTGCACTCCAAATTCAACCTTTTACAAAACATATTCATCCTTTTCCAAATCAAATTCAACTTTATCCAAAAAATAATCATCCTTCTCCAAAGCAAATTCACCTTTTTCCAAAAAATAGTCAACCTTTTCCAAATTAAATTCATCTTACTCCAAATCAAATTCACCTTAATCCAAATCAAATTCACCTTTATTCAAAACATATTCATCTTTTTCCAAATCAAATTCAAACTGCCAAATTCAAGTTTATTATTTATGAAAATATCACATTGAAATTAAAAACATCGGATTGAACTCCATGTCATTCACTGATAATTCGTATTTAGAATTTTTGAGATGCTTTGTGACCAATATTTTTGAGAATATTTCGGAATTATTGAAAATTTTTGAACTATTCCAAGTTTTTGATATTGGTCTGCGGGTTAAAAAGTGTTTTTCTTGATTCAATAATGAACCAGGAAAAACTTATTTATTTGTACCGGTAGGCGGTGGAGGAACTAAACTTGCCTGGAACTCCGTTTTTCCTTAACCCGCGACTGAATGAATGGAAGAGTCCATCGCAGTTTCTCGTGAAATGAGCAACTGTTGGTTCCTAAATTTTTCCTTTTATACCAAAGGACCATATACACACATATGTAAACATGTTACTAAAATCAATAATTCTAAATAATACTCTATATTTTTGTATTTCTAAATTATTTAAATTTCCATATTCCTAAAATTTACAAATACCTATGGAATTTGTTATTTTTCTACATTTCGAAAATCTTAAACTTAATGTATAGTATTTAGTATTAAATGTCTAAATTAACTAATTCCTAATACAACTTCTAAATTTCAAAAATGTTTTTAAAATTCTCTAAATGTCAGGCTCTTAAATTTTACGAATTGTTATAAAGATTTAGATCTTTAAACTCCCATTTTCTTAAATCTCTTAATTTTTGTTCTTTCCAAACTACGCTTCAAAATCAGTTAATTTAATTTCTTAAATCAATATTTCCAAATTCCAAATGAATGATGAATTTGAATTAAATAAAAATTTATAAAATCCTAAATTAATTTTTCCACTATTAAAATTTTCAAACTCCAGAATTCTTAAAGATAAAATTCTTTCTTAAGATAAGATTCTTAAGTTTTTGCTTTCTAAATTTCGGACACTTGGGGTGAATTTTAGAGTGAAGTACAGGGTTAATTTTAGAGACGGGTTTCCAGTGAATTTTAGGTCGATTTCTAGGGTAGGTTTTATTAAAGGGCATATTTTAGAGTGAATTATTGAATTTTAGTGTTAATTTTAGAGTGAATTTTAGAATTAATTTGTGGTAAATTTATGATGAACTTGATGGAGAGTTTGGATTGATTTTGTGGTGAATTTTAGGATGAACTTTATGGCTGGGTTGTACGGTATGGTAAATGGGTGTATGGTAAATTTTGGGATGAATTCTACGGTGAATTATGCGATGGTATCTAAGGCGAAGTTTATAATAATTATAGGGCGAATTTTAAGATGCCTAAATAAAATAAATAAACCAAGGGGCATAAACCTTGGTTTATTTATTTTATTATATTAACTTGTTATTTTGTATCTAGAATTTAAATACGTTAAATTTATTAAATTAAATAAATTCTGTTGCTCTACGATTGAATTTGATTTGGAAAAGGATGAATATGTTTTGGATAAAGGTGGATTTGATTTGGAAAAGGATGAATTTGATTTGGAAAAGGATGATTATTTTTTGGCAAAAGGTGAATTTGATTTGGAAAAGGATGAATATTTTTTGAATAATGATGAATTTGATTTGGATAAAAGCGAATTTGATTTGGAACAGGATGAATATGTTTTGTAAAAGGTTGAATTTGGAGTGCAAAACCTATAACGCACAGGACATTCTGTTATGAACAAGGAATTTTGAGAAACTTATTATCCAAATTTCTTATAAAATTCTTTTGTATTTTTTATTTATTTATTTAGATTTTGTTTCCAATTACTTTTCAATAATTTTATTTTATTGTTATAATTAATGTTTATATTTATGAACGATGCTAAATCTCAGTTACTACTTGCACAATTTTTACCCTCCGCGGTCGCACTAGGACGATTTCGTCTCAAGCAAAATTTCATTCGGAATTCCCGACAAATAGAAAAGGGGATTTGCCAGGCGCCCCTCTCTAAAAAAAACGTAGTACAGTTATGGTGCTGTAAGCGTCGTTTGCCCGCTCTTTGCCAGTTGGTTCATGAGCAATAGCGACACAAAGTGGTTGAGCGGACGAAAACGTCCCAGTGCGACGGCCGTGTAAATTTAAGTGAATATTCAGAAGATATGATTTTTTGTCAAAACCTGCTAAAATTCTCTCTAGGAAGCCTGATCGGGTTGCTGATCGCAGATACACATAATATCATTTTTAGGTGTATTAGTCACTACGAAAAGCCATTTAAAAAAAATTATATTTAGTCGTTTATCATTATCACTCACACCACTCAATGTGTTATCAAACACATTACTAACGCCGATTGATATTTAATCATTTTCAGTCTCTATTCTGTATTTTAATTTATATACAAAATGTCAAAAACATGTTTTTTATTTGTCGTATTGACATTTTTGCAGTGAAACTGATCTTAATTAAGGAAACCCTCGGTTTCTCTCTCGTTGAAATTATGCATATTGAAGTGGTAAAATAATATTATACTTTTTTCAGCAGAAACGGTCAAACGAATGTGAAATTAAAAATTCAGTTGGATAATTTACTGCGTCGGTTTCGTCAACGACAGTGATGATTGATTTGAGAGACATCAGTTCGCCTGGCAACAACTCTTGTATCTGAAAGTTGATTTCGTTAACATCAACATTTTCGCTGCCAAAATAGCACGTTCACTGAGCCAATTATGGTTCAAGTAATTATTCAGTATGTCCGGGAAGACATTCTCAATGAAATCAATTTTTGAATTAACAATAGTGCAGAGATTGTCTGACAATTTGATGCATTGTGTGTTTGGATGCAGTTCGATATTACCGTTGCCAATATTCAGCAATTGTTCAGAAAATATTTGTGCCGACGGATCATTTTGCAATTCTACGCGCATGTTGATGGTCAATCGAACTATTTCTACGCTTCGCCATATAAATGATTGTTTTAAACATTCGTTAATCTCATCGGCATAAGTAGAGTGTGGAATGGCAAATGTTTGTTGGAAATCACTAAGATAGCACCTCCGAATAGTTTGTTGTTACCATTTAAATCTTGCATAGTTGTATGCAATGCTTCGAGTGAATATTTATGAGTCATAGTCATAGTACATTTACCCCAGATAATGATCGAACTCTTTTCAACACTGCAGCCATTCCGTTTTTTTTTATGTTACACATTGCGTTCGGTTTGTTATGAATGCCTAATGGCAGTTTGAGCGCTGAATGTGCCGTTCATCCATCATCTAACATGACGATGCAATTGCCAATGCAATTTGCTGCTGCGAACGTATCTTTGCAAGGATAATTGATATTAAAAACGTCTTGCCGGTTCCGCCTGGTGCCCTTTTGAACGCTTTTGAAAATTATAGAATCAAGGAAATGTACTGCACTGTATGTGTATAATTATGTATGTTGTTTTGTTGGTTGAGGTTTTTCTTTTCGATGCAGATTTTTTTTTTCACAAACACTGGTCAATTTCACACACTGCGAATTTTATTCGCAATTTTTATGTTGGTTTCGTAGATTACATTAAACATAATAGAAAATTGATTAAATTAAATGAAACATTTTATTGCACTAAATTTTTCATAAACTTTTGGTATTTTACGTATTTTTCCCAAATTTTCTTTTTTTCTACATTTGACACGAATAGAAAACAAATTAATAATATTCAATTAAATTCTAAAATACTCTCCCTCCACAAATCACTTATAATAGATTACGCCTTCGTGGATTCCGTTTTCGTAGTTTACTGCGCATTACGTCAACTGAGAGTTGCTAGTAAGATATTGCAAAGGAAATGTATGAAAAATAAGGAATTTGTCTAATAAATGTATAATATATGGATGTATTACGGTTTAATATGGATGTATTATGGTTGAATATTTCTTTCCTCTTACAAAATACGATTCATGCTTTCAACAATCTCTTATTTGTTGGAAAAGGATAGAAACTATATGGACAATTATTTATATTGTTATTACAACAATTAAATACGGTGCACCACGTAATTTATTTAATTTAATTTAATTTTTGGATTCAATTACATACAACAATATTGTGAAACAAACCTGTTCACTCTCATTTGACGTCATTATTTTATGCCGTTTATTTAATGATCCAAATAGGCAAAGTGCACAAGGCGTAATCTATTATAAGTGATTTGTACTCTCCCTCTCGCGCAAAACAACTACGAATCATTTACGGATTGCTTTTGGAATTTTTCGAATCAGTCAGTGAAATTTTATTTTTTGTTGAAAAAATTAAAAGAATCTTTTTAAATTTCGACAACAGTGCTACTAATCGGATTTAAGGTATTTAAAAATAAGAGTTTTAAGAGACGTTTTCTCGTTAACATGTTGCGGGCTTTAGTGGCAATGTGTGCGGCTAAGCTAGATATTTCTCCTCGTAAATTGTTTGTGACATTATTACTTTGAAGTTGAACAGTAAAATGTATTAATTTAAATCTAGGATCAAGAACCGTAGATATAGCAGCTAAATAAATATCTTCAACTTAGCCAAATCTTTTCTGAAACTCTGTTGATAAATTATCTAGAAGAGTTCTGGCCACTTCTGTTGATTTTGTAGAATTTTCGCACACTAAATCAAGTGTGTGAGCAAAACAAGGATTATGTCTATCTTTTCCAAAAAATTTGTGAATTGCTTTAACCACGTTTGCACCATTATCCGTTACAATGGTAGTCATTTTTTTGTTATCAATTTCTAATTCAATTTCTAAAAGAAGAATTTGTCGTTCTCTCTTTCACATTTATCTCTATTTAACTTTGTAATAAACATACGTTTGTTGTCGAATGAACCACTTTTAACGGGAAACCATATTTTCATTTTTATGAGACAAGACTATGATCATAAAAATAAAAAGAGATATCAATATTTTTACTTTATTTAGTTATTCTGTTATTGGATGTCTTATTTTCTTGCTATATGTAGCTATGTACATATAATAAAATAATATTATTAATGTGAATGTAGAAAACAGAAATAAAACAAAACTAAAAACGATATACTTATATCGCTGTTTCAGTTTGATATATAAAATTAAATGAAAAATATCGAATAAAATCTATCGATATATGTTTATATCGATTTATCGTTGCCATCCCTAGCTGTATAGTTATCGTGTACTAAGTACCTTTTCCAGTTTAAAAACTAAGGTGTATTTAAGAGACGGCTACAACTAAATATATAAATGCGTCAGGTGATTTTCAGGGACGAGAAAAGTGAACGCAAAAATACTCTTGAACTTCTAAAAGTAGCCACCTCCCTATTTTGACCAGCTCTCTAAATTAATCACTTTTTGCCAGTCTCTGAAATATTATTTATAATTTTTTGGTACATTAGAAAAAAATTTTGCTTTTTAGCCTGATTATGAATTTTAAAATTATTAGATTGTTTTATTGCTTAAAGTAAGCACCTCCATAGATTGACCAGCATTTCTGGGTCCCTTGATTAGTGACTTTAGCGAAGTTTCCTTGAATATAGTTTTTTTTAGTACAAGAAAGACTATAATTACTTAAATAATTGTGAAAAAAAAATCATTAATTCCGGATTAAATATTTTCAATTCCGGAATAACCGAAACCAAAATATGAGCCGGAATTCCGAAATTGGATGCCTATTCGACAATCTATTTAATACTATGACACATCTATACGAAACAATTTACTATATCAAATATTTAGCAGCTTGATAGACGGGAGGCTGGGATTGGTGAATTAAAGAAGCTTAGTTTGAAGGAAGACATTTATAGGAAAATTAATTTTTTTGTTTTGTTATGCCTAATAAGACAAAGATTTAGAAAATGAATTATGAGGAAAATCTAATAATTTTGGAAAACCCGTATCGAAAATCTACCTGTTCATCCTTATTCGATTAGTAGGGCAATTACTGCCGATAAAGAAACGCCCAAAAATTATGGTGTACAATGCTGTTATTGTTTGTAATTATACCCGGACATCTTTTTATGACAATAATATCTAATTTTACCTTTTTCTTAAGTTTACCTTTTTCTAAAGGTTGATACAATATTTTTATGTTTCGTTTATTACGAGAAAATTAAACAAAATAAGATAAATTATGTCTTTGGTATAATTTTATTGTCGAAGTCGACTAAAACACTATATTTTAGTTTATGTGATTTCACCAACACAAATATTTCTTAATGTTAATCAAATAATGGACATAAAAGGAGTATAGACTGAAGACAAATGCCACATCATTAACATTAATTCAAGATTATACGGTAAAACTAAAATAATATTATTAAAATACAACAAAACAAAAATAATCATTCGTATTTATGTTTCCTCTGCTCTGTGAATTGTGGGCGCTAATGTAATAAAATGAGAAATGTCCTTTTATAAGATAAACTATTTAGATGTTGTTACGAGGTAAGTTCATAATTTATGTTATTTTAGGTAGGAGTCGATAAAATTTTATTGAAGTTTAATCGATTATACGTTTAATTTTATTTTTTTTATTTTTTGATAGAAAATCAATTAACTATGTCGTACGTTTTATACGAGTATTTATGTTCAAAAACATACATGATGTCTCCTATTTGTGTGCTGCATATAATTTTAATTAAATTTACCAATTATGTATAGTAAATTTGTTCGCACTAAGTTTTCTTTATAATTAAAAATTATAATCACACGCTGAGTGATAAGATTCAATACTGTTGTACACCTGATTCTTTCACATTGTTGTCTTTTACTTTAAATGTTGCAAGGCAATGAATTATATTTTTAACCCCTGTTGCGCCAGTTTATTATTCACTAAAGCAAAATTCTAATTATTCTTTCTTATTTACATATTTAGTTTTGAACAAACTAATGTAAGTAAGAGACCTGACAGACCGATTATGTACATAACCAAATCTTTACTAGCGACTAATTATGAAATTTTTCCATTTCGGATTTTTGCGACATCGAAAAAATTCGCCCTATTATGAGACGAAAAAAGAAATCCGAAGTGTTTTTTCGGACACACTTGACAAAATTCGATTGCTATTTAAAATAGATTTTTTGTAAAACTATAAATACTAAATAAACAGAACAAACGGCACAGTGGTTAAAGCTGCGGTAATCCATCGTAAAATCGTAGATACGAACCCAATGTTTGAACTGAACCGTGCTGATATTTAATAAATTGTGGGTAGTGTATGTGTGAGATGATGCATGACTGTGCTGAGCCGCGCCAATAATATAAACCGACAAAATAAACATAATTCTCGTTTTAGTGCAATTTTGTTGTGTGCATATGTATCCACATTTTTATTTTATTTATACGTGTATAATATTACACACATAAATATTGAAAAAAAAATTGTGATGTTCCCGACGACCTTGATGATAGTGCGATCTACTAGTGAGCAGATGCCAAATTTAAATCGAAATAGGTAATTGGGTTTCTCGATTGCAGTAAAAAATTGTTCTCACCACAATTGGCGCAATTATCAGTCAATTTGATAAAAACCACGTTTTTATTCGTAAATAATTCCTCATGAAAATAATACGTTTAAGGGTCGGGCATTGACGATCGAACAGGAAAGACGTGTTTTTGTCGTTTTCTTCGAAAATTTAATTTAATTTTATTAATATATATATAATTTGGTGTGAAGTGTTATAAATACATAATATATATAATTATATACTATATATATATAATTTAATTTAATTTACTTTAAATTAATAAAAGTTTTGTGAGTGATTTTTTTGGTTTGGGTGTGTGTTATTGTGGTTTTATTTTCAGGCGTAAAAGTAGTTTCGCTTAAATTAAATAATATCGCGTGTGATTTTGTTTAATAAATTTCATGTCAGTGAATATATTAAATGAGTTTAGTGGAAAGTGAAATTAATACTAATAACGGTACTGCCCAAGTACCGTTAGACAGGTATTTGCATACCACAATATATATGTGATATGAATTGTGTAAAAACATTTTTTCTTTGTTTCTTTTCTTTTATGATTTTGGTTGTATCCCTATTCCCTTGGTATTGGAAACAATCTTACGCAATACATAACGAATTACATATTTGTGCATGCCAAATTTTAATACAATGTAACGGTTATGGAAATTCATCAAAAAGTAGAAACATAATAATAATTTATGTTTGTATGATGGGAATGGGAAATGTTCAATGCAACAACAACATGTTAAATTTCTTGTATTTCGTGTGATTGTATATAGCCGATTAGACAAAATTGAATTGTTCTTATCGGAATAAATATTGTTTTTCTACGATAGTGCAGTAATCTATGTTTTGATGATGATTTCTGAATTTAAATAAATAAATAATTTACATACATGTTGAGTAAAATGAATATTTTGATTGATGTATGTGTGTGTATAAATATTTACTATTGCATTGATGACGAATTTTCTTAGTATTTTGGATGTATTGCTCGTTCTTCATAGGAAGAATTTTCGTTGGATTTGTGTTGTCGTATTTTGTATGCATATTTTGTTCGTTGTTTTCTTTTGCTATACAAGAGCATCGGGCACGATCATGTTGTTATTGTTTCTCCTCTATCCAAATGTTAGTAAGTGCTGAAATTTCCTGATATTTTCTATCATGATAATTTATGTTTGTATTTGTTTTTTCAATTTATTGAGAAATATTTTTGGATGAACTATCATATCTGGGGACACTACTATCATGATAATTATTATATGTTTCTTTCAAATAAACTTAAAGAAATATAATTTAAAAATATGTAAATAAAATTTCAAATGGATTTTGATGAACAAATTGAAATTCTGCTTAAACTCAAGAAGCTTCAACAACTTGAAAAATTACAAAACTTGAAAAAAAAGGAAAAATCCAAACTAGCATTTTGGGTAAATGATTGGCTGTAAATGAGCTTTAATATATTTTCTATATTAAATATTTGCGACCATTTTTATATGTTTTTTATGTCTTCACCCTAAGATAACTTAACAAAATGAAAAACGTAACCTAAAATGTATGACATTCGTAATAATTATCATGATCATTTTTAAGAAAATATCAGCCTGATAATTTGCTGCTAGTAAACAAATTGTATATCATACTCACACATACATTGAAAAAATTGCTAGCATAAAATAAAATATCAGGAAATTTGCATGGTGGAGATCCCGGGTGAATAAGAAGAGTACGCATACGAAATATGTACTCACAAGTAAAAGTATGTTTGGACATGGATTGGAAACAATATTGATGAAATGCGTTGACAAAATATAAAATTTGAAGTTTAACATGGGAAATTTGGAATTTGAAATTTTTAATTTGAGTTTGAAATTTGAGGTTTTGTTTGAAATTTAAAATTTAGAATATGAAATTTGAAATTGAAAATTTGGAATTTGGAGTTTGAAATTTGGAATTTGAAATCTACAATTTGAAATTTAAATTTGAAAATTGAAATTTGGAATTTGAAATTTAGAATTTGAAAATTAGAATTTTAAATTTGAAATATATGAAGTTTTGGATTTTGGAATTTGAAGTTTAGAATTTTAAATTTGGTCTTTAAATTTAGAATTTAAAATTTAGAATTTTAGATTTAAAATTTTAAATTTGGAATATGAAATTTTAGATTTTTGAATTTGGGAATTTGGTTTTGTATTTGAAATTTAAAATTTGAAATTAAGAGTTTGAAATTTGGTGTTTGAAGTTTGAAATTTAGAATTAAGAATTTGAAATTTGGGATTTGGAATTTGAAGTTTGGAATTTCAAGTTTGAAATTTGAAATTTGGAATCTGAAATTTAGAATTTGAAATTTGAGACCTGAAATTTAGAATTTAAAATTTAGAATTTTAGATTTAAAATTTTAAATTTGGAATGTGAAATTTTGGATTTTGAAATTTGGGTTTTGAATTTAAAATTTAAGATTTAAAATTTGGAATTTTGTGTTTGAAATTTATAGTTTGAAGTTTGAAATTTAGAATTTAGAGTTTGACATTTGGAATTTGGATTTTAAAATTTGGATTTTGCAATTTGGGATTTTGAATTTGAAATCTAAAAATTGAAAATTAATTTGAAATTTGGTATTTGGAGTTTGAAATTTGGAATTTGAAGTTTAAAATTTGGAATTTGAAATCGGGAATTTGAAATTTTGAGTTTGGAATTTGACATTTAAAATTTAAAATTTGGAATTTAAAATTTGGAATTTGAAATTTAAGATTTGATATATGGTTGCGCGTTGCGAATAATACGGTTTGATACCGAAATTCATTAATTAATTAAACTGATGATAATTCTACAGCACTGGATCGAATAATAACACTTGGAAATGTATTTCACAACTTCAATTTTTAATGTTTACAATATTTGTGGATTTAAAATCCACCACCAAGTTATACTTAACCGATGGGAAAAATATTAAAATATTAATTCACTTGTTAAATAAACACCCCGCACTATTTCGTATTTAATCCGGGTTGACGAGGAGAAAAGGAATAATTAATTTTAGAATATAATTAATTTTAGAATGTAACTTATGTGTTGAACGGGCGACTTATAATAGCGAAGAAGAAAAACTGAATGAATGATAAATTCCGTATGTCAAAATCAATAAATATTTGAGATATAAAAAACTTAGACATGAAATTTACGTTCTGCAATGTGAGAATGAATTAGTTTGCAAAAACGATAATAGATGGTGATAGTTTCGGTGTTGTATCGAATTTATCCAAGATATTTAATTCAATACGAAATAGTGAACTGTACCTACTCAAATATAGGGAAATATATTTATTATGTTGAGTACAGACACAAACCAATATAGTAGTTGCATAGCAAGTTGCTATCCTATTATAGGTGTCTACAATTATATTTTCAAGTTGAAATGCGTTACATTTCAAATAATTGTGGCGATAAACGAATTTAATTGTCGAATTAAAAGAGTGAGTCGCCACAGATATTTAAAATTTTAAATTTGGAATATGAAGTTCTAGATTTTGAAATTTGGGATTTGGAATTTGAAATTTAAAATTTGAAATTTTGAATTCGGAATGTGGGATTTGAAATGGGAAATTTAGAATTTGGAGGTAATTTGAAATTATAATATGTAAATATGTAATTTGAAATTTGGAAGTTGATGTTTGAAATTTGAAATTTTGAATTTGAAATTTAAAATTCAAATTTAAAAGGCCCCTATGTGATATGTAGTGAAAATTGGGCCCCTCGTTTTTGTACTTTCGCATGAAGATAGAGCCTTGAAATTGAAATATATGTTTAATCACATCTTTCGAAACCTGTCTGCAAAATATGAGCGGCAGCCTTTTCTTCGTTTTCCAGAAACTGAATTTTTACTAGACCAATTTTTACATGTGTAAGCATAGGAAAGCATAGAACAATGGCATTTTACATATGTTCGCATTGAGATACAATTTTGATTTTTCACATATATGTTATATAAGAATCGTAGAACAACATACTAAAAATTCTCTAGCAGCCCCTTCTTTGTTCGCATACAATTGGACTAAAAAAATTATTTTTATGCAAGAGATGTCAGATACACATTACACATTACTCTCAATCTCAATCAGTACAATTTGGTTCATAACTTTTATGTTTATATAACAATCACATATATAACAGACTATACAACTCATTGGAAAATAGACCAATCAGATAGTTCAATTTAACACAACTAGTGGTGTTTCGGCCACAAACAAGTAAATCATATTATGTTATAATCATATCATCCATGAATATAAACAAACAATTAATATTTTTGACATTTCGCAAAAATGAGTTTATTTGGTGCAGTTTTTATTTGGTTGTGTAATATATTTGGTTGATTCGTTGTATAGTCTTAACGTATACAACTCTAGCTTCGAAAATCATCTGAATATACAGTTGCGGGCTCGATGTGTTACCTAGGAAACACATCTCGTCCTCTTAACTGTATATTAGATTATTTTCGAACCTCTTGTTGTATAACTACTGTTGTATAAATCGTATTTCAAGTCTTGTTTTGAGTAATATAACTTGTGTGTAACATAATCTTTAATACTTTTACAATTCGTTAACTTGTGTGTTCATCATCATTAGAACTGTTTGACTTAACACTAATGGGTCCAGAAGGTAAAATGTACTTTTTATATTTATTTTGCATGTAATCTCATAAAATTGTTTATTGTAGTTGAACGATCTCATATTCTCTGTCGCATATGTAAGTCACGCATATTGAAATGGCGAGGAGTTTGCACTTTAGGAGCACCTTCTTTATGGATAAATGTTACTACATACTCAAAAAGCGTAGGAAAGTCATATAATCCAAATAGTTATGCCTGTTTGAAGTGTCATTCAAGATTAAAGTTCAAAAGATATCACTTACTGCATGGTAATACAGCTGAGGGTAATACTGTGGACAATAATTTGCATAATTATGAAATGGATATAACTCCTGATAGTTCTTGTTGCACTACATCTTCAGAGATTGATTTCCAGGCTTCAACCATGAATAGTACAACTTCATTTTCGACATTAGAAAACACAAGTACTGAATCTCAATCTGAATTTACATCTGAATTTCTCAGTAGTCAAGCTTCTGTAACGTCAAGCAAAGTTTCTTCTGTTTCAAGAAATGGAATTATAGTCAATCTTCCTAGCTGCTCTGGTACACAGAGAATCGATATGTGGAAAAGAAAGAAAATTGTTATTCCAATGAGCAATAGATGCTGTCGCTCACATTTTGACAAAAATGGCTTGTTTAATAAGAAGACTTTAGAATCATTAGTTGCAACTAAAGAAACAATAGTATTGTCCGCTGAACATATTACAGTCACATTAGGTGGCGAGTCAGTAACCATCAGGGCCGTAAAGGGCTGTCCCCAAGGAGGTGTACTATCTCCTCTTTTATGGTCATTGGTTAATGATAGACTGCTGATCCTCCTGAATAGCCATGGGTTTGATGTCCAGGGCTATGCGGATGACGTGGCTATCGTGATTAGAGGCAGGTTTGATGAGATCATCTCTGATCTCATGCAAAATGCACTCAACTTGATATGGCAGTGGTGTGACAAGGAAGGACTTAGTGTCAATCCAAACAAAACTGTCATTGTCCCTTTTACGAGGAGGAGAAAGCTCTCGCTTGTAGCTCCCTCGTTAAACGGTACTATTGTTGCCTTTTCCAAAGAGGTTAAATATATAGGGGTTATCCTGGATCATAAACTGAACTGGGAACAACATATACAAAAAATTCAAAATAGAGCCACAAAGGCTTTTTGGGCCTGTCAGAGACTCTATGGACGTATTTGGGGACTACAACCAAAAATGATCTACTGGTCATTTCTAACAATTATTAGGCCTATGATCACTTACGCATCGCTAGTGTGGTGGCCTAAAACTCAACAAAGGACAGCGCAAACTTTATTGAATAAGGTTCAGCGTATGGCCTGCATTGGGGTTACGGGCTCAATGAAAACATGTCCGACCGCAGCAATGGAGACACTCCTAGGACTAACTCCATTGCATCTGCATGTAAAAAAGGATACTGCTACTATGGCCCTTAAGATGCAGGCGGAGGGTAACATCAAACCAGGCAATATGGTGGGCCATCTGGAGATCCTTAAGGAGTTTCAGACAGACCCCACTATAGGAATGCCTTCCGACTGTATGCCAGCCAAACTGGATTTCCACAAACCATTTTGTGTTAGATTACCTAACCGGGAGGAGTGAAGTACAGGGGGACCATCCTTTGAGCGAGGGTCATTGGTGTGGTTTACAGAGGATCAAAAACGGAAGATGGGGCGGGGGTAGGAATACATGGGAGTGGAGTATCACTCTCGAAGTCCTTGGGTACCAATGCAACCGTCTTTCAAGCAGGAGTGCATGCTATAGAACTTTGTGCTAGGATAGGCATTTCTAAAGGCCTAAACGACGCAAAGGTTTATATAGTATCAGACAGCCAATCGGCCTTAAAGGCTCTTAGGTCTTTTACCATTGAGTCAAGGCTGGTATGGGATTGTCTGAAGGTTATTAAATTGCTGGCAAGCTCAAATAAGGTAACACTTGTTTGGGTGCCAGGCCACACTGGAATTGTGGGAAACGAGGCAGCTGATGTCCTCGCCCGCGAGGGATCTGCCTTTCCATTAATTGGACCAGAGCCCTTCTGCGGCGTCTCTAAGGGGCACCATAGGGCAGCAGTTAAACGCTGGGAGGATGTGCAAAAGTTCTCTTACTGGCGCGGAATTCCAGGTTTGCGACAGGCGAAGGAATTTATTTCACCTTCGTCGGCCAGGGCCAAGGAATGTCTCGTACTTAGGAAACCTGAGTTGAGGCTGCTTACCGGCTTCCTCACAGGTCACATCCCCTTAAGGTATCACCTAAAGAAAATGGGCCTAAGTTCGACGGATAGATGTCGCTTCTGTGACATGGAAGCGGAATCAGCGGAACATGTTCTGTGCCATTGCCCAGCCATTTTCTGCAAAAGGTTACAACACCTAGGAGGGAGAGTAATGAGCCCGGATGGTATGCACCATATACCGGCCGGCAGTATTGTCAGGTTCATTAAGAGCCTGAATATTGACTGGACGGCTCATTAAGTAGGGTCCATGCACAAAAGATCTTTTAGGTCGCAGTGCGGGGTGGCTTGAACGCCCACATGGCCCTCAACTAATAATAATAATAATAATAATTGTCCGCTGAAGATATTGAAGAAATTTTCAATGCCGTTTACTTTAGTAAGGCCAACTCATACTCTAAAATCGATTTGGACAACGGCTCTCCAATAACTCCATATAATTATCAGAAATTCACTGGGATTTCACAAAAAAATTTCGATTGCCTTCATGCTTTTGTAAAGCCACACATCAGAAATAGTTGCAACAGATTTACGAGAAATGCGTTAGGAATATTCCTAGTAAACTTGTCACAGGAATTTTTGGCATATTTATTCAATGTATGTAGATGGTCAAGCAAGAGTGTCTGCAATCTTTGAATCTGTTCGAAAAGCTTTGGATGAGCATTTTGTCCATCTTCATTTAGGTTATAATCATCTATCACGAGAAGATGCAATGAAACATCAAACTAAAATGGCTCATAAACTTCTGGGTGCAGATGAAAATTCTATTGTAGTTATCATTGATGGTACTTATCTATATGTTCAAAAGTCATGTGATCAGGAGTTACAATTATTGACGTATTCCAATCATACATACAGAAACTTATTGAAGCCCATGATTTTGGTTTTCCCTGACGGATACATTCTTGAGGTTGAAGGTTTGTTTTTGCAAACAACGACAATAGCGATTCAAAAATTTTAGAATACTTGATTTCTACCCCTTATGGATTTAAAAAATATTTCTTAGAGAATGATGTTTTACTTCTCGATCGTGGGTTCAGAGATGTCATAGAAAAGTTGAAATTGCTAAAACTTAATCCAATAATGCCTCATTTACTAACCAAGGGACAAAAGCAGTTTTGCACAAAAGATGCTAATGAGTCCAGAGCTGTGACTATGAATCGATGGATAGTGGAAAGTGTGAACAGCAGAATCAAAAAATACAAGTTCTTTGCTTCAACTATTGAAGTCACTTATTTCCCCAAGCTGTCATCTTTAACTAAAATTCCTTGTGCCTTACTGAATGCATACAGTCCTCCTATGTTTATAGAAAACGAAAATCATGCACGTTATGCATAGAAGGTAATGAGCAAAATGAATGATGACAATTCTCTTCAAAAGAAGATTGAAGAGCTAGGCCTTGAAAACAAACGAATTTGTTGGGAGGAGGCTACTAATCAGATTCAAGACTTTCCATGTTTATCAGAAGAAGAAATTAAAAATATCACTTTAGGTATGTATCAGTTAGACCAAGGAAAATGATATACTTATGAACACATGAAGGCAGATTCTAGTTACAAGATCTTTATACATAACGAAATGAAGAATTTGATAAGACGCAAAATTGAATTCGTTTTTCGTCAACTCGGATTCATCAGTTATGGTTAGAATTCTTTCCTAATGGTAGTGGAGCCGAATCAATTTTAGGATATTACTGTAAGTGCAAAACTGGGAGCAGAGTTGTCGGTACATGCAGTCATATAACTTCAGTGATATGGTATTTGAGCTACGCAAGACACAACCCACATGTATTATCAAAGCACCGCAAAGGTCTAGCAGATAATATTATAAATGCTATGAATTCTGGTTGTCAAATCTCAGACTCCGATTCAGATTGAGTCTCTACATAACTTGTTTTAAAGTTACAATAGTTTAGTAAGGAATGTTTCTATGGATAAGTTTGTTTTGCTCCTTCCAAAATAATGTGAATTTTTTATGCTGCTTATTTTGGAATAAGGTTATTTCTGCGCTTATCCAAAAATTCTCCGGTAAAATAAAAACGATAATAAATGAAATACCAATTGAATACAATTTTTAGATTTTTTATTAATAATGATCGCACTTCTGTTTGGCTTGGTAGTGTGCAAATTAATTATACAGTCAAGTACTAAATGATAGCCGCACTCCTAATTTAAGATTTATTTAATTTCAAATAAATTCTTTTAAAATTCTTCCTTTGCAAAAATAATACTTTTCACTTTACCAACTTTATTCTCTGCGGCGTCATGGAAAATTTATGGGTAACCCTCATTTAGTATGGTAATAAAAGATAGCCGCACACAATATTTTATTGTTTTTAATAGGAAATAAATATAAAAAGCACAGTTATAAAAATGATTTTTTATTCCAATTAATATTTTGTGTTTCGGCCATTGTTTTTAATTATTTCGAAAATTCGATTTGGCATACTTTTGTACAAGTTTTGGCATATTAATTTGAAATATTAGCCAATTCGCGTTGTACTGATGACTTTAGTTCATGAACGCTGCTGTATTGTGTTCCTTCAGCATATACAACTCTGCTGAGTACACCCCATATGTTTTCGATGCTGTTAATGTCGAGTGACCTTGCTGGCTGTTTCAAAACTGGTATCTGAGCCTCCGTAAACCAATAATTTACTATCCCGGCGGTGTGTACGGCTGCATTATCCTGCTGGAAAATAAAGTTTGGGTCGCCATTTTGTGCATCAACAACTGGTAATGTTTCGGGATAGCATGGATTTATACCGGTTGCTGTTAAGACGACCGGACATAAACTTCACATCCATTCTTCCTCCATAGCCAATTGCACCCCAAACAATCAGAGATCCTCCACCTCGTTGACGCCTCGATAGCACAAGAAGTTCTTTTCAAAGGTCGTGAAAATAATATTGCCATTAATCAAGGCTATCCATATTCAATTTTTTTCGTCACTAAAAATAACGCGCTGCCACTTTTTCTTCCACGACATATGTTCCTTCGCGAAACGCAATTTGGCATCTTTATGATTTGATAACAGTTGTGGTTTTCTTTGTAATTTTTTGATTTGTATATTATCTGACTCTCTTAACCTTCTTCCGTCCCTCGGGTCCATTTCGACCCAAATGCACTTTCTTTTTCGAAAATTTTGATAAGTATAAACATCACAAATGTGTAACTTAGTGACTTTGTCTAATATGTTCTAAATAAGTATTATACACAAATTTAATAATTTCCGATTTACCGTTACACCGCAGTAAAATAAGTAACACTAAATATCCTCGGGGTCAAAAATGGCCCATAGTAATTTTATAGACATATAATTAGTATTTTCCCATTAACAGAGATTATATTGCATTCTTATCATATATTTAGGAAAATCACCGAATAATAAATTCATTTTTTACATTTTGTTCAATTTTACTGTAGTTTCGTTCTATAAATTTTTTGTGACTTTTCATAAAATCGTCCGTTTTCAAAACTACATAAAAAGCGCGATAGTGATGACATAAATTTTACTCTAACGTAAATTTTTAAATTTTTTGTGTGAGAATTTTCTGTGAGAAAAATTCATTTTTGTTTTATTTTAATTAATAAAATTAAAAATTTAAATAAAATAATATGGTTTTTGACGTAAATTCGTATGGGTCCATTTTGATCTCGAGGAACTTTAGTGTTATTTATTTTGAGGGACGGATGAAGGTTAATACTTTCCTCACATTACAAATCTTTGTATTATCTCAAGCTTTTAACGCAATTTGTTGCACGGTGCCAATAAAATTAGAAACGTTTCGTAAAATTAACCGTTTTTCTCTATCAATAAGTTCTACTGGCCGGCGGCCTGCACTTTTATGCGAACCGTATAATTGCGAATTTTTTAAATAATTTAGCACTACCTTCTCACTCCAACTAATATTTTCTGCTATTAACGGATACTCATATTACTTTTCTTAATAACGTCAATTTATCAAACTCGTTCAAACTACCTTTTCCACCCATATTTAAAAAATAACAAAAATCGGAATAATATTTAACGGCTATAATACTTAAGCGGCTATCTTTTATAACCATACTAAATGGGGGTTCTCCAATTGTCCATGATCCCGCAGAAAATAATGATTTGTATTTGTGCACGCATTGGTAAACTGAAGAGTATTATTTTTGCATATATAGGAACAATTTTAAATGAATTTATTTGAAATGAAATAAATCTTAAATTAGAGGTGCGGTTATCATTTAGTACAGGACTGTACGTCACTGTAGTGTGCAAATTAATTATAATTCGCATAATTAGGCTAACATACACCATAATTACTGTTTGGAATATTTTTTTATTCAAAACAAAGCAATTTATTGAATTTAGAAAAATATAAAAATTATAAAAATGACAAATGCATAAAACTGCTGTAACACCCTGTAAACAAGTGGGAGGGAGTTGCGAAATATTTTTGCAATTATAAAACAATATACTAAAGAACCACCAATCCTAAAAAGTCGCAAAAAATATTTAGAAATACCGAAAAATGATGTATATTCAATTATGTAATATTTGCATTCAAAACCGGAAGTGAGTCACTGTAGTGTGCAAATTAATTATAATTCGCATAATTAGGCTAACATACACCATAATTACTGTTTGGAATATTTTTTTATTCAAAACAAAGCAATTTATTGAATTTAGAAAAATATAAAAATTATAAAAATGACAAATGCATAAAACTGCTGTAACACCCTGTAAACAAGTGGGAGGGAGTTGCGAAATATTTTTGCAATTATAAAACAACATACTAAAGAACCACCAATCCTAAAAAGTCGCAAAAAATATTTAGAAATATCGAAAAATGATGTATATTCAATTATGTAATATTTGCATTCAAAACCGGAAGTGCGTCACTGTAGTGTGCAAATTAATTATAATTCGCATAATTAGGCTAACATACACCATAATTACTGTTTGGAATATTTTTTTATTCAAAACAAAGCAATTTATTGAATTTAGAAAAATATAAAAATTATAAAAATGACAAATGCATAAAACTGCTGTAACACCCTGTAAACAAGTGGGAGGGAGTTGCGAAATATTTTTGCAATTATAAAACAATATACTAAAGAACCACCAATCCTAAAAAGTCGCAAAAAATATTTAGAAATACCGAAAAATGATGTATATTCAATTATGTAATATTTGCATTCAAAACCGGAAGTGAGTCACTGTAGTGTGCAAATTAATTATAATTCGCATAATTAGGCTAACATACACCATAATTACTGTTTGGAATATTTTTTTATTCAAAACAAAGCAATTTATTGAATTTAGAAAAATATAAAAATTATAAAAATGACAAATGCATAAAACTGCTGTAACACCCTGTAAACAAGTGGGAGGGAGTTGCGAAATATTTTTGCAATTATAAAACAACATACTAAAGAACCACCAATCCTAAAAAGTCGCAAAAAATATTTAGAAATATCGAAAAATGATGTATTCCATTTCATGCAACTGGGCCCAAGCTTATCTATGGGGAAAATAGAAAATACGTTGTTTTGGGCCCAATTTACTATGCTTATCCTATAGGGTCCTTTGGAATTTAAAATTTTAAATTTGTAATATGGAATTTTGGATTTTAGAATTTGAAATTTGAAGTTTGGGATTTCAAATTTCAAATAGAAAGTTAAAATTTAAAGTTTTGAATTTAAAATTTGGAATTTGAAATTTAAGATTTAAAATTTTAAATTTTGAATTTAGAGTTTGGAATTTAGAATTTGGAATTTGGAACTGGAAATTGAGATTAGGAGTATGAAGTTTGAAATTTGGAACTTGAGATTTGAAATTTAGAATTTATATTTTTAAGTGAATAGTTTTTGGATTTAAATGGTGTGTTCATAACATTGTTGGTTGGGGCAAGGTTAATAAAGTTTAAGATTTTTAAATCAAAATGATTCTGGATTTAAATTTATATATCTTTTGTTAGCGGGAATTTTTGAGTTTATTAGTTAAGTTATTTGTGCTAATTGTTTGTCATATATACTAATAAGAACATACTAATGTGAATACTTAAATTATTTAATTTAATTTAGTATGGACAACACATCTAATTTAAATTATTTCGCAGTGGGATTTTAAGCAGAATAGCCATTAGAAATTACTTATTTTAATTTTGATTTTGGAGGTAATTTCTAGAGTCAATAGCTATAGATTTGGAAATAAAATTTTATGAAGTTTCAGATTTTTAGATACTGATCTTAGAATTTTAGTTTAAAATATTAAAAAAAAAAAAAGATACTTATTTAGAATTTAATATTCATAATTTAGAATTGCATCTCGAATTTCAGGTTATTTATTTGATCAATTTGCGGTCCTTTTAATTTAGATGCCGAATTGAATTTAATTTATTTAAGGGTATTAAGGGTTGATTTTAAATAAAGAATTAATGGTGAAGTATATTGGGTTTTCAATTTCACTGAATTTAATGAAATTTAATTAATTTTTGGTACTATTAAGTTGAATTAAATTTAGTGAAATGAATATTTCGATGTAATTGAAGCATTAATGTCATAGTATTGGTATAGGGATCGATGTGGATATTGGTATTGTGTTAATGTTAACATTGGTATTAATGTTAATTTAAGTTTTAGTATTAGTATTGATATTAGCATTCATGTTGATGTTGGTATTTATATTAAGGTTAATAAATTAATAAATAATCGTTTAAATGATTTTAGTTTAGAATCACCTGAGAAATTCGCCCAAGCTGGCATTGGCTGAGGCTAGTTGGTTTAGTTTTTTGTATACAAACTATTTATGTTAATTTATTTATAGTATATAAATTAATTTTAGAATAGTTATTATAAAGGATTAATACAGATTTTAAATTTTGGAAATTTTTGAAGAACTGCTTTCCAGTAACTTAACAGTAAATGAACTTGAAATTGTGTTGTCTTGTGCTAAATAATTTACTAAAAATATACTACTAAACATTTACTAACTATCAACTACTTAGGTGTCTGGAACCGGGTTGATTCTTTGGTACTAACATACCTTTACTTTCCTTATGTTTTGTTAGTGTAAAGGGTGTGGAAATTGCCCATACAACCACTCCGAAAACCGTGATTGAAAAACATGGTTCATTCTTTAAACGGAATATATGGGATTTTCGGTGTGATAATCACGTCAGAAATATTCCTTGCTGTTTCCTAAAATGCATTATGCACAAATTTTATTTTTACAGGCACAAAAGAAATTGATTTAAAGAAAACTTAAAAACCTATTCAACACTATCAGCAATATACATAGATATTATACATAAAATTGGGTATTCCCGGTATAAATATATTTAACAATACGTTAACATATAAAAAAAACAAATCAAATTTTAATTATTCAATTATGATGAGGGTCGATTGTCCCATTTTCAGCATTATACAATTATACTTAATCCTCTGCTTCCCATTTTCGATACCAAAGTTGAATCCATATTGTTGTTGATCCAACATATTATTTTATTATTGATATATACATATGTATGTATGTTGAATTGATTACCCAAATCAATAAAATCCTAATGATTGTATATAGAATATGTACATACATATTTTATTATTTATCGAGTATTGGATTCAAATTATTTTTGATTGCTTATAATAAAATAATATTATGAATTACATAAATTACATCGTGTACAAGTAAAACCAAAAATTATGGAAAATTTCCCTAAATTATAACAAATAAATGATACAATTTTATTATAATAAAAATATAATTTGGATGCGCCTACCTAAATAAATACTTATGTCTATACAAATAAGACAGTTTATTTTAAATGAATAACCACAAGTTGTAGACGAATAATAATTTATAAAAAGGATAAATAAATAAACTTAGAAGTTAATAAAAGTAAAGAACGGTTTTTTGTATTTATCTTTCGACTAAGTCCGTTCCTTAAGCTTGTCATTTTTATAAAGAAAAATTGGAAATATTTCAAAAACTGTGAAAATGGATTTAAAAGTTATTTCTCTGTTATCTATGGATTTGTGTACTGCTTATTTACATAAATATTGTGAAAAATCACCTTTTTGTGTTATTATACTAACTACAAGTCGGTTATTGACAATTTACATTCATTTTGTTAATTTAATTAATATCCGTCTCCGTTTTATGTTTATGTATTTTATAACAACCAAAATATTTTATCTAAATAAAACTTTTTTTATTAGTACTTGTATGTATGTAAGTATTTGCAGAAAGCGCTAATGTTGATAACATTTCATGGTGCTTACCATAAATAATAATGTCATAATAGATTTCTGTTTAAATAATTTTAATGGATATCATTATAGTAAAACATTTTTTTTTTTTGTTATGAGCATACATATTTGTATGAATATGACTTTTCTGTACACATTAAAAATCTAATTAATTCTACCATTAAAAAATATGGTTAATGTCTATTTGCGTTTTGTGCTCGCAATGGTGCTTATCAATTTTATTAGTTATAAACTAAATGTTAAAAATAATATGCATCATAAATTTATATTGCTTATATGCATACATTGGGCGCTTTCAGGTCTGCCAACATGTTGTTATCACTAAGCGGTGTCACAATCGTATGATACATGCTCCCATCACAAATGTGACCTGAATGAATCTGATGGATCACTTGTCAAATTTAAAATATAAAATAAAATTAATTAAATTAAAAATTCTGTTTAATATCATCAAGTTCGGTTTTGGTTTTTATTTATTAAGTTTTAATATAATTTAATTAATTATTTTGATCTGATGGATCACAATTATTTTAATTTTAATAAACTATTTTAATACTCGTATTTATATGTAGATCCCTATTTGTAAAAAATATGATGGTCAAATGTATCGACACCTATACGTCGATGGAAAAAATGACATTTAGCCCAACATGTTTGGCATTTCATTTTTGTTGTATCGGTAGCTTTCAGAACCCAATATGTTTATTTTACCCAACATGTTGCCAACAGTTGGCGGACCTGAAAGCATTTGGTTACTTGCACACTGCATGAATATGAGCCTGTTGAATTCGTTGACATTTCCGACTAAACGCTGACTTCAATGTTCTCACTTTCATATTTTTTGTTGATACTTTAACCTGTAAGATGGACCCTATGGAGAAGTCCATCTCGATTTAAGTCTGGAGAGTGTGGAGACCGCTGTTACGAAAAAATGATTTATGGCGATAAACGAACTTTATGGGACGGTATCGAGCCCTGTCGGAAATTCGGAATATAAAGCAGTTGATACCAAATTGTTTGTGGGCCCAAACCATCGCATCATTTAACACATTTTTGGTACACTTACCGTAACGTTCTGGTCGATATAAATGAGCGGAGAGCAGAAATCACAGAAGCAGACGTTGGTTTACGCTTGCAACCCGGTTGCCTCTGGAATTGCTCTTCAACCACACACGTTCATTTGGTTTACGTATTTTTGAACTGTAAAATTTGTTGTATCATGAAATACCAAATTTTCGAAGTCGCTGAATTACTATTTGTACTGATGTTAAATCATATACTTTTTGTATCTTGTAAGGCTTCAATTTAATTTTATTTTTCAGTATGGACCCGTACGCTTGAGTCAGATAAGTTCAAATTTTTTAGCCAATTTCATTGCACTAAGAAGCCGATTTCTTTGAATTCGATCCTTCGCACCTTCGGTAAGAAGGTAATTCTTTAAGCTTTTATTTCTAAGTTCATTTCAGGACAATTTAAATGAGGAAACAAGAAAAATATGCGATAAACATTAGCATCAAAAATATAAAATTGGCAACAAATACCTACAGGTATATTTTAGAACAAAAAAAAAAGATTTTTAGTATCAAAAAAAAAATCAAGACAAACCATCTGACCTGTGTCTACAAGATTCACAAAGCAATTTTTAAATAAAATATAAAGGGCTGAAACCTCACGAGGGGATCAGAACTTCGGTCTTTGGCATCTTCAATAATGTCATAAAGTTGGTGTCACAGATTTGACATTAATGATTTCTATTTTAACCAACATATATTTACTTATAGGTACAACAACAGCCAAACAGGTCAAAAGCGTCAGTGGGTACAGGCATCCAATTTAAAACCAAAAATCGTATTCTAGAACTTTATACCGAAAGTAGTATAACAAATTATACTGATACTTCTAACCGTTTAACTGACCATATTCCAGAAATTTATTCAAAAACTCATTTTAGAATCTTCCAACACACATATCCAATTTCATTATAATCGGTTAAGAAATAGCCAAGTTCCATCATAATTGGCCATATTCCTGAACTTCGTCCAAAAATCATTTTAGAATTCCATTTTCAATACACATGTCGAATTTCATAATAATCGGTTGAGAAATGAGCAAGTTCCATCATACTTGGCCATATTCTAGAACCTGATACAAAACTCATTTTAGAATCCCATTTCCATTACACATGTCGAATTTCAACATAATCGGTTGAGAAATAGCCAAGTTCCATCATACTTGGCCATATTCCAGAACTTCATCCAAAACTCATTTTAGAACCGTCATTTCTAGCACACATGTTAAATTTAATAATAATCCTTTGAGAAATAGGCGAGTTCCATCATACTTGGCCATATTCCAGAACTTCATCCAAAACTCATTTTAGATTCCCATTTCCAATACACATGTCGAATTTCATCATAGTTGGTTGAGAAATGTGCAAGTTCCATCATACTTAGCCATATTCTAGAACCTCATCCAAAACTCATTTTAGAATCCCATTTCTAAAACACAAATCAAAGTTCGTAATAATCGGTTGAGAAATAGACAAGTTCCATCATACTTGGCCATATTTCAGAACTTCAACCAGAAATCGTTTTAAAATCCCAGAACTTCATCCAAAAAACATTTTAGAATCCCGCCAATACAAATATTGAATCTCATCGTAATCGGTTGAGAAATAGGCAAGTTTCATCATACTTGGCCATATTCCAGAACCTCATCCAAAACTCATTTTAGATTCCCATTGCTAACACACAAATCAAATTTCATAATAATCGGTTGAGACACAGACAAGTTAAATCATACTTGGCCATATTCCAGAAGTTCATCCAGAAACCATTTCAAAATCCCAGAACTTCATCCAAAAAACATTTTAGAATCCCATTTCCAATACAAATGTCGAATTTCAACGTAATCGGTTGAGAAATGGGCAAGTTTTATCATACTTGGCCATATTCCAGAACTTCATCCAAAACTCATTTTAGAATCCCATTTCTAACACACATACTAAATTTCATAATAATCGGTTGAGAAATAGACAAGTTCCATCATACTTGGCCATATTCCAGAACTTCATTTAGAGATCATTTTAAAATCCCAGAACTTCATCCAAAAAACATTTTAGAATCCGATTTATAATACACATATCAAATTTCATAATAATCGGTTGAGAAATAGACAAGTTCCATCATACTTGGCCATATTGCAGAACTTCATCCAAAACAGTTTTAGAATCCCATTTTCAACGCACATGTGATGAGAAATAGTCAAGTTCCATCATTCTTGGCCATATTCTAGAACTTCATCCAAGACTCATTTTAGAATCCCTTTTTCAACACACATGTCGAATTTCATAATAATCGGTTGATAAATACGGAAGTTCCATCATATAAAAAATGTGTCAACTATTCACTACTCCCAAATCCAACCCCAACTCAACTCCAACTCAACTTCAACTCAACGCGCAAATTGACCCCTAATTTAACCTTCAAATCAATTCCCAATTCAATGCCCAATCCAATAATCAAATAAGCATATATAAAAAATCGTTGATAAAAGCATGTATTTTGGGTCAATTCGTATGGCAGGTACCCCACCCCCTTGACGTACAGTCTCCAAAAGCTTTTCAAATCTCCGCCTTGACCATAGAAACAGATTGGCGAAAAAAAAAATCCAAATCGGACAAGCCGTTCTCGAGATACCATGGGTCCAGACATCCAGACAGACGGACGGACATTTTTTTTTTTTGCATTTTCTGACTCAGGGACTTTCAAAACGTCGAGAAAAGTGGTTTTGTACCAACCAAATTTTTCGTCATTTTTGACAGGATTTCAATACTTTGGTCTTTTTAGACCGAAGTAATCTCCATTTCCAGATTATTTCAAAATTAATTTCAATTTTTTAATTTTTAATTTATTTATTTTTAAATTGTCATTATTTATTCGAGAAGTTTAAGAAAATAATTTGAATTTCATTCGGTTCCGTCAGAAAATATTTCAAACAGAACTATACCAATGACTTGCAGATCATGTGGCTAACCAGAGTGCAAATTTGTAAGTTCAGGCCGGCATTCTAGTAATTCTGCCATCGTCAGTCGGAGGTTCACCAAAAAACATGACAGAAAAATGCAATGATACAATGTGAATCTTTGGAAAATTCGGGTCGAATGTTCTTTTCGTTACCGTTATAGCAAATCGAAAATGGCTTGAAATTGTTAAGAACCTCTAACAGGCAAAACCACATCAGATCGTTCAGATTTAGTTGTTCGGGTGTTTAAATTGGAATTAAAGGCCATCATTGAAGATTTGACGAAGCACGATATGTTTATATAGTGGACAGATGTATTCTCGAATAAGTATTAAAAGCAAAGACTTCTACAAGCCCAGCTATCAGTTATTGCAAGAGAGAAATTTAAAACTGCTGAATCCATTGATCGTATCGTTCGTGCCAAAGTTCCAGATATTTACACCGAGCCAAGATTGCATGAGATATCCTCCCATTGTATGATGCATGGGCAATGCGGCCCCGACAATTAACATGCTTCATGCATGGAAAATAATAAATGCAACATGCAAGAAGAACTTCCCAAAGGAATTCCAGGATACGACCATAGCAAACATAAATGGCTATCTTTTGTATCGACGCACAGCGGGCAAAAAATAATTTCTTGTGGACAAAAATTTCCTTCCACTTAAATTTTTAAGCGATCTGAATAATTTTAAATCACTCTAGAAAGAGAAAGCTACAACCCCTCACTGCTACTTTTCCGTTAACCTGATTTGTGTTTTTTTATTATTTTCAAAGATAAATTTGATCGTATATCGAAAAATTATTAAGAAAAATAACATTATCTTGTTCCTTAGGGTAACAGGATAGTTTCTCGCAAACATGTCGCACACATTTTTATTTAAAATTAAATTCCCCATTTTCCAGAATTTATAATTTTTGATTATTTTCATTTTAATATTATTTTCGTCCCCATTTTCGTGAATTTATAAAAAAATGAGATTTTGTAGCACCGAGATTTTGTAGCCAATCATTTGGCGAGAAAATGTGTGCGAGAAAATTTGCGCGAGGAAATGTTCCCACGAGAAAATGTACGGGAGGGAATGTGTGCGAGGAAATGTGAGCGAGAAAATGTGCGCTTGGAAATGTCCTGGAATGGTTTCTGAGATTTCTGAAAGCTAAAAGTTTATTTTGTCGTTTTGATGCAGTACAGTAAAGCAAATATCTTACAGCAATCCTCTGCCTTTTTTTAAGGTTTGGCTACAGATTAACGGAAAAGTAGTAGTGATCGGTTGTAGCTTATTCTTTCCAGAGTGATTTTAAAGAAAAAATTATTCAGCTATCTTGAAAATTGAAGTGGATGCAGATTTTTGTCCACAAAATGTCATTTTTGGCCCATTGCGCAATGTCGACAGTATATATAAGAGGTGTCGAGATGGATAGTCGTTACATTGTACTAATATAACAGGAATTGCTACTGAAATATAATGGTCACATCGACGTTGAGATTTGTACATCATTGAAGGCAGTTAAATATATTTACAAATATATTTGCAGGAGATTCGATTGCTACAACCATGATATCTTGAATGAAATTGCCAATTACATCGATTGTAGATATGTGAATGCACCAGAAGCAACGTGATGTTTGCTAGAGACACCAATGTATGATAGATCGCATACAAATAAGACTGTGAGTTCATCCTCTATAACAGCATAATATAATCATTGAAGAAGGTCGGGAAAATGAAGTTTTAGCCGCCGCTCGAAATGAAATCACTAAACTTACACTTAATTTCCTGTATAAATGAATTCCTTATCATTACTTGTACTGTCGAGGAGCACGGCAAAAGAGGCAACGAGGAGCAGAAAAACGGTTGGAAGATTCTACACAATAGGGCAAATCATTCGTTTTTGTTTGTGATTGATTCTTCTTCACGTTCCTGGAGCGACATCATTTGAGTATCTATGTGAATTGTCAATTGCTTTGAATATTCGAACTATCCCAAACGAAGCAGCACTTCATAGCAATTCATTGGACTCAGAAGAAGAGTGGGAGAAGTGCTTAGATGAAGCAATAGATTTTCAAATGTCATACCAAATGAGCCGAGCTTTAGCATTCATGTGTGTTTTTAGTAATCCAATCAATGCTTTGGGTCTTTGGGATAAATTCAAGTTGAATTTGGCTTTAAGTTTTTTGCGAGGTTATGACACTGAAGTGGCATGTAATTTAATGTGCAACGTGGTGCTGAGTGTACTAAACTTGGTCACCCTCAACCAAGGGAAATGTGGAATATTCTTAAACAATTCAACGCACTTCAAACTTGGCCATATTCCAGAACTTCATCCAAACAGCATTTGAGCATGCCATTTACAACGCACATGTGGAACTTCATTATAATTGGTTGAGAAAAAGGCAAGTCCCATCATACTTGGTCTTATTCCAGAACTTCATCCAAAAATAATTTTAGAGTCCCATTTCCATCGTGCATGTTGAATTTCATCAAAAACGGATAAGAAATGGCCAAGTTCCTTCCTAATTGGCCATATTCCGGAACTAACTAATGCTCCCATCATCGCAGAAATATCTGTCTGTATCCGTTCTAATAAGGTGTCTGCGTAACTAAGGGAGGAAACACTTGAGTTTTGCAAGGGACTTAATGTGTGCCCATTGTAGTGAGGTATCCCTTAAAGTGAATGTCCGTTGAAATTAGGTTTCACTGTATTTATTCCTGTGTAAAGCAAGGCATTCTATTGTGTTATTTGGAAAACAGTTTGATTCAATATGAATAGACTGCTTTACTAGAATGTGATTTTGGCCGAAAGGCCCTTTACGACAAGAAAAAAGTCGTTTTGATTAACTTGGTACACTTCCAGTCTAAAGCTCAAAGTTTGGTGATATTTATTCTACTTTTCTATCATGGTGTGATTTGATACCGTGAGGAAACATAAAAAAAAGTGTTCTCACTTAACAAAACTAAACTCACTCAATATTAACGAAAATTGTCTGATTCATAGCTAAAAAACTAAAGAATAAAAATAAATTTAACCAAAAAAAAAATCCAAATTTAAATTCAAAATAAAAAAATAAAAGTGGCAAAATGCATCTTAAAGCTTTGAATTGAACTTTAAGTTCATACAGAAAAAGAAAGTTTTTCGGTGTTAACGTGGTGTTCATTTTAATTTCATCATACCACAACATTAAATTTACCCTTGTGATGTTTCAAACCTTGTGACAAGTGATGTCGCCAAGAGATATTGGCCATCATAGATATTGGCCAATTTGCAAGCAGAATTTTTTTTAAAAACCAATTAAACAAATCATTAAAAATAAACGTAGATCTGGCTGTTCAACGAGAGCTCGCTTCCGCTTGGTGACTTTACGTTGTGGAAGGTTGTAGTTTTGTTGTCTGCTCAGACTTTTAATGTGATTTTTAATAACATTTAATGTCTAACAAAAGTCTTGCAAGTGTTGTTGTAGTGGGTTAATAACGAACGTCGAATTGCACTACCATTATAAATGTTATTTTGGAATTGTAATGTCATGTTATAACACTATCATGCTTTACACGCAGGCGATCTTAGTTTTATTTATTTTGGGTTTTAAATTGTTGAATTTGTTATTGGAACTTGTGGATTGGTGATAATGGTTGTCTTTTTTCACTCCGTGTTTTTCAGTGAAATAAAATGTTTTAGGTTAAGTGTCTTTCTTTAAAGGAAGCCCGGTTGACATTGAGTGAGTATTAGGTCAAGGTGTATTACCAAAGGGTAAGGGGGAGTTTGGTTGAAATTGTTCAGATGCATACATGTCGATATTTATTATTTAATTTATTTTGTTTGTTGTGTTTCATATGAATTTATTACTTCTTCTTAAGAATATTTTTTTGTGGTTTGAAGGATGTGGATGAGTGAGTGGTGGTAGCTGGTACGGGATGTTGTTATCGCAATGTGGATGGTGGTACTATTGGAGCGATGTGTTGATGTTGAAGTTTGATATTGCTAATAAACTAAAATTGTTTTATTGAACTTGGGAGTAGGAAATCCAAATTACTCGAGTTTCAAAGTACTCGGGTAGTCGAGTACTAGTTTTTTCAATACCCGGGTTACCCGGGTACCCGGGTAATAAACAAAAAACATAAATATACATAAAATCTCTAAGAAAACTCATAGGTCATGCTATTGTCACCCTTTGGATTAATAAATGGCACATATTACATTCTGAGTCCTATTTCTCTTCCGTCTTAAAATGGTCTCATATGAATTATTTGTTAATGGCATGCATTAGAATATATAGATTAGATCAATTTTTTTTAAATCAAATCAGGTCAAATATTTGTTACATTTTTGTCGTAACTTAAAATTTTCGGAAATGCAAACAAATAAAATTTGTAATTATTTTCTGTTGTACTCATGACTACAAGCCAATCAAATTGAATTATTGTACAATACTTGATTAAATTTAGTTGAATCTAACTAATTTTTATTTTACCATATATTATTAAAAAATGATTTTAAAATCCTTCATGGATACGTGAAGAATTTATGTTCTTGAATATTTAAAATATTTGTCACCATCTACTCGTGATTTTCTAAATTAAATAATAAAACAAACTAAAAATCTGAAAGATAACTAAAAGCCGATAGTAAAAGTTATCGAAAATTTAATTAATCTGGAAAATTGATAGAACGCATCAAATTCACATTTATTTGTTTCCTCTCTATGAAAAAGCAATCGCAATTTCGGCGTCAATCGAACAAGAAAATCTCATTAATTTTTCATGTTTATGCATTATTCGTCAAAATATAAGAACCTTGCAAATTGCAAAATCTAAAAAAATCGTTTGCCAAATAATGTTGAGATTAACTTAATGGCATTTCTAACAAACACAATAACCACAGTAAAGTTGTAAAACTGAAAACATCAGCCAATTAGCCAAAGTGCTAATAAACCTTTAAACATACTTATGTAAAAGGGGGATATATCTACGGAAAATCTAAATCGAAAAAGTGCCCTCGAGCTACAATATTTTGCTCTCAGAACAACGTTTTTCTTCAATCGAACAAAATAAAATTCACCGTTCCAAAATTTTCTTTGAATCAAGTTACCCGGGTAGTCGCTCAAATTACCCGAGTAATCGAGTACTCGAAAAAAGACCAAAATATCCGAGTACCCGGGTACTCGATAATCGGTATTGGATACCCTACTTGGCTTAGCAAGTGATTTCTACTATATAGTAGAATAATAATTTCATTTAGTTTAAGTGGGATTATATTAAGCGGTTTGTGGATGAATCTGAGTGAACAATGTGTTTTCCATATGTATGAAAGATTGAAACAACGGGTGAATTTGTTGGAGTTGTTAATACTGGATTCATTCTGTTTACTGAGAGGTTAATTTATATCATAGTCGTACATTTAATCAAGAAAATATTAAATCAAGACTGCAGCTTAAATGATGGTTAGTCGAAATCGCATTTGACTCAAATAGAATTAATTCTCTTTGTTATAAATTATTTGTTTTTTCTATGCACTTCACAATTAGAAGTTTAAAGCAAAAAGTAACATTTATTTCGGCTTTTCTTTATCTTTTTTAGAGGTAGCACTAGTTTTGTAGGCTAAAAGGCGGTTAATGAAAAGTCTCCTCGCGAGGATGCTTTTCGTTTTAGTTGTCATTTTTATTGAGTGTGCCTGGATTATACAGTTTTAACAAAACAACTTAATTTCTGTCACAAGTTTGTAGCGAAATGCTAATGCTATAAGGATTATATGAGTATTTTTCGTTTTTGAACTGAAATCATTGTTGTATGCAAACTTTATGTTTTTGTTAATATTGATTTGACCAATATTGTGATCTTGACGTGTTAGCATACCGAGCACCAAATGAACAATTATAAAGTGAAAGAGCATACCAGATTTATGGAAATCATCCCGTTATAAGCTCTCTGTGATTGTGCTCTGAATCAGAAAAACAACCTTACGATGGTTAACCGATAATGTGCAGTTAAATTAACATCTCACCCGTTTTTGGCTTTAGATACATTTGGAAACTCGTGCATTCAACACTTTTTGCCAAATGTGATTCATGAACGCTACTAATAGTTTTTTCGGATTAAACGAACCCGTTTCCGAATTAAAAGAAACATTTCCCGAATACAATAAAAACTTGTACGGAATGAATGAAACCATGGATTTAAACCTTTTCCAAAATAAATGAAAGCAAAGTAAATAAATTTAATGTCAATAAATACCAAAATCACTAAAAATGTTTACTCTTATTTTTTTTTTTTTGTTAAACAAAACTCTCATTTAAATGTAGCTGCGGCTTTTCCAACCCTACTTTTCATCACGCCTTCCAAATTAGATTCTCTCATAGTGCTTAATAAATTCATTTCGGAGGACGAAATATTACACGGATTTGCACTGCTTGGATCAAGTTTTCTGAATGAGTATTCTGAATGTATGGAGCTAATAAAAAATTGTATAACGAATTATACCCGAACCATAACGCAACCCTAAACCCTCATTATTTTTGCAGCGAATCTTAAAATATTCCGATATGTTCTCTTTGACCCGCTTCAAAATTTTATTATCAATTCCTCTATCGAAAAGATTGTAAACGCACTCATATAAAGTCTGAATTGACATTTTGCTTATGTGAATAACATTATGGAGGTTAGTTTTGGTTCGAGTGATAATTTTGCGTTATAATGATAAATATTTTAAGGTAAAGCAAATGCTGCTTAAGGCACCACAAGAAATAACAAACAATCGAAAAAACGTCCACATTTATTTTGCTGGCGGTATTTTTGTCACTATCGAATAGGTGGCGGAAAGGTATCGAGTTTGGTGATCCAAAATTTACGATATCGCCTAAGAATTGTTTCGCATGTGAATGACTTTATCTAAGCAGCACAAAATCATAAAAGGTTTCTACTTCCCTTCTGTCTGCTTTTGCAGATTAAATTAAATTAATTTTTCCAATTTAACTCCGGCAAATAAAATTAAATATTTTTATCAATTAAAATAACCCTTTGCCAATTTAAAACAAACTATACAAATTTAGAATCAAAAATTAAACGTTTTTAACTTATAATTAAACTTTGGCCAATAGATTTTAACTATTTCCCTAAAACCAGGTAAGTTTTAGTTTGATGCTGACTGATGAAAGTTTAATTTACGATCGTTAATAGTTTAATTTAAATTGGAAAATTGGTGCAAAACCTATAAATCCAATAGAAAATGGCCTTCGTCAATTACATCGAAGGACATGCAAAGAATTTATTAAGAAACCCGGATTTAGAAGGCATCATCAGATATATTTAGAAGGGAAACTGTCACAGCTGCAGATTGGTAAAATTTTATCTTAGACACAATGATCCTGGTGTTATAGGAGAATCAATACGTGTTTTATTTCACAATGCATTTATTGCATTGAAAAGTTTTCATTTAATTCAAAAAAGCTACACCTCAAACCAAATTAATTAGGGCCCAGTAAATTTATATCTAAAGAGGGTTTTTCAATATTATACCGATAATGTCGTACTTCGACAATAACGATAATATCGGGGTACGCTTTCCATTAGAACGTCTTAACCAATATCGATGACGATAAAAATTTACAAAACTGTCATCTGTCAGTCGATATTGCTACATGTTGTACTATCATGTCGTTTGTTAATAAATTATACATTTTGCGCTTATTTTGAAATGGTTCTGACTACATCCCTTAATTAAAGAAAAATATCTGTCAGAATGTCAATTAATTATCGGGCCGACCCAATAAGGGAATGATATTACCGATTTATTGTCCGATAAAAATATATCCGTGTGTCGATACCGATAAGTCGGTTGTGTATCAGTTGTGATACATCGTTATTGTGTTGTCTAATAGAAAATTGAATAAGAGTAAATATCTCGCCACAATTTTTACTCACGGTCTTAAATACGTTTTTCACGGTTTATTATCCGTTTTTACCTGCCCCTTTATTGGGTTAAAAAGCATTAATGTTGCTGCAACCGCGATTCCCACTTTGCGGGCGTAAACTTTTAGGCCGAACAGAAGTTTTAAATCTACTATCATCTGCGTCGCTGAAAATCTTAAGATTTTCTTATACCGATAATAATTTTGTCAATTTAGACATTTCTAGACGTCAATAAAAAATCATAATAAAAACAATAAAGTATTCACATAGAAAAAGTATATCAGCTTGCTTTGTTTATCGGAGAATTGAAAATGTTCCTAAACAAAATAAGGGAAATTTTTATTTTTTTCGTAAAAGTAAAATTTGCAATGGAAAAAGATGTAGGCATGACTACTTTTGATTGCGAATCGTATTGTAAATTTGTCTATGGTTGCGTATACAAATTTACATAACGATATGCATTTTTCTATGTACATATACTATTCGTGTCAAAAAATTTAAAATAGATTACGATTATTCGCGAAGGCATCCCAAGTGGAAACCCACAGTAAGGCAAACTTTTCTTGAATAAAACAACCAGACTTCTAGACTAATTGAACTGTAATAAAACTTTGATATACCGCCAGTTAAAAAATTCTTTAAAATGATGTCAAATAAGTTTTTACTGGGTTGGTAACCAAAATAAACTGCAAGTGAAATTTCTCTAAAGTACCCACTCGAGTAACCCAGGAAATTTTTTGGACACTTTATGAACAGAGTTTTCTTAGCGATCTATCAATTATTCTGCAAAATTAATCAAATAACTTAAAACTAAAGCTCATATAGGCATTTAGCTTGACTATCAGAAGTATAGGAGAATAAACAGCCTCAATAAATACCCCTAATCACAAGCCATAATTCCACCTTTATGCATATATTCACTATTGTCAGTTGCTGTTAATTTCTCTTTTCAATAGTAGCAATGTACCATCCCACTTAGAAATATTTTAAAGCGTATTGTCTGAGGTACTTTTATCCATTCATCTCAAGAAACAACACGATAATTGTTTGTTGCAGCTCTTTGCTAACGATATAACGCTTTTAGTTATGCTGTGCCCAAGAGATACTTTATACCATTAACTGTCTTCAATTCTCTTACCGTTATTATCGTTATTTTACCTGAAATATATATAATTACATAATTTTCTATCACCGAAATAGACTGCTGGTTAGAAATACATACTTGGCCAAAAAAATATTTTTTTTTAAAATAAAAATTAATTATTTAAAACGATTTTTACGAGTTATATGTATTAAAGAAATTATATTATTTTAAGGTTTTTTCCTTTATTTTACATAAGGTGTTGGGTCCCAACAAATTGAAAGACGAATTTTACAATCAAGAAATTTTTGGATCGTTTTAGTTAGATAACTTTTTTGATTCTAAGAACAACAGGTCAAAATATTATGCAAAAAATAAAGAATTATTTTTTTAATAAAAAACCTACATGTCATCGAATAGTTTTAATTTATTTTGCAATTTATCTGTAATAAGCAAAAAATGTTAACACGTATCGAATTTTTATTAATTTAAGTGTTTTTGACAATTCGCACACTTTCCATAGTTTTTAATTGAAATATTTTTACTACCGCAAACTACCATTTGTATAAGCTTTCATATTTAACAACACTATATACACTCATCAACCAACTATAAATTTTCAATTGAATTAAAAAATTCTGAATATTCCACGCTTTCCAAAAACAAATATGTATTCATGTAATAATTAAAAAAAAAAGTAAAATCGGAGATTAAATAAAAAAAAAATTATAATTTGTTAAATATTGATTTATATTAAAAATGCATAGTACTTTATACATACATAGTATGAATTTTTTGCGGTGTGAATCAAAACAAAAGTATTATTGTACAACACAATCATGTATACGTTAAATAACAATTGTTATTTAAAATAATTGAAAATTGTGTGTACATACAAAATATTAATAATTTGATAGCATATAAAAGTGATTAAAAAATTGTGGTTGGTTATTATTGATTATCATATAAATCGGGAATTGTCTACTAAGTTGGGGAAAAATACCATATACAAGGGCAAATAGATGAAGTAAAATTGGGCTGGTTGTTTGTTTCTTTGTTTTATTGTTTGCAATCACTTCTGGCCCATTCGATAAATAATAATCGTCAAAGATTAATTGATAGAAAAAAGGAGAAAAGTATATATTGTAGATTATTTAAGAGAGGTTTAAGAAATTAAGAAATTCCATAAAAAATTGTTTAACACTAGATATACCAACCGGTCAAAATGACTGGTTTACAAATTTTCTCCGTTAATTTAAATTCTAATGTTTGATGTAGTATTATGAAAAATATTATTTATATATATATATATATATATATATATATATATATATATATATATATATATATATACATATATATATATATATATATATATATATATATATATATATATATATATATATATATATATATATATATACAGGGCCTTTCAGAGCTAGCAGGGGGCCTGGGCCAAATTATTAAAATGGGACCTCATAAAAATAAAATGAAACAATCTTAAGTTTATATCACATGAATTCATTTTAGTATTTATTAGAATTTATTAGAAATTATTAGATTGAAGCTTTTCTCGCTTTATTATTAGAAAATTCTCTAATGATTTGCTCAAAATTAATTTTTCTTGCCATGTCGTGGTTAATGTTTAACATTGCCAATCCATTTAACCGTTGTTCTGCCATTGTTGAGCGATGAAATTTTTTTATTCTTTTAAGAACACCGCAACTCCCCTCGGCTGAAGACACAGATGCAGGAATACTTAAAAATATTCTTAAGACAATGAGAAGATTCGGAAATAAACCAGCTAAGTTTTACTGAGAATATTTTCTAATAAATTTGTTGGTGTCGGATCTGCATTGAAATTAGCTGCATACATTTTTTTAAGGAATTTTACCTCATCTAGTATCTCGTTTGATAACTCACTCGTGTATTTTGAATGCAAACGGTTTACTGCAGCTTCAATTTTTTCATCAGTCAAATTTGGAAATGACCAAAGAAAACCGAAAAGATTGCAGATATTTTGTAAAGCTTGAAATTGTCTTTGTAAGCCAGCTATTACGGAATTAACTATTACGTTAAACACATTTATCCTGTAGTATTTTTCAGCATCCGATTGTGTCCGTATTGTTCTAATAATGGCAAAATCACATGTAACTCCATATTCACGTGCTTTAGCTTTTGCTTTCGCAAATATTATTTTATAAGAAAATTATTTTCCATAAATGTTTTGTTTAATATAGTGCTACACATTCGAAACATAAAAATATAAAAATTAAAATATAACTTCAGAAAAAATTTGATTTGACGAATTTTTCACTATGGAGAAAAATACGTCAAATTGTATATCTTTATATGTGACCGGAAGCCAAGTTTGAATTTTATAATTTTTATGTTTTGGATGTGAAGCACTGAATAAAATGAACAATTTATGGAATACGATTTTTGTTGTTGTTGTTGTTTTTAAGGTACAGGGTGTCAAATATTTAAAAATTCAATGCACTTGGTATTGCATTTATTGCTATAGAAAGAAAACTAATTATTCGAAAATTATAAGATTGGGCTCATTTTAAAGATAAATGAATAGGGATTATAAAATAATTATAAAAATGGTACTATCTTTCATCATTTGTTATTTTTTCAAAATGGCCGCCGAAACAGTCTTTTCAATTTTCTCAAAATTACTTTTTTTTTATTTTTATTATTTTTTATTATCTTTTCCCCCATTTAGTTCTATTAGACATCCTAAAAAATCAGGACAGCATCTCGTTTCGTTTTCGTGTAAAATTGATAAATTTGTAGATTGTCATACTTAAACGTATTTTGCACGAAAACGAAAAATTTTACTAGCGCAAGTTTTTAGTATGTTCAATAGAATTAAATGACGTAAAATTTAAAAAAAAAAAAAAAAAAAAAAAATTGGACGATCATTGAGAAAATTCAAAAAAAATTTTGGCGGGAAATTTGAAAATGAAGAAATTAAAGAACTTACCATTTCTATATTTTTTTATTAATCCGTATTAACTTACCTTTAAAACGAGCCTTATATCATAAATATCGGATATTTATTTTTCCTTTTATAGCCATAAACACAACATCATGTTTATCATTATTCTCAAAATTTGACACCCTGTATTTTAAACAACAACAACAACAACCAAAAAATCATATTCTACAAAATGTTGTTTTTTTTAACTAGTACTACCAATTGAAAACATAAAAAATTAAAAATTTAAACACGACTTACGGTCCCATATACCAAATTTGTGATTTGACGTATTTTTCATCATATATACATATATATATATATATATATATATATATATATATATATATATATATATATATATATATATATATATATATATATATATATATATATATATATATATATATATATATATATATATATATATATATATATATATATATATATATATATATATATGTATATATGATGAAAAATACGTCAAATCACAAATTTGGTATATGGGACCGTAAGTCGTGTTTAAATTTTTAATTTTTTATGTTTTCAATTGGTAGTACTAGTTAAAAAAAACAACATTTTGTAGAATATGATTTTTTGGTTGTTGTTGTTGTTGTTTAAAATACAGGGTGTCAAATTTTGAGAATAATGATAAACATGATGTTGTGTTTATGGCTATAAAAGGAAAAATAAATATCCGATATTTATGATATAAGGCTCGTTTTAAAGGTAAGTTAATACGGATTAATAAAAAAATATAGAAATGGTAAGTTCTTTAATTTCTTCATTTTCAAATTTCCCGCCAAAATTTTTTTTGAATTTTCTCAATGATCGTCCAATTTTTTTTTTTTTTTTTTTTTTTTTAAATTTTACGTCATTTAATTCTATTGAACATACTAAAAACTTGCGCTAGTAAAATTTTTCGTTTTCGTGCAAAATACGTTTAAGTATGACAATCTACAAATTTATCAATTTTACACGAAAACGAAACGAGATGCTGTCCTGATTTTTTAGGATGTCTAATAGAACTAAATGGGGGAAAAGATAATAAAAAATAATAAAAATAAAAAAAAAGTAATTTTGAGAAAATTGAAAAGACTGTTTCGGCGGCCATTTTGAAAAAATAACAAATGAAAGATAGTACCATTTTTATAATTATTTTATAATCCCTATTCATTTATCTTTAAAATGAGCCCAATCTTATAATTTTCGAATAATTAGTTTTCTTTCTATAGCAATAAATGCAATACCAAGTGCATTGAATTTTTAAATATTTGACACCCCTACCCATATATATATATATATACCGGGTGTTTCTTTTAAACTGAGACGATCAAATATCTCGAAAAATATCCACTCTACGGAAAAAATGTCCATAATCAAAATTTAATCATACCGCGGGGGAAATACATTAGTGCAAAAAAATAGTCCCCTACCCCCCGCTTTGTAGGTGGGGCGGAGGTAACTTTTAAACTAAGATAGGAAGCCATATTTTTTATTGCAGATACGGATTCTACGACTAAAAGTACGTATGATTTGAATGAAATATTTTGTTCGGTTCATGATAGATGGCGTTGTAATCGACGAAATTCAATTTTTTCAATTTCTTCTTCTTAGAACACACGCATTCGATTCTGCAATACGTTTGAAATAAAAAACATCACGTTTTCATTGGAAAAACTCGAAATTCGTCATCAAAACAATTTATTCAGTTTTGTAAATCACATTTAACGTTTGTATTATTTCTTATCTTCATGTTTTTCGTAATTGCAAAATAAACAATAAAATACTTTAGAATGGACCGTTTAACTGTGCCAGAGAAAATTGAAATGGTTCTGGTTTATGGAGAAGCTGGCAGAAATCTTGAAAATGCTGTTGCTATTTACGCTCAACGTTTTCCGGATAGGATTCGTTCACGTGCTTCATTTGGCCGTACTATCAAACAATTTATTGCTGATGGAAATGTTCAACCGAAAAAGAGGACCCGTAGAGCAACAGTCACTGGAGAAAATAATGAAATTGCTGTATTGGCTGCAGCGACTCATAATCCTCATGTTAGTACACGAGAAATAGTTCGCGATTCCGGATTGTCCCTCACCAGTGTTTGGAGAATTTTAAAACGGCACAAGTATTATCCATATCATGTGTCTTTACACCAAGATCTTCATGGCGCTGATTTCCAAAATCGGGTAACTTTTTGTCAATGGGCACGTGAACAAATACAACACAACCCCAATTTTTTTCGTTGCGTAATGTTCTCTGACGAATCGTCTTTTACAAACCATGGAACGGTTAATCGACACAACATGCATTATTGGAGTGTTGAAAATCCACACTGGCTTCGCCAAGTTGAACATCAGCGCCCTTGGACTGTCAAGGTGGTGTGGAAGAATTGGCAACCAACTCATCGGCCCCCACATTATTGAAGGCAACTTGAATGGTCAAATGTACCGAACCTTTTTGGAAAATGAACTGCCAATATTACTTGAAAATTTGAACTTAGAATTGAGACGGAACATGTGTTTTCAACATGATGGTTGTCCTGCACACTATTCGTTGGTAGCACGTGAGGCACTTGATCGTAATTTCAATGGTCGCTGGATCGGTAGAGCTGGTCTGATAAATTGGCCCGCCAGATCACCAGATCTTACTTCGCCAGATTTCTTTTTGTGGGGCTATCTCAAAGACAAAGTTTACAAACAAGAACCAACAACACGTGAGAACATGATTGAGCGAATCAGAAATGCGTGTGCTGAAATTCAACCAAACACACTTCTCAGTTGTGTACAATCATTGGAAATGCGTATTAATAAGTGCATTGAAGTCGCAGGCCATCATTTTGAACACTTATTTTAAGCTAAAATTATTTTATTCACCTGCCATTTACATTAATAAATTGTTTTGATGACGAATTTCGAGTATTTCCAATGAAAACGTGATGTTTTTTATTTCAAACGGATTGCAAAATCAAATGCGTGTGTTCTAAGAAGAAGAAATTGAAAAAATTGAATTCCGTCGATTACAACGCCATCTATTATTAACCGAACAAAATATTTCATTCAAATCATACGTACTTTTAGTCGTAGAATCTGTATCTGCAATAAACAATATGGCTTCCTATCATAGTTTAAAAGTTGCCCCCGCCCCACCTACAAAGCGGGGGGTGGGGGACTATTTTTTTGCACTAATGTATTTCCCCCGCGGTATGATTAAATTTTGATTATGGACATTTTTTCCGTAGAGTGGCTATTTTTCGAGATATTTGATCGTCTCAGTTTAAAAGAAACACCCGGTATATATATATATATATATATATATATATATATATATATATATATATATATATATATATATATATATATATATATATATATATATATATATATATATATATATATATATATATATACTGTGGTGGTCATATTATTAAGGACACATCAATCCTGTTGGGGAAATGTTTGCTTTTGGTGACTTATGTATTTTACTAAACATTTTTATCGCCTAGCCATACGAAACTATTATTTGCTAAGGTGCATTCAACATGCAAAGTTTTACTCTGTACTAAATAATATTTGTACTAAATGTAGAAATACATTTTTTTAACTAAATTAGAAATATCTTAAAAAACACATTTCTAGCTGAGCTACCTCAAAATATTGAGTGGATGCACGTTCAGCATTATTGACTCTACATTTCTTTCATTTGGAGTTTTGTGCTATCTAGGCTAGAAACAGCTCTCAGGGCATTAAATAAATTTAGATTAATATGAATAAAATTAGTACTTGTTGGTATATGTATTAATTAGTACTTATCGTATTTAGTAGACGAGCAAAAGTTATATTTTTACGTGGAAAATTCATTAACGGTACTTAAAATGTAATTTTTATTTGTGTATTAAAAATCATAAAGGCTAAAATTACTTGTTGTAATTAGTACTAATTTTATTCATATTAATATAAATTTACTTAATGCCCTGAGAGCTGTTTCTAGCCTAGATAGCACAAAACTCCAAATGAAAGAAATGTAGAGTCAATAATGCTGAATGTGCATCCACTCAATATTTTGAGGTAGCTCAGCTAGAAATGTGTTTTTTAAGATATTTCTAATTTAGTTAAAAAAATGTATTTCTACATTTAGTACAAATATTATTTAGTACAAAGTAAAACTTTGCATTTTGAATGCACCTTAACAAATAATAGTTTCGTATGGCTAGGCTATAAAAATGTTTAGTAAAATACACAAGTCGCCAAAAGCAAACATTTCCCCAACAGAATTGATGTGTCCTTAATAATATGGCCACCACTGTATGTATATATATAAGTATATATGATGAAAAATACGTCAAATCACAAATTTTATATATATATATATATATATATATATATATATATATATATATATATATATATATATACATATATATATATATATATATATATATATATATATATATATATATATATATATATATATATATATATATATATATATATATATATATATATATATATATATATATATTATTTTCAAATATTATTCTCTAGTTTCTTCTAAATTCTTCTTAATTTCTCTTATTCTTTAAGTCATTTACTGGTTGCGGTAGCAGTCTGACAACGGATAATTTTTTCACAAGTAAATCACTGGCTTCAAAACTTTTAAAAATTAATACGACTTTAGTTGGAACTATTCGTTCAAATAGGAAAAAATTACCAAAAATTGCCAAACAATAAAAGATAAATTGCCTAAATTTTCAAGTTTAATTTACAAATCTAACAATTTCACACTAACGATATACAAAGCTAAGTCAGCTAAGAAAGTTCTTCTAATTAGCTCTAAGCATAATTCCCCAAAAATTTAACAAAACCGAAAAAAGCCCCTGAAACCATTTCATTCTACAACAGCACCAAATTTGGTGTAGATAAGGGACTAATGGAATTATAATGGACTAAATGGCTAAAAAATACACTGTTAAGTCAGGATCTCGGAAATAGTTTTTATAAGTTTTTTTAATATCCGCGACATAGCTGGAATTAATGCTTTGATACTGTACAAAGAACTCATGACAACAAATATTACCAGAAAATACTTTTTATTTCAATTAGCAGAGGAACTTTCTACTGGATATCAAGATTCATTCGAACCAGGAAACCTGAATGGAATTACTGATGGTAGATAAATTTAAAAATTCTTCACGAAAATGCTGTCAAATTAGATTTTTAAACGAAAATATAACCACAAATATCTGGGTTGGTTGCAAACAATATGTTTGTGGGAAATGTACATTAAAAAACTTTCAATTTGCATAAATTGCGCTAATAAAAGTTAAAAACGAAATTACTATATATTATCATACTTAAATTTATCATATACAGTCAAACCTGTTTTTGTGCGGTCTGTTTTTATACGATTTTTTTTACCCGATTATTTTCTATGCGATTTTTTTTGTGCGATTTCTTTTATGGGGCATAATTCATATACCGCTTAAAAAAAACGCACAACAAATATCGCATAAACAAAAAATCGCATAAAAAACGACCGCACAAAAACAGGTTTGACTGTAATGTATAAAAATTATATAAATAACAAATGCATATTGAGTAAATCTAAATAATAAATCTTTTATTTCATCAATTGTACGGTCATTTTGAAGACTATGCCGATTTTAAAATGGCATTGAGAAACCCTTTTAGCGGTTGACAGCAAAACAGCAGTATGCAATTATGCATCATTTGTAAGCAAAAAATTAAAAATTAATGTTTAGTTATCGTTTGACTAAATTGAAAAAAATTGAAAAAGAAACAAAATGGCGCTTATTTGAAAAGTTTTTTTCAATTTCATACATCAAATGATAACTAGACTAGAGTACTAGCAGAACTATCTTGATGTGAATAGAGCCGGCATGTGAAAAATGAACTTAAAATAGGGGATATAGAATCACTAAAAATTAATTTATTTTCATAGTGGTTGTAAGAAAAAACGCGATTTCGATTGACGATAAAACATCAATTAAAATTTAAACCCAGTTAAATAATTTTTTCTGAAATCGCTAACAAACAACTTCTTACTCATTTAAAACACAGATTCTAAAATTTCCTTATTTTCCAGCAATTAGCAAAAAAAATATAAGGGAAATTAAATTAAATAAACATTCTACAACAATAACAATATGTAATAAAAAGAGAACATTCAATATAATGCCGTCATCATTGTCTACATCTAAACCCAATGGTAAGAAACAAGACAGCACGTCTCCGTTCAACAATCAAAATTAAAATAAATCTAAATGAGCCAAACAGAATAAATTGAATCAATACAATAAGTGCGAAAAACACAAAATATCAAAACAATCTAGCATGCTTTGCAAATTCAAAATAACTATAGAAACTATGGAGGCAGAGCCTACTATATAAATAAGAGCCTCCAGTATCGACTGTATTTTTTACTAAGCTTAAAATAAGGTACAAACAATTTTTTCTTTACTATGAAACTATATGGAAAAACGGTTATTTTCATTTACAGATTTAGTTTATTAAAAATGTGAGCTTTTGTTTTGTTTTTATATGAAAATGTTCATGAAACATGTAATATTATTTGATTGAAAAATCGAGTGTTGAAAATGTTTATTTCTTAGTGAAAATCGTCATGAAAAATAAGGTACTTTTGAAATTTTAAATATTGTTGTTTTTGTAATATACGTCATCAACATAACTCGAAATTTATAAACAGTACAATAATCATCTCTTTCATTGCCTCCATTCAAATTTGAATTCGAATATGTTTCTATAGTTATTTTGAATTTGTAAAGCATGCTAGATTGTTTTGATTTTTTGTTTTCTTCGCACTCATTTTATTGATTTATTTTTTTCTGTTTGCTCTTTCCGATTTATTTTAATTTAATTGTTGAGCGGAGGCGTGTTGTCTTTTTTCTTACCATTGGTTTTAGATGTGGATATATGGTGACGTCATTACACAGAATTGTCTCTTTTTAATACACATTGTTGTTGTTGTAGAATGTTTTTTAATTTAATATCCCTTATTTTCTTTTGATTATTGCTGGAAAATTGTTTGTTAGCGATTTCATAAAAAAATATTTAACTGGGTTTAACTTTTAATTCATGTTTTATCTTCAATCGGAATCGCGTTTTTTCATACAAACACTATGAAAATAAATTAATTTTTAGTGTTTCTATATCCCTTATTTTAAGTTCATTTTTCAGATGCCGGCTCTATTCACATCAAGATGGTTCTGATGGAGGCAATGAAAGAGATGATATTGTATTGTTTATAAATTTCAAATTATGTTTATGACGTATATTACAAAAACAACAATCGTTTAAAGTTCAAAAATACCTTATTTTTCATGTCGATTTTCACTAAGAAATAAACATTTCCAAGACTCGATTTTTCAATCAAATAATATTACATGTTTCATGAACATTTTGATATAAAAACAAAACAAAAGCTCACATTTCTAATAAACTAAAACTGTAAATGAAAATAACATTTTTCCCGTATAGTTTCATAGTAAAAGAAAAATGTTATGTACCTTATTTTAAGCTTAGTAAAAAATACAATGTCTGTGAAGTTAGCCCGAATATTATCCCAGAAAAGTGTGTTGGGAATACTAATACATATATCACGATAAAACAATATCACGATATTTTACTTGTCATCCCAGAAAACATGTTTGCCATTATTTAGTGTCAGCCCGAAAAAAACTATCATGACATTTTTATGTCATGTCCAAAAAACTGTCATGACATTAATTATCCCGAAAAAGTGTTTTTACAAGATATTAATTTATAGATATTTTTATGTGTTTTCTTGCCAATAGCTGCACATTTTCAAAACGAGAATGATTCAGAAATAGCCAAATGTAACTTTTAGTTCCATGAATTGGTGCAAGAAACGATCTTAGCACCAGCATAAAAATTCTAGATCCCTCTAGTATCCCTAGAAGTCATACAAGATATCAGTTAACGAGCATGGCTTGGTATAGATTTTGTAGGACATGGATACAACTTGCCCATGGCCAAAGTAAAAAAAAATTATTTTAGCCGTAAGTCAGATATATTCCCTAGAAGTCATAAAAGATATCAATTAACGAGCTCGGCTTGTTATAGGTTTGGTAGGATATGGATACAACTTGCCTATGGCCAAAATAAAAAAAAATTCTATTAGCCGTTAGGCAGATACAGTCCCTAGAATTCATACAAAATATCAATTAACGAGCACGGCTTGGTATAGGTTTTGTAGGACATGGATACAACTTGCCTATGGCCAAAATAAAAAAAAATTCTATTAGCCGTGAGGCAGATATTGTCCCTAGAAGTCATACAAGATATCAATTAACGAGCACGGCTTGGTATAGGTTTTGTAGGATATGGATACATCTTGCCTATGGTCAAAGTAAAAAAAAATTCTATTAGCCGTGAGGCAGATATATTCTCTAGAAGTCATACAAGATATCAATTAACGAGCACGGCTTGGTATAGGTTCTGTAGGACATAGATACAACTTGCCTATGGCCAAAGTAAAAAAAATTCTATTAGCCGTAAGGCAGATATAGTCCCTAGAAGTCATACAAGATATCAATTAACGAGCACGGCTTGGTATAGGTTTTGTAGGATATGGATACAACTTGCCTATGGCAGACAAAATTTAATCAAAAAAAAAAAACATCTCCCCCACCTTTTGATGCTCCCACTCATTCTCAATCAAAAAAAAAAGACCAGGTTTTATTTTTTTTTAAAAACTACTTAATCTACAAACAAATATTGTTTTATGTTTGGTAAAACATTTGGGGTACTAGTTTTGGGTTCATGTTACAAGCTGCGTTAGAATGTTATGTTAAATGTTGCGTTAAAAAGTTACATGTCATGTAAAATGTTATATTAAATAGAAATAGTTCTTCTCTTTTTTATTTATCACATTAAAATATAAACAAAAAAGACAAAAATCATAGCGAGAGTACTTTCAGTGTTCACGTTACATGTATGCTGTGTTAAAAATGTCATGACGACATCTTTGAGGCTAAATATTTCTGTGCGTCCGACTTTTCCCAATGTTATTTGCATACCATATTTTCAATGATCATCATTTTCAAAATACAAAAAATAATAAAAACAAATCATGTCATATAGCAAAAATATTGTTACGAACTGGGCTACTGAGTTTGTTCGGATTTTGAAATTAAAAACACTGTGTACTTTTTATTTCACACAGAACGATTTAAAATAAATCAAAAACTATCTCTGCTTGCCATCGGTCGTGCTTATAACACTTAACCATCTAAGCTATTGCTGTTCATAACGTGAGCTTGTTGTATGATGGCCAAAAACTTAATCGTCACAATATTTACCTCTATTTTTGATTTTATGTTTTACCAAACATTTGCGGTTCAGTTGGAGCTTGAACCCCATTCGTTTTTTTATTTGTGAATTTAATTTAGCTATGTAGGTATACTGATTTGTTATACACCAAATACTGTTAATGGTTTCAAAAAAATCATTATCCACCAAATTCTGTCTAAACTTTTTATAAAATAATATTACACGGATTTTAGTTAGCTTAGTATTGTTTTCACTGTCTCCTGGAAAAATACGGCGTAAAACATATGTATACGCCTAAATACTCTTCACAGTCGAACGCTTCAGAGCGAGTTAATCGCTCTATCATATCTGCTATTCGGGCTTATATTTCTGATAAACATCAAAATTGGGATGTTCATATTCCGGATATAGCTTGCGCTCTCCGGAATACGGTACACAGTTCCACTGGTTTCTCTCCGCATTTTATTATGTTTGGCCAGCATATGATTATGCATGGAGATGAATACAAAATATTAAATAAATTAAATTTGACTAACGAAAGGGAGTTGTCAGTACAAACCAAAACTAATCGGCTAAATATGTGTCAAGAACTTATCAAATATCATTTGAAAAGTGCATATGAACGTGGAGCTCATAATTATGACTTACGAAGTAAGCCTCGAATACTAGATGTGGATCAAACAGTATATGTGAGAAATTTCGCACAAAGCGATGCATCACGGAAATTTTCGGCGAAGCTTGTTCCAAAATTCCTAGAAGCAAAGGTAATCCGGAAGATCGGGAACATAGCTTACGAATTAGCGCTCAAAAATGGCAAAAATATTGGTATTTTTCATGCCAAGGATATTCGGTCTTAAAACAATTTAATTTAATTGTAACAATTTAATTTAAAATTGTTACTGGGGTGCAAATGTAAGGTTATGTTTCTCCTCTTGATCATTGATGATGATGACTACTGTGTTGCGATATATGTATTGGTCCATTCAACGGTTAATCCCGGGTTTTTTTTTGACTGAGAATGAGCGGGAGCATCAAAAGGTGGGGGAGATGTTTTTTTTTGATTAAATTTTGTCTGCCATAGGCAAGTTGTATCCATATCCTACAAAACCTGTACCAAGCCGTGCTCGTTAATTGACATCTTGTATGACTTCTAGGGACTATATCTGCCTTACGGCTAATAGATTTTTTTTTTACTTTGGCCATGGGCAAGTTGTATCTATGTCCTACAAAACCTATACCAAGCCGTGCTCGTTAATTGATATCTTGTATGACTTTTAGAGACTAGTAGTTATACTTTGTGGGACTACAAAATACTTTATCAAATTATTTGAATAAGTGGATATTGTTATGGTAATTCAGTGTGAATTACTGTCTGCTAATAAATTTTTAAATACTGAAAAAATTGAATTTATTTATAATAATTTGTATGTACCTAATAGTGTTTTTATTAAACACATACAAACAACTATTTCGTTTTGTTTTACTTTGCTTACTCAATTTCTACGACATAAATACATTTTCTTTCGATATAGTTTTCATAATACGCTAGTTATAATATATTAGTATTACCATATTTAACTATAATCGTTTTCTGGGATTTTTTTCGGGCTAATTTCACAGAGGTAAAAATACAGTCGATAGTGGAGGCTCTTATTTATAGAGTAGGCTCTGGTACTAGACACATTAATTTCTAAAATATTTTGCTTTGACGTATAACGTTACACCGCATGTTCAGAAAATGACCCGAAATTTAGGCGTTTGTCGGGGGCAATTACTCATCAACTATAAGCATTACCTTTAATTTAAAGATATGATTGCTTAGATTGGTTCTTCGGCTTTATGTGTCACGCATAATATTATTGCAATGACGTCGTCCGGCGGCAAAGGAACCCACGCCGCGAACCTCTGATTTCAACCGATATAAATGCTTCAACCAGGGTAGCGAGAGAATGGCCCATCCGATCGGAGATCAGATGGTGTCAATTTTTGCGTAAAAAGCCAGTGATGGTTAATTTATTTTAAATTAAATTAATTAATCATCACATAAATTTTAATTAAAAATTCAAACTAGAAAATAGCGATTGTAGTTTAGCCCTTTGTCGGGGGCAATTACTCATCAACTATAAGAACTACCTTTAATTTAAAGATATGATTGCTTAGATTGGTCCTTCGAGTTTATGTGCCACGCATAATATTTTCGCAATGACGTCATCGGGCGGCACAGGAACCCGCGCCGCGATGGTGTCAATTTTTGCGTAAAAACCAGTGGTAGCTAATTAATTTTAAATTAAATTAATTAATATCCACATAAATTTTAATTAAAAATTCAAACTACAAAATAGGGATTTATAGAGATTGAGGGCACTATAGCAAGAGAATGCCTCATCAGATCGGAGCAATTCGGTTATTAATTTGTGCTTAATAATACTGTGACAGATAATTTATTTTAAATTGAAATAATTAATCTCCACATTAATTTTAATTAAAATTACAAAGTACAAAACAGCGATTTACAACCAACCATGAGAATCACTTATCTGACCGGAGTAATTCTGGTGTCAATTTGTGCGCAAAAAAACTGTGGCAGATAATTTATTGTAAATTAAAATAATTAATTTTCACATAAATTTTAATTAAAATTTAGATCTACAAAGTGGCGATTTACAATGCTTGAGAGCACTATAAAGGGGGAATGCCTGACCTGATAGATCATATGTCAGTGTGGACTCTGATATATATTTGACCTAGACTGCGTATCCACCACACTAGCCTCTGCGACTTTGGGAGGCACTTGTCTGCGGAACTCACATTCATCAGGCACATCTCCGCTGAGACCCTGTGCTTCATATCGTACTTCTCGTACCATCGCCCAGTACTTAATCGTTTACAAACAATCACTGTACTCACATTTCATGATGCTAATAATAAAGGACTTATTTTAACAAACCCATACATCGTGCCATTTCTCGCACCTCTTATAAACGTTATCACGGAAAACACCTACGGCCGTGTAGAAGACACAGTCTACCCAGAATTTTTTTAGTTTTTTGATTGAAACACCTTTTGTAAAGGCATTAAAAACTAAAATATTTTTTTGTCAAAAAAAACCAAGCAACCAAAAGGTATTCCAGTCAAAAATTTGTGACCGAAATGCCTTTCAAGAAAGTTGTTCAGTCCAAATACACAAAGGGCATTTCAGTTAAACTGTTTTCTGGCCAAAATACCCCTTTATGAACTGAAGTTTTAATTATAATACATATTTGTATGGAAAATTTTATAACTGAAACTCCTTTCATTTTTTGACTGAATTGTTTTTGACTATATTCCCGAAGAACCATTTTGCCTGGAATTCCTTTTAGTTGTTTGAATGATTCTCCTTCGCGAAAGGTATTTCAGCCACGAATGCAAAAGGAATTCCAGTCAAAATGTTTTGATTGAACTTCCTTCTTAAGGGGACGTACCACCTTCAAATTTTCAAAAAAATCGATTTTTTTTATGATAGAATATGTTAGAATGAACGTTTAAGAACATAATTTTAACATGAAAATCTCAAAAAAAATTTTATTTAAATTTTTATTTTATTTATTGCGAAGGGCGCCAAAGTCGTTTTATTTACGATTTTGGTCTACTTCGCTGTATCGCTAATTCGCTACACTGACTTTCTCTTAGTAACACCTGCTTATATATACATGCATTATAATACGTTATTCTCTCACATGACAGCTATAAAAGTAGAGGGGAAATTTTTGAGAGGAAGGTATATTGTACGGTGCAGGCATCGCAGATTAAATTTTGGTAAGGTTTATTACAAAAAAAAAAAAATTTTTAACTTTAAACGCGATTATCTCGAAATGACGTTTTTCAAGTTGGCGTGCAAGGTTGAGAAAAAACTACTTATCCAATCGTTCTAAAATTTTAACACGTTGATCTACATATATTTCTGCTCAGGATGAACTACGGAAGGAATAATCGGCTTTCAATTTTTTGAGTTACAACTAATTGAGGGGGACAAAAAAGCTGCATTTTCGAAAAATGCCGCCATTTATTTTATTTTTCAACCAATTTTTTTTTTTTAGTTCATTCCAAGGGCGATTTAATGCTGAATAAAACCCCGTTTTTTTTTATTTTTCAAACGTTTCTGAGAGCAGTTATGATGCACGCCGCGAATTTTCAGTGTTTTTGGAAAACCGTTATAGCAGACGACAGTGGGCTAAAATAAATCTAACAAAAATTTTTTTTTATACTTTCAGTTAAATAAAATGTCAATGGAAAGTTTCATTACGATATCTCTTTTTATTCCATTAAAAAAAAATCTTTGAAAAACTTTTTGTTTTTCAATTTTGAAGGTGGTACGTCCCCTTAAGGAATTACCCCATGCACAAACGGCAAACCGGCATTTCAAACCGTCGAATCCAATTATTGACAAAATTGTTTGTTTTTTCAATATAAAAATTAGTAAAAAAATAGGTGGTTTGAATCAAGTTCCACCTTATTCGTAAATTTTTTTATTAAAAACTAGCGGAATACGTCCGCTACCTGGCGAGACGCCTCCGGCGACATATTTAATAAAGTGTTGAAATCGCGATTTTTATTAATTGTTTCATAAAATTACTAAATAGCACCAATAAGAGTCAACTCAGCGGCATTGAATGATGAATATATTATGATTTATGATACATTGAAACATACCCAAATTTAACAAAATTTTTAAACATTTTTCGGACATTAGAGAGTAAAAAAAAAAATCAAATACCAAACGTTATTTTGAAAATTTAGTGTCTTTATTTATAATAATTCAAAGAACTTCTTTATATACACAATTAACAGTATAGATTTTGTTTGGTTCCAATTCTCCCTGGAACTGACCAAGCGAGAAAACTGGCTGTGGTAAATAAATACCGACTTTATCAAACGATTGACCTTGGGCTTTATTGATTGTCTTAGCGAATGATAATCGTAAAGGACATTGAACTCTTTTAGTTTGCATAGGTAAACCAGTATTTGTTGGAATAAGCGTAATTCTCTGTATAAAAGCAAATGTTCCTTTTGCTGTACCAGTTAAAATCTCAACGAAGATTACATTTTCTTTCGTATCTTTTATTACTAATCTAGTACCATTGCATAACCCCTTTCTAGTATTTAAATTTCGTAATAACATGACTATAGCTCCTACTTTCAAAGTAAGTATATGTGGAAATATGTAATTGTATCGATTCATGATCAGTAGAATCTACATTTATAGAGTCTTTACTATTATATATTCTCACATTGGCTTTCAGTATATTTAAAACATCTTCATTCATTTTTAACGTATCATAATTTAAAGCACATAAAATTGCTTGGTTTTGATATATGTAGATGGATATCATTCGGGGTAAATTCAGACCCAAATATTTGTGTAACCAAATTTTCTTTAATGCAGCGGGAATAATCCATTTCAATTATATTTTCTCATCTAGCAACCAATTTGAAAAATCGTTGTCGTTACGAACTCTCATATTTGTTTTAAGATGACATATTTTAAATTTAGTCCATAATTCGCAAGTTGGCATGTGTATATGCTATCAGATCCTAGTCCCATGCCGAATTATTAGTAGGGTTTGACGAAAATCACCACCCATAACAAATACTTTGCCCCCCATTAGACTATCAGTTTGCATAATATCTCTTAGTAATTTATCAATCGCGAAAAACGTTTTTTTATGACACATTGAGCACTCATCTAATAAGATTAGTTTTGCATTATGTATAATGTACTCGTATATTGTGATTTATTTTTCAAAATCAAAGTTCTAAGCACACTTTGTTTGAGTTTTAATTTTTATTCTCTGGGTGTGCGGACAACGCAAATAATTACTATACTATATACGGCGATTGTCATGTGAAGGGCCGGTCAAAAATCAAGGCAGTCCTGATTTGTTTTAATTTTTCTTTCCTGTAAACAGAAAAATTAAAGTTTGATTGTATAAGTAGTGAAAAATGGTGGTTTTCTTTTCTCATCCTACCTGAAAATGTACAGAGATATTTTCTAAGATTTTTCAATCATTAATTCTAAACATATTGAGGACGCAAATTATCGAATAATATATTCAACTAGCTGAGCCCGGTCCGTCTTGCTGGCCCTAAGTAAACCTTTTCTTTTGTATTGTCTCTCGATTTAAATAGATGTCACAGCATTTAGTTATTTAAAATTCATTTTTCGTATATCTGCACAATAAGTACATTGTATTAGAGTGTAAACATTATAACGGGAAATTGATTTGGCAAAATTGTTAATGAGCTATTGGAATGCAAATTGCTGTTAAATGATGACAATGGAAAGATAAATGTAGATGATTCGTATTATATGCCGCACAGTGATATCTGATGGAAGAATATTATTAAAAAAATGTAATAAATATTTTATGTGAAATGAAATTCGTATAAATTTATTGTAACGTTATTTATTTGAAAATTTGTTTGGTTTAAAATTTGGTAATTAAATTAGTAAAATGTTAATTGATAAAAATTATATTATATAGCGAACCCCGATGCACTGCGTTGCAACCAACCAAAAACAGAAATGAAATATTCTAGATTTTTTTTTTATGAAATGAATGCATTGTATTTCAAAATTATTAATGTCAATCCAAAACATTTGGATATACAATATTTTTTGTTTGCCCATTTTAAGCGAGCACAAACACAATTTAGAGTTCCAACTCTTGAGCAGGCTACGTATAGCTGTCCATGTGAAAAGCACGACTCCTCCAAGTTTAATCCGCATATTTGAAGCGTTTGGCCTTGCGCCTTATTGATGGACATGGCAAATGATAGACGTACTGGGAATTGCAAACGCTTAAATTCAAATTCCGGTCAATATTGTGGCTTCAATTAAATTCGGCATCAATCGTTTTACTGCCAATCTTGTGACGTTTTCGTGCATTTCCGCAGTAAAATAATTGATGAGCCAATCTTTAAATTCAAACAATGCGGTGGCATACCAGGTCGCTCCAATGAATTCAAAAATTCAATTGGATAATTCACTGCATCATCTGCATTCATTGCGCTATCAACAGCAGATTTATATGATGTCACTGCACCTGGTAATTTTTCTTGAATCTGATAATTGATTGCATTGACGTGTACATTTTTGGTGTCAGTATTGCGCGTTCTCTCAAAGTCTCAACCAATTGTGATTCCTGTAATTTTGAACAATATTTGGGAGCACACTTTCAATCAACTCTTCTGTTAATTGGAGAATGGTACAAAAATTGTTTGGCAATGTAATCAATCCATTTGTATTATCGACTCGAACTTTGCTATTTCCAATATCTAACAATTGCTTCGAGAACAGATCTGCAGATTGGTCGTTTTGTAATTGAACGCGCATATTTGTGTTCAATGTCAATTTTTACACATGTCGCCACAGAAGAGAAGACTTTTAGCATGCATTGATCTCATCCGCCGGTGTTGATCGTGGAACCACAGGCAATATTTGACGAAAATCGCCTGACAATAATATCAATGCACCACCAAAAATTTCTTGATTCTGACGTAGATCTTGCAAGATCAATCAATTAATATAAGCACACCCGCACATTCAACGGCAATTTTAATGCAGAGTGCGCTGTTCGTCCACCATCCAATAGAGTAGCAGCGATTCCCGACGAAGCAAGTGCCAATGCAATTTTTCGTTGCGATCGAATGGCTGCCAAAATCAGTGAGATCACAAATGTTTTTCCCGTACCACCATAGGCACATCCAAAAAATATAATCCACCGACTTCATTTTGTACAGCTTGCATATGGTATCAAAGACATGTTTTTGATGGTCATTTAATTTGGGAACATTCAAATTCATAAATGTTTGCAATTCATTGGGATCATACTGTTATTCACGTTGCAATTCTCGATCAAATAAATCATGCATTGGACGATTGGGTGGTGACAAACCGAATTGCCCTAATGCTTTATTTGCAATCGTTAGGCACATATCTTCAATCGCTATCAATGTCTCATTATACATTTCCAATGAAATCAGCAAATCAGCGTTTCTTGTGTGATGACGCATTCCAATCAAATAGTCTTCTGCCATAAAATTTTTGTATTTATTCCACAATTCAAGTGGATTTGATGGAAAACATGTTGATATGATTATGGCATATAACATACGTATTTGATGTGGAGAAGCGTTAAATCCCAATGCGTATCATTTTCAAGTAAACCTAATTGCTCACATGCTTCACGATACGTCACACATAAATGGCCATTTACTCTTTGCAAATGTTGAAATGAACGTGGTCCAACAACATTTACTAACAACAACCGCAAATAATAACATTCTGCATTGTTTGGATGAACTGTGTATAATCTTCCCATGGTATCTGAAAAAAACACACCCGGATGGCCATCAGCAGGTGTTCCTTGTTTACGTCGTTGCCATTTCTTTACAGTCCAAGTGAAATAATGCGTTACATCTGAATACAGCAACGTTCTTGTAACAGTCTTCTGAATACATTAAAATAATAAACCAGAAGCCTGCTGCAGACTCCCTCGCAGCTACCCCAGACAGCATTTTTCAGCCGGCTAATTTACAGTCGTGTTGGGGGGGTTCTTCTCTGGGACTACGAGAGAGCTAGATATTGCTGTTCAATTAAAGATTAGAAGAAAAAACATATTTGAATCACTGCTTGCTCATACACTGCACATCATCACCAATGAAATATTAAGATAATCTATTCACTCATGTTTTTCTATAGATTATCGAAAGAACAAAAAAAAATGCACCACAAGAAAATAATTCCAAAAAAAAATAAAAATAATTGAACACTTCGATTTAACTTTGTAAATTATGAACCAAGATTTATTAACAAAAAAATTCAAACACAAAATTCCTGGTCATAGAAAAAATACAAAAGTTTTAAAGAGCTTAAATTAAATTTTAATAAATCTAAAACCCATTTACCAAGAACTTAGAACTAAACTTAAATTATTAAATATAAAAGAACCTTAATTAATGTTGCGGATCCGATTTACGAAGCGATGATTCCAAAATCCAAAATTTTAATTTTCAAAGCTGCATACGGCCATCTTACGACGCTTTGTCAGATTTCATCTTATTATTCGTGAATATTATGTTCTCACGATTTATACGGTATTCCGATATGTTTGTTGTATAGCTTTTTTTTTGTTGCGATATTATTAGTTGCGGTTTATTATTGGAATTTTTAATTTATTAAATTCTCCAATTATTATTTTAATTTGATTATATTTTTTTTTTCTTTAACAAATATTATTATATTTATGTTTTATAATTAATCTTATTAAAAATTGATTTTTATCAACCACAATTTGTTGATACAATTTCTTGTTTTTTTTATTCTTATCGCCTATCTATCACAATCGCCAAAACCGAACTGACCTTTTTTTTTCATCTCCCAAATAATGCAAATTTTTTTATTTTCGCTAATTTATCCCCCTCCCATCATACTATATACATAAGTTACATTTCCATTACATTTATATAAATTTACTTATTGTTATTTATCTATTTTATATACATACATAAATTCTGATTATATACAATCAATACGATATTCAAATAAATATGCAATTACCTAATTTCATTTATACATACTTAAGCTAAACTGATTAAAATACATTTTTTTGCTGATCATTTTATATTTGGAATTATCTTCGTATCATTACAAATAAAATCAATTAAAAACAAACACAACCAAGTTTGAGTAAGGAGAAATTTAAAACCATAGCTGGCACTTGCCACATTCTGGCAAATTCATCGCTTACACACAATTGAAAGAATGCAGTTAATGTTGTTGCTGGTGGCTGTGCTGCTCTCTGCTGTACATTTGCATCGGTAAAATACATACGCTGGCCATTTTCAAAATGAACAGCCAAATGAACAACAGCAGGATATCGCTCATGAATTGGAAATGAATAAATTCTCAAAAGAGCTTCATTAGTGCTAATGTAGCGCCCCATTTGATATTGGGTGATTTCATCATTGCTATTGTCACCAGCTACTCCAAAAACAGTCATATCACTGCCTTTATTCACATATTTGCAAATGTATTTAATCGACTTCACAGAATTACAGTGCTCAACATTTATGTGAGCCTGAAATACTTTTGACAATAGTGGAGAATAAGACACAATCCAACGATTATCAACTTCTTTAATTGTTGTTGTATGGCCATTATCCTCCGGTGACCGACGTCGGTACAACGGGTATCCGTCATCACCTGTAATTGTATCCGAAGTTAATGCTCTTGGATACCGTTTTGTATACACTTTCCATTGAATGTGAATTCATATTTATTTGACCGCAAGTGCCATGGATCATATTTTTCGTGACAACTTCAAATAATTCTGGATCGCTAATTTCATCTGGAATTTCAGCTGATATAATGTTATCAATTTGATCGGGTGTTATTTTACGAACCAGCCATATCAAGATGTGCGCGTGCGACAGCCCTCTCTTTTGCCATTCAATCGAATACATCCAGCAACGCACCTCTCCAAAAATTCGCAATTTGATAATCAAATCCATCAGTGCTTTTACTTTCTGTCGAAATACACGTGCTGTTATATCGTGTCAATCTGTTGGATTCTGACCACCAAATAAATTGTTTTTTATGTCAGCCCACTGTGGATTGCATGTGAATGTTATGAATAGGTCGGGACGACCATATTTGCGAACGTATGACATTGCATCTTGCGTATATTCGTGCATGTGGCGCGGACTGCCAACATATGTCGATGGTAATATTGTTAAACGTTCGATATCATTAACAATACCATCATTCACTATTGCATCTCGTAAGTGTATGTATTCTTTCGATCGCAATTTGACTTGATTGAATCGAAGGTAATTAAGGCATTCTGCTTCAATTTTCGCATACATGTCAACAGCGTATTGGTGGAAAAGTTTGCCACATCGCATAATAAAGTTGTCTTCTTGTGGGCGAATCTCGAATCTATATACGAATAATAATTCATCCTACTAACTTTTTTTTCTACCTCATGACCTATGATGAATACATTATCAGAAAATTAAAATCATGTCTTCTTGTTTTGAAATAAATAAATTGAATTCATATATATTTTACCGGTTCACGGATCTATCATTCGTATATTGATATGATAGCCGTCGTCACCTTTCCAGTGCAATAATGGGTATTGTAATGCATCATAGCTGCGGTAAAGCTCTTAAACACGCCATAATTCTTCATTTCTTCGATGTAGCACAATCTCGCGAGATTGAAACTGGTCTCCAACAATTACAATGGCCACTTCATCAATTGTTGGTGCATTAAATCGTCTCGCATGCTCTCCAAAGGGCGTTTTGTCAGCCCTGATAACGATTCTGTGATCATCAGATGGCATACGATCGAGAGCGGTTTTAAACAATCGAATTAATTCATTGTGCTGATGTAAGAATGTTTGAAGTTCAGAAACAATTTGTCGCCTTGCACGCGCAGCAATTGTACAACGCCGATCCAATTCACGATTTGCATCTCCGATAAAATAGATTTGCAAAAATTGATGATCAGCATCAGGATATGGCAATAAGGAACCAGTTCGATGATAAACCTGACCTTGAATCTGTAATATTTGTGAAATGTAATTAGATGCTGGGTCAGAATTCTTGAACACATCAAAAAAATTGCTGCTCAGATCGCATTTTTCATATGATATTCCGCATGAAGTAACCACCTTAAACGTCGGCATGCAATTCTCTCTTACAATTTTGGTCGCACCAAAAGAAGTCATTTGAAATGCCGCATTGTATTCTTGAATGTGAAACAAAAAATGCTTAGACGTTTGCGACGTTCCAAAAATGAATGAATGAAGTGGATCGGGGGGAGATTCAAATGCTGGCAGTCTCACTTTGCCATTAGCACAACACATGCCAGGCATTTCACCTTGAAATTTGGCTGCATCACAATGTGGACATCTCACCGTCATTCCACCAATATTGGCATGTTCACTATAATCATTTTCGCTATTGTAAGCGAAAGCAGCATATTCCATCTCTTACACAGCACGACGTGAAAGTCGTGTCGTTCGTCTCGATGCTGGATTTAATGGATTTGGATCTGCCGATCTATGACGACGTTCGTTTCGTAATTGTTGTACTTAATTTTGTTGTGAGTGTTCCTCTATACTTTGCGCTCTCCTTTGATTAAATCTATAGGTAGAATTACGCGTACGTCAACCTATAGTTGATCGTCTTGTTGGTGGCATTTTTTCTAAATCAATGAAATTAATTCAATATGAATTAAGGATTGTTTATTTAAGAATAATTCAAACAAGTATTGTTGTTGTGTGAGTGCTGTTATGCGTTGCATCCAATTAAACTTTCCCAAAAAATCATTAAAGTAAAACAAATTTGTTTTGTTTATTTGGAAAATATTTTGCACTGAACACACTTAAAATCACTTTTTATTTTGTTAATACTTACCAATATTTATGAAACTCAAAAAAAAATCACTGGTAATAAAATTCCAATTGGAAAGCAGCGAATGTATGACCGGCTGTATCAGAATCCAAGATTGAAAGAAAGTGATTGGCAAACATGTGCATTTTGACAGGTTCATCTGTTTGTCATTTGTATGCTGTCAATCAAATGAATGTGTGTATTTATGAGTTTGTGTATTAGTTTGGATCGATTTTTTTCGTTAGGTCAGACCGAAATTTAAACTTTTTTTTTTTTCAAATGTTGAATTAAAATGTTTTCAAGAAGGGGGGGGGGCTCGGACCATACCCAATCGATCACAAAGTGTGTGCATGGAGTGTGGGGGGAAAGTAACCTTATTTTTTCGCTCAGACGCACCGTTTTCGAGATATTTGCAATTTTTCGATTTGACGTGTATTTGTTGTTGTTTTATAAAGAGCGAGTTCATTTCAGGAAAAAAAATCATAACTCGAGAATGGCTGGACCGATTTTGGATTTCAAAATCAACTAACCATCATCACTCCTCCTTGCACCTTCCCTAAAAATTTTATGGCAATCTGTTGAGCCGTTCTCGAGTTATGGGGTGACAATCAAAATGTACACTTCTTTTTATATAATAGATTCGAGTGAATTTTAGTTCATAAATATTTAAGTCAAAATGACCGAATTTGCATCAGTTCTTATGGGAAATTAAAAGAAGTAATATTTACGCCCGTATTACGGGCTTTTCTTCTAGTTTTATTATAATAGATGATTTCATTTCATTCAAAAAACTCCAATTTTATATTTTGACGGACGGATTTTTGCTTGACGGCCAGCAAAACATAAAATTGCGGCTTGTTGAATGAAATTTAATCAATTTTAATAAAATTTTCTTAGAATAAGGTGGAAATTTTAGACTAGAACTATTTGTTAATAATTTTCTAATTGCAAAGTGAAGCAGCTTAGCAAAAAATTTAGTTTGACGGTTTGAAGTGCCGGTTTTCCGTTTTGCATGAGGCAATGCCTTAAAAGATGTTTCAGTCAAAAACTATTTTGACTGAGTTGCCTTTTAATTTTTGACTGAAATCCCTTTCTGTTTTTGACTGGAATTTCCGAAGCCTTTGTCATTCGTATGATCGTATGTTTGTCGTGCTGTGATTGAGCACAAAACAGGAAAACGACCCAATATGCACCATAGCCATTTATAATGTAGCATATGACAGCGATATTAACGTTGTGCGGCGTGAAAACGTTGTAGTGGTGATTGGGTGAGCTCGGACGCCAATGTATGTATGAGTGAGCCGCTACAGGTACCAATTTTATAATATGTGTTATAAAATCAAATGCAACAAACAAAGCACCCACTATTGCGATCAACTATCCTTCTATTAACAGCTTTCAACAAAAAATTTCCTATTCGAAACATCATAAAATCCTTAAAATATTTTCTATGTAAATCATAAAGACACAAAATACATTTTTTCAACTTCATTTACATATGTACATGAAAAACAAAAATCATAATTTATAAAAAAATAACAAAAGTTCAACAATGGGAACGATGCAGAATTATGAAAAAACTCTACTATTATTACTGATATTGTTCTTATTCTGTTGTACACTACATATTTTAGATATACAAGATTTAAACTATTTTTTGTGTTTATTATAACAGAAAATTATTATACTTACAAACCCTGGGGCAAGATTATGAAATAAACTAAAATTTATTTTTTGTTTTTCAAATAACAAAGTGATTAAATAATTTTTATGATGTTTAATTTTCTTTTTTATTTTGATTGTGCTCATTTTCAGGTAACAACATATTATAACGAAACATGGCTGCGAACGGAGGAAGAGGAAATTATAGAAGGATACGAAGAAAATCAAGATCCTGTAACATTAATGTCAATTTTATTAGTTGGTAAGTACCTTATATAGTTTTTATGCGTGCCTACGTACATATATCATTTTTATGACCGTGTAATTATTACCATTAATTTTAAAGTGTAATTAAAACAACACTACATTAGGTAACGTGTTCTATATAAGTATTTTACGACCGAACGAAAAACAATTTTATTATTTATTTCATTATTTCGCTATTTTATCGCCAAAAATACCGAGTACGATTTTTTTATTGTGGGAACGGAAACAATAGTGTAAGTACATAAACCAATCCATAGTAATTGGTTTTACTTAAGACCAGATAAGTACCTAGTTTTTATTATCATAAAGGTTCTTCCAGTACAAAATGATGCACATCAAATTTTTATATGTTTTTCTCATTATTCCTTTTTTTTGGATCATACTAAGAAACCATTTAGAGAAGATTTATACAATATTATTATATAAAACTGTACAAGTACAACTACTTAACACAGAACAAACTACAAAAATTGTAAAGTTTAAAATATTACGATAACATAATTTGGTAAAAATAATGAACATAGTTTTACGTAAATCAAACTTAAAGCATAAATGCACAGCTTGTGTTCCATGTTGGCAAACAAAAAAAAAATAATCAGCTAGAAATAGCTTTCATCTATAAATATTTTTGTTTTGTGTTTTGAGTTGAGCGTTATGTTTATGTTGGCAATAAATAATTTGTTTATAAAAATGAAATATCACATCTAAATCTTGTTTCTACATCATACTGTGTGAGCTGCATTTTGGTTAAGGTTTACATTACGATATAAATATATAAACTTTTGTATTACATGCAAACAAGCAAATTTGTAAAGTAGTTTATGTTCGCTTGACATGATTCCGCTTTGCTCTTGTTAAACATGGAGTACCATTTGTATTATTCTATTTGAATTTGGTAGAGTTAGTATAAAATATTCTTAATTTATTTAAGTATGAAAGACTTCTATTAATGTTAATGACCGAGCCACTCCATCTGGTATATTTTCTCCCTTTAACATTAACATATCGGGTAAGAAAAATATCAAATATGGCTTCAGGTGTGGTAAACCTGCAATGACGATTTTTCCTGAATCTCTATGATTCCTCCTCGCTATGATTTAAAAAAAAAAATTAATTAAATTATTGGGCTTATTTTAGGGAAAACATTAAAATTGTTATCAATACTATTACGAAGAGCGAAATTATTAAAATTTTTGAAAAATTTAATTTTTTTTCCAGTCAATCTCATCAGGCTATAGCGACGAATATTTCACTCCTCGTAAAACTAATTAGCTTGTTATGTATCGGAAGATCCTTATATTTCTAACAGAATTCGTATTTATGCATTAAAAAAAATAAAATTGAAATTATTAAGAGTTTAATGAGTGTTGCGTATAATTCGCTAATGCTTAACTACATGGTTGCTTCTATACATAGAAAGTAATCAAAAGTGTAATTAGCAACTCAGTCCCTAAAACCTAATGAGATTGACTGGAAAAAAATTAAATTTTTATAATTCTCATTCAGATCGAAACTGAACTTGCAAAATTCTTAATAATTTCCTCTCCGTAAAACTAATTATCTGGTTATGTACCGGAAGGACCCCTTATATTTCTACATCAATAACACTGTTAATGGACAAAAGAAATTTCGGAAAAACTTTCGTTTACAAATTCCAGAGCAATTTTACTTTGTTTTAAAGGCAGGTATAAAGAAAAATGATTAAAAACATTAATGACGAACAAGACATGTCATTGTGCGATTATGTATCAAACAACTTTATAACTAGTGGGACAAATATCATGACGTATCGGGTACGTGATTGTAGCTCAAGGTGTGATATATTCAGTTTCTGAATTTGTATTATTTGTGACCCAGGGTCACGGCCACATTGCTCCCGTTTTCAAAATTAAATTGCAAAAATCGTTGGCTGTCAAAATCAAGAAGGGATGTTTAAAGTTTTGGTGACACCATGTGTTTCATGAATTTGATCCAATAGCAGAAGTGCATTCTGCTTGTTCCACATTTTGTTACGGCTCAAGGAAAAGTTGTTCCCAGATCATGATATTGTAAGGTCACAGATACGGACATTGGTATTGATAAATACGACGGTATTCGACAATGTTAGACACAAGAACCATGGTGCCTTCCGTCCTAACAACGCCTCATAGTGTATGAAATATGGAAAGTTGAAAAAAAATATCCGCGGGTTAAAACAATTCAATGAAAAAGGCTTTCTTCTACGCCAGGGCAGAGCACCAGAGGACGGTTGAGGAAACACCGCCATAAATGTTAGAGGTAAAGTACAGTATCTTGCTAAATGAAGCATCTCTACAAATTTCAGTATAGACAGCATACACACAAATCACAGGCTGAAAGAAAAAGTGGCTGGTTTGCACAGAATCACCGTGATTTTTTCACTGGACTCTTCCGCCCGCATCCTCAATTTGTTTGCCGAAAATGAGAAATCATACGATATAATAACGGACATTTCAACAATAAAATTAACGGCATCAAAATTAACGGATTTTTTTTATTGCGTTTTTGGACTCTGGCACTTTTACAACGTCGAGAAAAATGTTTTGGACCAACCAAATTTTGGTTATTTTTGACAGGATTTCAATACTTTGGTCATTTTAAACCGAGGATTAACATAAATTTACTGTTTTTTGTTGTTGTTAGTTTAACTATTCTGCTGCAAGATTCTATTTGTGAATTCGGCCTTAAGCAAGCTGGCGAGTGGATCATTGAAGACGATTTTTTTTGACGAATATAAAATGCGATATTTTTTTCGATCATTTATTTTTTATCACTGATTTTCACACGAGATTTTTCATAAGGCGACTTCTTCTTTTACGTAAACCGTCTACGGCTTGGCTACTGCTTAAGGTAGGAAGGTTATTGCGAAAGTGTTGGGACTAGAAGTGTCTGGAGCTTTATAACAAATATAAACAAACAAACTAAACATTGTTTCCCGTTTGGATTGGATTCTCATAATTATCAACTTAAATTTGCGTTTTGTATTTTAACAAATGATATAGATATACTTTAGCCGAGTCATATTGACATTAACCGTCATACTATTTGAAATGGAAAAATATCATCAATTCTTGAAATATTTTTTGTAAGTATCAATTTTCATAATGGCTTTACACACACAACTTTTTATAGATAATACATAAACAAACCTTAATCCATCAACGTCAAGAGTAGTGAAATATGAATAGGTTTTAATTCGACATCCCATATAATATTCCAATTTAACATTTCAATTATTAACCAAGGTTTTATATTTCTTTGTTATAAAAAGCAAACAGCACACCAACCATGTTTGTTTATTCTTAGTATGTATCAATATTCCGCGAAAAAATTCAAAAATAAATTGTTCAATAAAAATTCTATTAATACTCATAAAAAATATTTCTCCAACAATGTAAATTCCAATAAATATTACGAGAAGTTGGTACAGGTACACTTTTGCTGATCCGTAACTTACTAAACAAACAGGAGCACAATATGATGTTGTCAAGTAAAAACATTTTCAACAAAATCAAATATATTTTTTTACAGTATCATAAAGGTAAAAAAAAACTTGTTTTGCTGACAATCGACCGAAATCCATAAAATACAGCAATTTTCCTATGTACAAAGAGTACAACGGAAAAAATTCAATAAACCAAACAAAATGATTAAACATTTTGCAGGAAGCCTTTTTTCCCTTTGGGCCAAACAAACACTCAATCAATATTTTCATTTTCGTTATATTTTTTTACGTGAAACTAAACACAAAGTAAAGGGAATATTTTTTGGTACGATACACGATAATATACTCGTACATAATTGCCCCCTCTGTGATACTCGTATCTTGTGTAATGAAAAGTAGTACGAGGAACAGAAACAAAATTAAAATCATAACATCAACGCTAAAATTTTTACATAAAAAGATCTATTTGCGGTTCGTGTAAAAATGTTATGTTCGGCACGGGTGTGTGTTCTAATATTTAATTTATTTAGAAAAGTTTATTTCATGTATCAGGGGGAATAGTACTCGTCTTTGAATATTTTAGTCACATTAATCTAATTAATCTTCTTAAATGTTTCGATTTTTATTTAAAATTTTATTTTAACATTATTCTAGTGTGTACGTTGTGTATTATACTCGTACGAGTGTTGCTAAATCGTGAAATGGCATGGTTATAGGTTTGTGTAAAAGTAGAATAATTTAAATTTTGTAATTCTGGAAAACTACACATGTTTAAGTAAAAGATATAGGTACCGTTTCGAACAATAATAATATGACGTTTTAAAGTATGTAGTTTTGTCATATTCTGTTTCCAAATCGTGAGTTTCCATAGGCCATCAACATTGCGAAACATGTTATGTAAATTCATTCGTCTGAAAGTTTACGCCATTGAACAAACGTGTGTGCAGAAAATGGAGCTTGATAAAAGTGTGTTTTTATTTCAAACTAAACATTGATTTAATCTTATTGTTAATCTGAAAGCCAACATCGTATTTTGTATCCATAGTTTGTTCGTTTTTTTTTTTGCTATCCAAGGGCATCGAGCATTTGTAAGCGCTATGTAGTTGAATAAGGCAAGTACGCAAACGAAATACTCACTAGTAAAAGAATATTTGGATATGGATTGGGAACAATTTTGATGAAATGCGTTGTTAGAATGTAAAATTTGTAATTTAAGTTTCAAATTTGGAATTTGAAATTTGAAATTTAAAGTTTGGAACTTGGTATATAAAATTTTGAATTTTGGAATTTGGTATTTGGATTTTGAAATGAATTTAAAGTTGTAATTTGGAGTTTGACATTTTAAATTTGAAACGTGAATTTTGAAATTTTGAATAATTTAAAATTTGAAAACTGAAATTTAGGATTTATTATTTAAAATTTGAAATTAACAATTTGAAATTTATATTTTAAATTTGGAATTTAGAATTTGAAATTTGGAATTTGAATTTGGGAATTTTAAATTTGAAACTTGGAATATGAAATTTTGGAATTTAGAATTTATTTGGGATTTGGATTTTGAAATTTGAAAATTAGGAATGTGGGATATGGAATTTGAAATTTGAGAATTGAAATTTAAAATTTGCAATTTGAAATCTGAAATTTGATATTTGGAATTTGACATTTGAAATTTATATATTTTGTAATTTGAAATTTGGAAATTTGAATTTTAGAATTTGGAATTTTAAATTTTAAATTTTTTTAATTCTTAACTTCGAATATAAAATTTTGAAATTTTAAAATTTTTTAATTTTTAACTTGGAATATGAAATTTGGGATTTTGAAATCTAAGATTTGGATTTTGAAATTTGGAATATGGGATTTGGAATTTGAAAATTGAAATTTAGAATCTGCAATTTCAAATTTGGGATTTGGAATTCAAGATTCGAAATTTGGAATTTGAAATTTAGAATTTGTAATTTGGAATTTGAAATTTAAAATTAAGATTTAAAATTTGTTAAAATTCCAAATTTGAAATTAAAGATTTAAATTTGGAATTTAAAATTTGATATGGATATGATATTGGATATTAAAATTTGGAATTTAAAATTTGAAATTTGGAATTGGAAATTTGATATTTAACATTTAAAAGTTTCAACTTTTAATTTAATTTTTAAATTTATAATTTGAAATTTGAAATAATTTAAAATTTAGAAATTGAAATTTAGGATCTAATGATTAAAATTTGAAATTAACAATTTGAAATTTAAATTTGAAATTTGAAATTTGAGATTTGTATTTTGGAATTTAGAATTTTATATTTGGAACTTGGAATATGATATTTTGGATTTTGGAATTTAGGATTTATTTGGGATTTGGATTTTGAAATTTGTAAATTTGGAATGTGGGATATGGAATTTGAAATTTGAGAATTGAAATTTAAAATTTGAAATTTATATTTTAAAATTAAAATTTTGTAATTAGACATTTTTAATTTAGAATTTGAAAGTTAAAGTTTTAAAATTTTTTAATTCTTTACTTGGAATACAAAATTTTTAAATTTTAAAATTATTTAATTTTTAACTAGGAATATGGAATTTTGGATTTTGAAATCTAAGATTAGGATTTTGAAATTTGAAAATTTGAAATTTGGAATGTGGGTTTGGAATTTGAAAATTGAAATTTAGAATTTAAAATTTGGAATTCAAAATTTGTTAAAATTCCAAATTGTATAATTTAAGATTTACAATTTTTAATTTGAAATTTTGAAATTAAAATTTGGAATTTAAAATTTGAAATTTGGAATTTAAAATTTTAAATTTGGAATTTGAAATTTGATATTTAAAATTTTTAATTTGTAATTAAATTATGAAATTTGGAATTTGAAATTTGAGATTTAAAATTTGACTATTGAAATATGAAATTTAGGATTTTGGATATTGGAATTTGGCATTTGGATTTTAAAATTTGTAATTTGGAGTTTGGAATTTTAAATTTGAAATCTGAAATTTTAAATTTGGAATTTGAGATTTTAACCCTCAGGGTACCGACTATAAAAAAGTCACGTTTAGTACTGACATGGGTTAGCCTAACCCGGCAACTTTGATTGGCTGTATCTTGGGCTGTAGCTGGCCAATTGAAACGATTTTTTTTTAAATCGATAGTCCATTCGATCGTCCATCGATAGTCACAAATACGAGGGTGCTAATAGATTTATCGAATAATTTGTTTAAACAAAGATACATTCAAAAGTTTAAACATTTTGAAAAAATTTTTTGTGAAAAATCACTTTTTTTTTTAAATTGCATAACTTTGTGGAAAAAAAAGATATCGAAATTTTTCTTACTGCATTTTAAAGCTAAAAAGTTGTTCTTTAAAATGGCCGAATCAGTTTTTTGATCCATTCCAAAAACTATATTTTTTTTAAACTTTGATATCACCCGTTTTTTAGGATAGCGATAAAACGTTCCATGATTGATTTATCGTAGCAAGGCACAACTGTAATATAAATAAATAACAAAATTGATTGTTGAATGAAAGTTTTATTGTTCAAAATATAAAAAAAACAAAATCAGACTGTATTTCCACATTCGCAGCATATTTTGGCTACATGGTCTCTGCACATAGCCTTATTACATTTGAGGCACTTGTAAAATGTTTTGCGGTCAAGAGAACTCGGAGCGCTACTCTAGCAGCTGGCGCAGGTTTAACAAGTTCCATTCCATAATCAATTCTTTTCATTTAAGTGTTATTTTGATTTAAATTGTAAAGGATAAAAGAATTTAACAAACATTTGGTTATAATGAACACCATTTCTTAAAACCAAACATTTGATTATAATGAACGCCGTTCATTATAACCAAATTTTTGGTTAAAATGAACACACGTTTATAATGAACAAAATTATTTGTCCTATGACCGTTCATTATAAGTGAATTCTACTGTACATAAGCATAGAGCATAATTTTGAGGGTAGGATACACAATAATAAATTTTTAATTAATAATAAATATTTAATTAATAATAAAAATATAAAAAATAGTAAATTGTACAAACCAAAACACTTTACTCCAGCCAAAACTCCAAAAAAAAAAAAAAAATTCTGTCTCCCGAAAATACGGATTTTGTAACGTTTAGTACTGACTGGGTGAGAAATACCCGAGGTCAACTTTCTAACTCGTACCACTCGAGCACCAAGCGCAGACTGGGGCTGCCACTCACGGCTTACACAGACACTACCACAAAGATTTTTTACCCCCACTCCGGACCCCCACTTTTCACTTCCTTTCAAATGACGCGACTTTCAAAATCTGTCTGGGTTACGGTAACCCAGTCAGTACCCTGAGGGTTAAATTTAATATTTAAAATTTACAATTTGAAATTTAAATTTGGAAGTTGAAATTTGGAATATGTATTAATTTTGGTGGAATTATAAATCTTTCAATTTGGAATGTTGTATTTGGAATTTGAGGATTCTAATTTGAAATCTGAAATTTGATTTTTGAAATTTGAAATTTAACATTTAAAATTCACAATTTGAAATTTAAATTTGGAATTTAGAATTTTAAAGTTAGAATTTGAATTTAAGAATTTGGAATTTTAAATTGTTTAAATTCTTAACTTGGAATATGAAATTTTGGAATTTAAGATTTGAAATTTGAAAATTTGAAATTTGGAAGTGGGATTTTGAATTTGAAAATTGAAATTTAGAATTAGGAATTTGAAGTTCAAAATTTGTAATTTGGAAATTTAGAATTTGAAGTTTTAATTTTTTAATTAAGATTTAAAATTTGGAATGTATAATTAGAAATTTAAGATTTAAATTTAAAATTTTTAATTAGGGCGAATTAATTTTGAATTTGAAATTTGAAATTTTGAATTTGAAATATACAATTTTGGATTTTGGAATTTGGTATTTGGATTTTGATATTTGGAAGTAAAAGTTGTAATTTGAAGTTTGAAATTTGGAAATGGAAATTTAAAATTTGAAATTTGGGATCTGATATTTAAAATTTGAAATCCATAATTTGAAATTTAAATTTCAAATTTGAATTTTAGAATTTGCAATTTAAAATTTTAAACTTGGAATACGAAATTTTGGATTTTGACAAATGGGATATGGATTTTGAAATTTGAAAATTTGAATTTTGGAATGTGGGATTTAGAATTTGAGAATTAAAATTTGGAACTTGAAATTTAAATTTTGGAATTTGGAATTTAAAATTTGAAACTTAGAAATTGAAATTTAGGATCTAATGATTAAAATTTGAAATTAACAATTTGAAATTTAAATTTGAAATTTGGGATTTGTATTTTGAAATTTTAAATTTGGAACTTAGAATATGAAATTTTGGAATTTAGGATCGATTTGGGATTTGAAATTTGAAAATTTGGAATGTGGGATATGGAATTTGAAATTTAAAATTTGAAATTTATATTTTAAAATTAAAATTTTGTAATTAGACATTTTTAATTTAGAATTTGAAAGTTAAAATTTGAATTTTAGAATTTGCATTTAAAATTTAAAATTTTAAAATATTTTAATTCTTTACTTGGAATACAAAATTTTTAAATTTTAAAATTATTTAATTTTTAACTAGGAATATGAAATTTTGGATTTTGAAATCTTAGATTTGGATTTTGAAATTTGAAAATTTGAAATTTGGAATGTGGGATTTGGAATTTGAAAATTGAAATTTAGAATTTAAAATTTGGACCAATTAAAAATTGATTTTTTTTTGTATTTCCGGTTCTTTTAAGTTTTCTTCAAACAGGTTAAAAACGGATTTATTCGGTATTTGTGGTACTTTATAGTTCTTTGCAAACCGGTTAAAAATGGATTTTTTATTGTATTATTGGTACTTTTTGGTTTTTTACAAAACCGCTTAAAAATAAGTTTTTTTCGGTTTTTTAGTTTCCGTGTTATTGAAACTAAATTAAATTATCTCTTGCACAGTTGCAAAAGAACTGATTGGTATTTTTACAAGAAATCATACACAGTTTTTAAACTATAATAAAAATTTTGGATTTTTTGAAACTAACTAAAATATGTTCCCAGATGGTATAAATAAAGTTTCAAAAAACGCGGCCAAAACGGGGGCTGCAACGGTTTTGTACTGTGTCAGAACCGTATCTGAAACAATTTTTGAAACTTTTTGGTTTTGAACCCAAAGTTTCGGATCGATTCCAAAACCATTTGAAACCAAAAATTGCTACTTGGGCGAATTAATTTTGAATTTGAAATTTGAAATTTTGAATTTAAAATTTGAAACTTGAAATATGCAATTTTGGATTTTGGAATTTGGTATTTGGATTTTGATATTTGGAAGTAAAAGTTGTAATTTGAAGTTTGGAATTTGGAATTGGAAATTTAAAATTTGAAATTTGGGATCTGATATTTAAAAATTGAAATTCATAATTTGAAATTTAAATTTGAAATTTGAATTTTGGAATTTGCAATTTAAAATTTTAAATTTGGAATACGAAATTTTGGATTTTGAAAAATGGGATTTGGATTTTTAAATTTGAAAATTTGAAATTTGGAATGGGGATTTGGAATTTGAGAATTAAAATTTGGTACTTGAAATTTAAATTTTGGAATTTAAAATTTGAAACTTGAAATATGAAATTTTGGATTTTGGGATTTGGATTTTAAAATTTGAAATTTGGATGTGAGATTTGGAATTTGAATTTGAAGTTTGGAATATGAAATTTAAAATTTAAATTTAAAATTTGGAATTCAAAATTTGGAATTTGAAATTTAAAATTTTTAATGTGGAATTTAGAATTTGAAATTTGGAATTGGAAATTTGTGATTAAGAATGTGAAGTTTGGAATTTAAAATTTGGAATTTAAAATTTGAAATCTGGAATTTTGAATGTGAGATTTGAAATTTGGAATTTGAAATTAGGAATTTGAAATTTGGCAAGGTTAATAAAGTTTCAGATTTCTAAATCTGAATGTTTCTAAATTTAAATTTATATATCTTCTTCTAGCGGGGATTTCGTTCATCAGATTTTGCATTTAAAATTAAAATACAATTTATTACCCAAATTAAATATTTGTGCTAACTGTTTGTAATATATGGTAGTAATAAGAACATACTAATGATGTTAGTTTTAGTATTACTATTGGTATTTATGTAGATATTGGTATTTATATTAAGATTAATAAATAAATTAATAATTGTTAAAATGATTTTAGTTTAGCATAACCTGAGAAACTCGACCAAGCTGGCATTGGCTGAGGCGACAGCGGGGTGGTAGTTGGTTTAATTATTGTTATACAAACTATTTATGTTAATTTATTTGTAGTACATAAAGAATAACTTATAATTTATTTCGAGAATTTAATTTATACCTAATTAATTTTAGAATAGTTATTATAAGGGATTAATACAGATTTTAAATTTAGGAAATTTTTGAAGAACCTGAAACAGCTTTTCAGAAACTTAAGCAGTAAATGAATTTGCAATTGTGTTGTCTTGTGGTAAATTATAGATTAAAAATATACTACTAACAAATTTACTAACAATCAACTACTTGGGTACATATTCAAAACATAAAATTAAAACATGTCTTCTGGTCCCACATCAAGTATTTGTGGTTTCACGTATTTTTCCCCAAATACATATTACTTTTAACCATCAAGAAAAATTGTTGAGTTTTATTAAGATTCTTATACGCATATAATTAAAACAAAATTCCAAATGGTTTCACTACAAAATGCAATAAGAAACGAAAAAACCATTACGAAAATTTTCGTAATTCGGATTCAAGAATACCATTTTCGAATTTTCTTAGTACTTTGACACAAATTCGCAATAGGAAACTTTTCGTAATAATTCAAAAATAGCGCCGTAGGATTATTTGCTTTAAATTAGAATAAATTTTACGGGATTGTTTTTTTTATCGTCCATGAGTGCGAACTAACAGAAAACTAATGCAAATAATTTTAAAATTTCAAGCTACCCTATATGTAGTTTATTTGGTTTATTAATTTATTTTGTCAAGCAAAATAAACAAAATAAACTGGGACGATGATTTTCAATCTCATGTTTTTGCTTTAAATTTTCTTTGAAAGAAAATGATTGAATTAGTGCCACATATATGTAAAGTATGTATTAAAACGTTGTATGTTAGACGTACCGTGAATCGTCACAGCACTTGTTCGATAAACATCGAATTCGTAATGTAACAACTCATTAACCACCCTTGTGATCCAAATAAATATCATTCTGCTATTTTCTAATTTTCTTGCCTATGTAGCTTTCGATTGCTTTACACTTATTTAATTCCGTTTTATTTTAGTTAATTTTGTACTCTTACTACATATCCCTATATTTTCAAATTATGTACACAAAAAATAAATTTTTAATCCGGAATAAAAATAAGCTCTAGTTCTTTTTATACTTTATATCAAAAACAAAAACAAAAAGTTAATTTCCATTATCTAACAAATAATATAAAATAAAAATTTGAATAATTTTGAACTTTCTGTGAATTTTCTTTAGAGTTACTCTACTGATCTTTAATATAAAAATAAAACGAAAAAAGTTTAGATTGCATGAACATAATAAAAAAAAGTCGGTTTGGAATGTTTTCGTGTTCTCGGAACAGGGTGGTTTTAATAAAACGGAAAACTAACAATATCATGGAAACTGTCATTTTTAACGATAATTTATAGATTCCTTACTAAAGCTGCTCTATTTCTGTAAATGGGTTTAGTAAAATATGAGTTTTATTATAAAAACAGGAATTTTAAATTGAAATTGAATTGATTATGTTGTACTATGCGAAAGGAACAGTACACAACGATATGTAGATTAAAGTAATCAATTATTGTGCACATATAAGAAAAATGGAACTAAACAAGTAAAGAACCTCTGTCACAAAACCTAAAATAGAATAGGATTTTTTTTTTCGATTTCAGAAAGGGTTATGTTTATACAATTTATCAAATACTGTTAAAGTTATGTAGATAGGTCTTAGATTGAATATTGTTGTAAATTTACTATTAAATAGATAAGAGATGGCATGATTTAAATCAATGGTTTTTTTATTCCTCATTGATTTAAATAAGATTTTATTTTTTATTCAAAAATCAAATTATCGATTTGTTTCTTATGTATATTTGCGGAACTACCTAAGTAGAATTTGTTATTTCATTTTAGCTTATGTTTTGATTTCCAGGCTGCAACAGCTAGGTTGCGATTCTTGTGTTTTTTTTTTTTTTTTTGTTATAGAAGAAACGCTTTAGGTAGTTTAGGTAATTAGCTTGTCTAAAACAAATGAAAATTTTAAATTTTTAAATTAATCCAATTCACTTTAGAATATACTATGTAACAGCCATAAATATAAATTAAACTGGGGGTTTTATATCGTACACAATAATTTGAGGTAAGCAGGTAAAAATGTAAAATGAAAATATTTGTGATCGGACCAATTTAGTAAAATATTTTATTGATTTTATTTATTAAAATATTTTGTGAGCGTCTGACGACAGGAATAGGAATAGGAAGGGTTAAATTTAATTTAAAATCTGTAAAACAGTACCTCAGAGGCGACCTAACCTCTTAAATACGAGTGCAATTAGTACCAGCCACTTATTCAAATGATTTCCGAAAAAATTGGTCTATTTAATTGGTTAATAAAAATTACTATTATAAATGTAGAGTTTTTGCAAACCTGCCACTAAAATTATAGAAGTTTCCTCTGTGATAGACGCTGTCAGTGTCCTATAATACGTTACTATTAATGAAACCAGTGATCAAAATTAAAATGATGGGATGCTAATTAATTCCTAAAGATCCAGTTCGCGAGCGAGTCTGATTGTGGCTGTTCCTACAGGAAGGAACATAACGTTAATTGGGAAAGTTTGGCTCGGTCCTGCAGAAAAAATATCGGCCTATATGGCCGATATAGTAAACGTGATAAACGAGGTTGTAACGCCTTACATTAACTTACATCGACTACAAAAATTGTAACACAAACATGTTGATGAAACTGCCAAAAGCAACTGATCGACAGCCCTTTAAAACAGAAGCATTTTTAAAAAGTTTATTTTGATTTTGAAACGATTGTATTTTTTTTGAAAAATTTTATTTGAATTTGAAAATGTTTTAGTTGATTTCAGAAAAGGTTTCATTTATTTTGGAAAAGTTTCGAAAACTGAACTTTAAACAGTTTAATTTAAATTTGAATAAATATTGCTTTGAAATTATAATTTCAATTTGAAAAGAATCACAACGAAACTGTCAATATAGAGCATTCATACAGAAATTAAATTTTTGAGTGGAACATGAATATTGATTTGGCTTATAACAGTGAAAAGCCACAGGAGACTGTAATATTTTATAAATGTTGGTTCTGTGATTAAAAGGATTGTGTAACGCTTCTCGGTGCTATGGTGCACATGTTTGCCAATTTTGTATATATATCCTGAATGCTCAGGGCTGGGAGGGTTCATCATACGATAATTAGCGACCATTAGAATTATAAAAAAAAAATCATGAACAATAAAACACCCACCATATTACGACCAACCTCACATCTGCTACTTCCCTTTCCACCAAGAAAACACTGGTTAGACAGGACGATACAGCACCTTGCAGAGATTTTATAAATGCAATCATGCAATAAACGTATAACTAGCACTTATCGTTTTATTGTTTGGATGGTGCGATATATATTATAAATATTATATATTATATATATTATATATATATATATATATATATATATATATATATATATATATATATACATCTGATCCCCCTACTTACGCGAATTTAACTTACGCTAATTCGCTTATACGCGATTGAGGTTTTGCGGCGTTCCCTCAACTTCCGCGATGATTAACGCGATTTAAAAATCACAAAAAAAAAAAAAAAATTGTTTTTTTTCTCTCTTGTAGAGAAAAAGATAATTAGTACAATGCAGCGCACCATAATATGTGACATACATATCAAAAAATTAATATTGCCGTACTATTTACGATAGAATGCACCACTAGAGTTCTAATTAGAGTTTTCGTTCACATATTTTTCTATTTTGTTTTATACTTCAGTTTTAAATGTAGGTATTAATTAGGTAGAAAGGGAAAAGTGGTACAATGCACCGCACCTTTTGAATAAAGTAACATTTACATAGTAGTATCGATAGAATGTACAATTATAGCTCTATTTATAGATCATTAAGAGATTGAAAATTTTAGTTTAACTGAAAAAAAATTAATCGTTTAGTAACGTCATTTGAGTAATAGTGTTACCTCTGATTTTCCTTAAAATCGTTAGTATTGTATACATTTTTAATTGTGTTGTGATTTATTCGAATAAAAATGTCAGCGTCTAAGTCACCATCAGCGACAATTTCAACAAAAAAAAGATCAAGAAATGTTTTAAATATCGAGACCAAATATGAAATTATAAAGTCACTCGAAAACGGAGAAGGGCCTTCAGCCGTTGGACGCATGTATAATGTTAACGAATCAACAATTCGAACAATAAACACGAACAAAGAAGCGATAAAATTGGCTATTCAAAATGCCATGCCATTGTCAGCTAAACGAACTAAACAAATTCGAAACCCAAATATGGAACGAATGGAAAAGCTGCTAATGCGATGGATAGAAGACAACAACCAAAAGAAAATTGGACTAGATACAAATTCTATTTTAAAGAAATCTAAACAAATTTATGACAAATTGCGGGAAAATGCTCCATCTAGTAGCTCAAGCGATTTCCTCGCAAGCAACGGTTGGTTCGATAGATTTCGTAAAAGGCATAATTTACATAACATCCAATTTACTGGTGAAGCAGCTAGTGCCGATTCAGCTGCAGCGAATAAGTTTGTGGAAGATCTAAAAAATATAATTGAATCTGGCAAATATTCTTCACATCAAATTTTTAACGCCGATGAGACGGGGTTATATTGGAAACGGATGCCCGGACGAACATTTATATCAAAGGATGAGAAAAGAGCGTCGGGATTTAAAGCTGCAAAAGACAGAGTGACAATTTTATTAGCTGGAAATGCTAAAGGTGATTATAAATGTAAGCCACTTGCAATATACCAATCTGAAACTCCGCGCGCCTTTAAAAATGTAAACAAAGCTAAGCTTCCTGTACATTGGCGTTCAAATAAGAAAGCGTGGATGACTGGTGTCATTTTTAACGAATGGTTCGATAATTGTTTTTGTCCAGAGGTTGAGCAATACTGTAAAAGTCAGAACTTAGCATTCAATGTTTTGCTTTTGCTTGATAATGCGCCTAGTCATCCACCAAACGTAGCCGACAGAAATCCGAATGTGAAAGTGGCGTTTATGCCGCCAAATACGACATCATTAATACAGCCCATGGACCAGGGCGTTATTTCTGTCTTCAAAAAATCTTACCTAAAACACACTTTCAATGCGATGATTACGGCAACGGACACTCCACGTGAAATGACTCTTAAAGATTTTTGGAAAAATTACACAATTTTGGATGGTGTTAATAATATCCAAGCTGCATGGACCGAAGTAAAAAATTCAACAATGAATAAAGTGTGGAAAAAGTTATGGCCAAATTGCGTAGAAGTAGATGACGAGATGGAAGATGCCGGAATTCAAGATTTGGTTAATCTCGGCAGGAAAATCAGAGGAGAGGGATTTGAGGATCTTGGTCAGGATGACATAGAAGAACTAATAAATGCTCACGATGCAACACTATCTGTTGTTGAACTTGTAGATTCTGAAAACGAGTTAATTTCAGATTGTGAGGAAGTTGTGTTCAAAGAAAACCTTACTATTAAAAATCTTAGTAAATTAATGGATATGGTTGGCGGTGTCATCAATTTTTCTGAGACCATGGACAGCAATTTGACAAGAAAGTCGAATTTTAAAAATGACCTGAATAAAGCTCTTAAGCCGTATCAAATCCTCCTAGATGAAAAGATTAAGCAAACAAAACAACAAACAATTTTAAAGTTTTTCTCAAATTCAACTTGAGTTTAAGTTTATCCTTCTGATATCTTTGTTTTGTGTCTCTGTGAATTTTTATTTTTATTTTTAGCAAGATGAACAATTTATTTTAGAATTTTTTTATTCAATTTAACTGAATTAGTACATAATGTTATTAGTTTTAAATTATTTTTATGTATCTTTATGAAGAAAATTACTCGAAGATATGTATGCCTTAAAATATAAAAAATTATAAAAAATATTCAATTTTTTTTTCATTTCGGAACGCATCCTCCATTTTGTATGGCTCCCTAATCCCAACTTACGCGAATTCAACATCCGCGGCGTTTTGCCGGAACGCATCCCTCGCGTAAGTCGAGGGATTAGTGTATATATATATATATATATATATATATATATATATATATATATATATATATGGTGAAAAATACGTCAAATCACAAATTTTTGGAAGTCGTGTTTAAATTTTTTATTTTTTATGTTTTGAATTGGTAGTACTAGTTAAAAAAAACATTTTGTAGAAAATGATTTTTTGTTGTTGTTTAAAATACAGGGTGTCAAATTTTGAGAAAAATGATAAACATGATGTTGTGTTTATGGCTATAAAAGGAAAAATAAATATCCGATATTTATGATATAGGGCTCGTTTTAAAGGTAAGTTAATACGGATTAATAAAAAAATATAAAAATGGTAAGTTCTTTAATTTCTTCATTTTCAAATTTCCCGCCAAAATTTTATTTTTGAATTTTCTCAATGATCGTCCATTTTTTTTTTTTTTTTTTTTTTTAAATTCTACGTCATTTAATTCTATTGAACATACTAAAAACTTGCGCTAGTAAAATTTTTCGTTTTCGTGCAAAATACGTTTAAGTATGACAATCTACAAATTTATTATATTTAAACGTATTTTACACGAAAACGAAACGAAATGCTGTCCTGATTTTTTAGGATGTCTAATAGGGAAAAAGATAATATTATAAATTCCCCCGAATGGGGAAAAAGATAATAAAAAATAATAAAAATAAAAACAAAGTAATTTTAAGAAAATTGAAAAAAACTGTTTCGGCGGCCATTTTGAAAAAATAACAAATGAAAGATATACCATTTTTATAATTATTTTATAATCCCTATTCATTTATCTTTAAAATGAGCCCAATCTTATAATTTTCGAATAATTAATTTTCTTTCTAGAGCAATAAATACAATACCAAGTGCATTGAATTTTTAAATATTTGACACCCTGTATCTTAAAAAACAACACCAACAAGAAAATTATTTTCCATAAATGTTTTGTTTAATATAGCGCTACACATTCGAAACATAAAAATATAAAAATTAAAATATAACTTCAGAAAAAATTTGATTTTACGAATTTTTCACTATGGAGAAAAATACGTCAAATTGCATATCTTTATATGTGACCGGAAGTCAAGTTTGAATTTTATAATTTTTATGTTTTGGATGTGAAGCACTGAATAACATGAACAATTTATGGAATACGTTTTTTGTTGTTGTTGTTGTTTTTAAGGTACAGGGTGTCAAATATTTAAAAATTCAATGCACTTGGTATTGTATTTATTGCTCTAGAAAGAAAATTAATTATTCGAAAATTATAAGATTGGGCTCATTTTAAAGATAAATGAATAGGGATTATAAAATAATTATAAAAATGGTATATCTTTCATTTGTTATTTTTTCAAAATGGCCGCCGAAACAGTTTTTTTCAATTTTCTTAAAATTACTTTGTTTTTATTTTTATTATTTTTTATTATCTTTTTCCCCATTTAGTTCTATTAGACATCCTAAAAAATCAGGACAGCATCTCGTTTCGTTTTCGTGTAAAATACGTTTAAATATAATAAATTTGTAGATTGTCATACTTAAACGTATTTTGCACGAAAACGAAAAATTTTACTAGCGCAAGTTTTTAGTATGTTCAATAGAATTAAATGACGTAAAATTTAAAAAAAAAAAAAAAAAAAAAAATGGACGATCATTGAGAAAATTCAAAAATAAAATTTTGGCGGGAAATTTGAAAATGAAGAAATTAAAGAACTTACCATTTTTATATTTTTTTATTAATCCGTATTAACTTACCTTTAAAACGAGCCCTATATCATAAATATCGGATATTTATTTTTCCTTTTATAGCCATAAACACAACATCATGTTTATCATTTTTCTCAAAATTTGACACCCTGTATTTTAAACAACAACAACAACAACAAAAAATCATTTTCTACAAAATGTTTTTTTTAACTAGTACTACCAATTGAAAACATAAAAAATAAAAAATTTAAACACGACTTCCGGTCCCATATACCAAATTTGTGATTTGACGTATTTTTCATCATATATATATATATACAGTAACCCTCGTATAACACGGTACTTTTATTACACGGTTTCGCTATAACACGGTCGACAAAATTTGCCAGAAATTTTGCATAACACGATTTGTATAACACGGTTTTACTACAACACGATGGAATTTCCTCATATAACAAGCTACTGTAAGAATTTTAGTCCTGCGCAATGAATTCTCTGGTTACTGCTTTTGGCTATACGTCTGACCAGGTATTTAACGCTGATGAAATGGGTTTGTTGTAGAAGAAAATACCAAAAACGAACGTTTATCTCAAAGAATGTCAAGTCTGCTCGTGCATTTGGGGTCGCAAAGGCCAGAATTACCGTACTTCTATGCAGTAATGAATCGGGAGATTTTATTTCAAAACCAATGGTTTTATTTATCAGGCACTGAATTCTCGGACCATGAAACACAAAGATAAATCCAGTTTACCCGTTTTTTGCATTATTTACTGATTGGTTCTAAAACTGCTTCTTGCCTCAAATAGAGGATTACATATATGGTACGAAAAGTCTTACTTTCCAGGTTTTATTAATTTTGGATAACGCACGCAAACATCCAAGAGAGTTGAGCCATCCACAAACGCGGAAATAATTTACTTTCCTCAAAATACGACTTCAATTACTCATCCGCAAGATCAGGGTTTATTGCAACATTTAAGCCTTATTACCAAATTTTAGAAATGACACATTCAATCAGTGGAGAAGAATTCATGGATATGACTGCTTTGTGATGAAGAAATGAGCGAAGAGAAACTACTAAAATCGACGGTGACTCACAATGGTAACGAAAATGACTCAGAAGAAGATTGAGCCAAAAAATTTACTCTAAAAGGGGTACAAGAAGGATTAGAATTTCGGAGAAGCTTAGAGTCGTGTATCATTCATATTGACTCTTTAATGGAAAAGAAGTGCGGAATTTAAAAGACAATTAGATGCTTGTCTTGCTCCATATCAAAAAATTTTGAAAAATTGCAAACGGGATGCCATCAATCATTTATAACAAATTTTCTCAACTGAATAAGAAGGCAACCAGAAATGAGCAATATTCGTTCAGAAGGTTGAGGATGTGTGTGAGTTTGTTGAGGACGTGTCTAGTGACGACGATGTACATCCAGCCTGTAGTCATCGACGAGAAAGAATTTTATCCGACTCCGATGAATAATTTTAGATTAATGATTTTTATTTTTGTTATTATCACATTTATGAATGTAAAAAGCGCTATAGACGATCCGCTTTGGTCGGGCGGTGGGTCCGATTTGGTCGGGCGGTCATTCCGATTTGGTTGGGTTGGATGTAAAATCGGATCGTGTGTATGCATGTCGGTCTGATAAAGTGACAAAATTAAATCGAATGTGTCGGATGGAAATTCCATCAACCGTCCGACACACCAACCAAATCGTAGTGTTGTCGGACGATATTCTCTAGTCGTCTGTTAAATTTCAAAGCGAGAACATTAAAAAAATAAAAATAAGTTTAATCTAGAAAATGTGAACCAAATGTGTAAAGCAAAAACATAAATAAATTATAAAATATTTTCAAAATTGGATGGTGAGTTGGATCGTCTGTAGACAACAACCGATCTGGTCGGACTGACGGTCGGCCCAACCAAATCGGACTGACATTATAATTTAGTTACGTTTTTTCATTTAGAAACCTTTTTTATTAACGTTTTACACATTACCATTTTCAGAAGATTTTTTTTTTGGAACGTAACCTAATGTTTTGCATGAAGCTCTAGTCTCAGATAACACGGTTTTGGTTAGCACGGTGTTTTTGTGGAACGTAATCACCGTGTTATACGAGGGTTACCTATATATATATATATATATATATATATATATATATATATATATATATATATATATATATATATATATCAGATATTCCACCATAGCCAAACTCCAGAACTATTAAGTACAATTTTAAATTTAAAGCTTAAATTTAAAAATTCAAATGTTTAAAATTTATAAAATCTGAAACACTACAGATTGTTAACAAATTAAATTAAGATCCAATTCCCAATCCAACCTCTCAGTGAGCCAAAGAAGACGTAACAATGTTCTGGAAACCTATTTGAAAATGTTATTATATGATAATTAATATCTCTGGAGATAAAAATTAAATTTATTAGATATTTCTATTTAATACTTATAACAAACCGAACTAGAAGTTATTTAAATTTAAATTTAGACTCCTGTTTCAGAGTATAAATTTATATTTTATTGTTAGTAAAAGAAATCAATTAAGTATCCCTGATTCCGCATTTGCTTACTGCTTTAAGTTGGTGGTTCCCATTTTCCAAAATCTAGTGCTGATTCAGCTTATATTAAATAATTAAGTAAACATTTAATTCACCAGTTCACCCAAAGTAATAATAGTAAGTGTATACATATTACAAAAACCAATTCTCCTTTAATGTTAAAATTTATGTTACTAAAGCAATACTTTCGCTCACCACGTCATTGCAGAAATAATGATTTTATATCAGTCATGATTTTCCATTTTGATTCTCTCCCTCCCTACTCTATATTAAATTCCAATGGGAATTGCGTAAATGAGACAGTCTATATTGGTCGGGTTTAGTCTGGCAAGAATGATATAAAACATCATGATACCCTCCATTACGCCTTCTTCACTTCATTGCACCCCACTGAACAGCCAAAACGAAAAAAATTACCTTAAACTTAAGCAACATCAAAACCAATTTATCGCGATTATTCATAAAATAACAAATAATACTCTTCCTAAGCAATACTAAAAATATCACACCACAATCCAAAGCCAAATATTTTGCTTTCAAATAGGTTTTGACAGCTAAAATAAAAAAAAAACTTGGTTGTCTTTTGTGATAAATCAGCGGGTTTTACGGCAAAACGTAATAAAAACATCAAGATAACTTTCATTAGCTTTAGCGGCCTTCCAATCGACCACCGCAAGATGGTCGATTGACCCTCGTCCTCAGACATCAAATGATGCAAATTTACAGCAGTGCCCTAGCCAAAAAAAACAAATTTTCACGGTAGACTTAACTCTAGAAACGCTTTCACACTAACCCGATATTGCTTCTACAAACGACAACTACTATATATTTGACCCACAGCGACGACCCTTACTTGCCTGTCCCTTGGCTTCGATAAATCCAGTGCTAATACCTTTGGAGGAAAATGGTCTATTAGAACATACATAACGAGTAAAACACAACCACAAAATTCTTACTTCTTAATTATACGCCGTCCTCTTCAGGTAATTCTTATTTGAATGGAGAAATAGAGTTTCGCATACAATATTAAGCCGAAAACAAATTTGAAAAACAAATTGGTCCGTTGACGCCTCTACAATTGAAAGAAAGCCCAACTAAACATATCCCTCATACACCCGACCCTCTCCATCCGTCCACGCTTGAAACAGAAGGCCTTACATGGGAAAAACCTGCTACAATGTTCATATAATTTTATTAATTTTACAACTACATACAGAACTAACTATGCATACATATAATTAAAATGACCAATACACTTAAATTTAAATTTTAGTAAATTTATTGTAATAATTATAGAAAAATCAATTGGTAGCCGTAATAATACCCGTTCTAAAATCATGAAAGAAACATCCAAATAGATCAAAGGTACAAAAATAATCATTATGATTCTGTTGCTATCTCGATACTGGGTTTGCAAACCTATAGGGTTTGATCTTGAGAAAGATGGAGAAAATAACTTTTCACTTCTAACCATGTAAGACGGTGCATAGAAATTAAGTGACGACAAATATGATGCTTCACATAAATTATTGACCTACTTAAAGAGGGAGATCTCATCAAGTATCAGTCTTCTGGCTTCAAGTGACTGCAATTTAAACATTTTAATTCTATCGAAATAACTAATGTGACTACTAAATGGTATACATTTATAAATTAAGAAGGTGGTAAATTTGCGCCGTACTCTCTCAATTTGGGCTTTGTAAAACTCATAATAAGGATTCCATATCTGGATACAGTATTCCAGATAACTGCGGGAAGAATTTAGTATAAAAACACAATAAAAACACAAGGATCACGCAACTATATATAGTTAATATAGTTTAGTATTTTAAGCGCTTTAGAACAAGCTGCAGTGATATAAACGTCAAATTTGAATTTAGGGTCAAACAGTATACCTAGATCAGTAATTTCACTAACCCTTTCCAAAATCACATTATTTTTTTTATAAGGATACTCGAATTAGTATATTTTTCTTGTATGTGTCACCACACACATTTTTTAATATTAAGTTTCAAATTATTTAAATTCGACCACGCATGAAGTTTATCAAGGTCAGACTGAAGTTTAGTAAAATCGTTGTAGCTCGTAAAGATTTTTAAAATATCTACAAGTTAGAATGTCTGGCAGATCATTAATGAAAATGAGAAATAAAAGCGGATCCAGCGTAGAACCCTGAGGTACGCCAGATTTACCCAAAATGGATGATCCCAACCAAGTGAGAATTTGTCTAGTAAGACCAATACTACAACACTTTTTAAGTAAAATGCCGTGAGATACTGTATCGAAAGCTTTTTCAAAGTCAGTGTAAACACAATCGACTTGACTATCCAATCCATATTAAAAACGAAATTAGAAAAATCCAACAAATTTGTAGTAGTTGAACGTTTAGGGAAAAACCTTGCTGTGAGGAACTAATTGAGCTTTTAACTTCATTGAAAATAATTCCGTATACTAATTTTTCAAAAATCTTACTAAAACTGTTTAATATTGAAATTGGCCTATAATTTTGAATGTTACTAGCATCATTATTTTTGAAAGTGGGCACTAGATAGGCTTTCTTCCACACAGTGAAAAATACACCCTCTTTCAATGACAAATTAAATTATAAGATTAGAGGCTCAATTAGCTGAAACTTCAAATGAGAAATAAAATAATTGGACAAACTATCAGGGCCAGCGCACCTTTCTAAATATCGAGCGATGAAAGAACTTTAAGAACTTCATTCTTAGAAATTAAATCAGCAAAATTATATCTACATGTTGTCACGGAATGTGTAAAATGCAAATAACCACTACTAAACATTTATGATCATCAGGCGAGTTAATTACCATGTTAGAAAGATTGTTGCAGAATTTTTCATAATGCTCAAATTTATTAGAATTTAAAAAGAAATAAACTAAACATATGACTAGAAATTTACCACCATTAGTTTTCACCTTTATATAGATATTATCAAAAATGTCGTCAATCCCCTCCATCTCAGAAAACACAATCGATTTTTTGATAAAAATGGCAACACCATCAATCTTATCGGTTATATTTAGATTGCTATCTTTTCGGATATAATACCGTGCATCAATTAAATCACCATCGTTAACTGAATCATTAAACCAAGTTTCAGCTAAACAGATGTGACCATGATTATGTTGAAAAGCATTCAATTTAAAATTTAAATGTTTCGATCTTAGGCTTCGACAGTTTTGGTAGTATTACTAGTTAAGTGGGTAATAGTTTTATAAATTTGAAATTTGACATAAAAAAATCAAATAAACAAATAACAACTGCGCTTAAAAAAGTTTCACTTGTTGTGAGCTTGTTTAGATTAGGCTCACGATTTTTTTTTTCTTTTCCCGTTCTCTTTCTTTTTTATAAATATTTCTTTTTTCCCCCTTTTACTTCATCACGGCACAAAACCCTCGGTATACCCCAACCATTCCCACCTTAGAAAAAATATACTTCAAGATCACCCTCTGTTCTTTTATCTATTTAAGTCACACACACAAGACAAAAGAAATCATTTACTATAAGACACAAACAAAACTGCGACGTACGTTTAATCCAACTAAATTACATGCCCAAGGACACGAATCTAAACCGTTCATCGCTCATCCCAAAGTTCAAACCATTTTATATAAAAAATTTGTGTTTGAGTGTTGAGAACCAATTATGAAATATTTATTCTAGATATATTATAGAAATACAGGTGGTTCGGAATATCCTGAAATATTAAGAAATAATTTTTCTCGTTTCGAATAAAATGTGATTTTCCCTATCCGACCACTCGAACAACACTTTTCTCCAAAATATAGATCACTAAATCAACTGTTATAGATCACCAAACCAACCATTTACATTTTATAAAAATTTCCCGTTATTTTGAGCACGGTCTTTACAAGATGTCACCGGTTTTTCTAAATTTGGAGACTCACAACTAATATTCGATTATTTAGAACTGAAACATGTTGCTGTTCAAAATTAAATCGCCATTTTTTATTTTCGACCTTTAGATCCAGTTATATGTACATTTATAAAATACTGTTGAAAATCCAAAATAATTTTCCTTGAATAGTTAATTCAGATTACTTTTCTATTCACTATAACGAGCTGTATTAACTAGATCAACACTCTAATTGAGTTGAGCTTATTTATGAAAGTTCTTACAGCTGTGCTCATACATTGCACTCTCCTCGGCTTATTGTTGACTTTATGTCCCATATGTAAATCGAACTAATGGTATGCGAGTTCGATTAGATCTTGGCAATGTTCGATTTTCCTCTGACATAGATTGGCTGAAACTTAGTTGTTTATTTGTTGAACGTTCAACCGTAGAAGGATAATTATCTGAACTATGTGTGTTTTTCATTTTCTCAAGTAATCGCTTTGCAAACGAAGAGGCATCCTCATTTTCTTCAATAGGGGGACGTATTTGATTTTGATGTCGCCTCATATCGCCTTTATCCGTTGAACCTTTGAATTTCGGCACGTCCTATGACTTGGCCGTTGATTTAATTGGGCACATCAACGATAATGCTGTTTTGGGTTGACGCCCGTGCATTATATCAGCTGGCGATTTACCATCGAAAACCGATAGGTGCTGAGAAATGTCAGCTATGCGTGGACGGTTGAAACACCTTCGTATATAACCTCTCCGCTTCTCCGTTTGATGCGGTATGAAAGGTGCTGTTGTGAGATGTTAAAAAAACGCGGTACCGTTATCACTTACGACCATGTTCGGCAAACCCTCAATTGCAAAAATCGCTTGCAGAAACAGGACGATCGATTGGGCAATAATGTTCTGCATTTTTATAACATATTATGGATATCGAGAGAAGGCATTCAGAAACGGCCCCGCAAAATCTAAATGTATTCTCTCCCACAGTTTCACTGCTTTTGACCAATTTTTGTATTCTCTAGGTGCCGCTGACGGCATCTCTTGACAACTGGAGCAACATTTGATCATCGCTTCGATATCTTGATCTATCTGTGGCCACAAACAGTAGCGGCGAGCCATCTGCTTGGTTCGCACCACACCCCAATGCCCTTCATGTAACATTTTCAGCACTGACTTGCATAAACTGGCAGTTTAGTATAGTCAGTCTGCAATAGCAAAACATTATTAAAAATGGAAATAGACTTTTGTCTTAGGCCATATGCCCGCAGCTGCTCGTCTTTGATGGTACCCGGCTAACCTTATTTTATGATAATTCTAATCTTCGACAATTGAGTCCCGAGCCCTACATGTTGCTACTCTCTCGGTATCGATCGGGAACTGATCAAGTTTTTCGGTATATATTTGATTCATCTCTAGCATATCTTCGTCTCTATCGAATTAATTATCCGGACCGATGGGTAATCTGGAACATGCGTCAGTATTTGCATGCTTAGCATTCGGACGGAAACGCATTGTGTAGATATAACCCATTAGGAAAAGGGCCCATCGTTGCAACCGATTTGCTGTCTTTGATGGTAAATTGGTAACTGAATATTTGGACGGAAAATTAGCATTAACCCTGTATTATCGGTCAATAATTCAAACTGGCGGCCATAAAGGTACTGGCGAAATTTCCGGCATCCGAATATTACTGACAACTCCTTATCTACCTGACTATAACGCATCTGGTGTTTATCTAGAGTTTTAGACGCGAAGGCTATGGGCTGCTCGGAACTATCGCGGCACAAATGTGATAGCACGGCCCCAATACCGTACTGTGACGCCAACACCAGAGGGTAGTCTCTGCGATAATGCACTAACTTGTTTGCCTAGATGATGTGTTGCTTAATTTGTTTTAAAGAATCCTCCTGTTCTTTCAACCATCGTTATGGAACGTCTTTTTTCGGAGGATATTTAAAGGTGCTGCTAACTGCGAAAAATTCGAAATGAATCTATTATATGTATAATTTACTTTGCCAGTGAATGCTTGCAGTTCCTTTAAATCCTTTGGGAAGGGTATCTGCTCGATTGCCTAAAGACCTTTTGTGGTAGGCTAAATTCCCGCAGCATCTATTAAATAGACCCCCGGCATGGAAAAATCTAAATTTTTCCCGGTTCACCCTCAAATTTGCCTAACTCATTCTTCGAAGAATTTCCTCTGTATGTCCTCGTCCTCTACATGTGTCATACCGCATGTAAGTTACTCAATGAATTTTTGGAAAATGACTGGTGCACTGGAAACTCCGAATGGCAACCGTTGATACTGATATAGACCAAAAGGTGTCGTAATGACCATCAGCTGTTTGGACTCGTCATCTAACTCAATTTGCAGGTAAGCATAGCTTAAATCTATTTTGCAAAACTACTTCCCTCCTTTAAAACGATGAAATAATTCTTCCACCCGGGGTATCGAATACTGTTCGATAAATAATTGAGGGTTTACCGTAACCTTGAAATCTCCACATATACTAACATGCTTGTTGGGCTTTTTTATTACAACAATGGGAGCACCAAATTGACTGAATTTAACAGGCCTGATAACATCCAAGGCATCCAATCTTTATACCATTTGCTCGAATGGAATCGGCCGCGGCTTGGAGAATTTAGGCACCAAGTTGGGTTTCATGATCACGGGCTTTGAACACCGAACAACGACCCAAGCTTTGCTCGAAAACTTTCCCGAATTTGTAGCACAGGGAATATATTTTGCCTTGCTGCTCCACCGCATCAACAAACCCCTCTTCAAACTGCCAAGTATTTTTGGAAATTTTGAATCCAAACTGGTTGAACCAATCCATTCCGAAAATGCTCACCCCATTTGCATCGGTAACCAACATTTTAAAATTTAAACTCAGGTTTTGGTATTATTTTGGCCATGACGTCTAAAATACCACAAACTGGAATGTCAACATTTTCGTACGCTTTCACGACTGATTGACTGGTGTGAGCTCTGATTTATATAGTATATCGTCCGTTCCAATCATGGGGCAAACCCTGCATTATCACTCGAATGTATTGACCCAAACTCCAACGATGATATATTCACATTACGCTCCTCGGAATCTAACGAATAAATATCTCCATTCGATTCCTACCTCGCGCTCTACTTCTTGCTCCGGAACTGCCTCGTCCTGGCCCTGTCCTGCATACGGATGCTATGTGACCGTATTTATGGCATTTTCGACATTCATGAATGATCTCGACTATTCGACCGATTCGGTTCGGATTTCGACTGGCTCCGTGGTTTGTATTTCGCTTGAGAATTAAACACATTTATTTCTGGAATCGACTTATTGTCCCGCTTCAATATGTTTACTGACAGCTGTGTCTGCTAGTATGCGTTCGCCAACAACAAAACATCGTCTAACGTCGGGTTTCCTTTCCGCAGACCAGCTGTCCGCACCGGCTCATGTTTCGCGCACTTGAACGCGCATGATTTAGCCGCTTTCCCCAAATCAGCAACCTATGTAGCATATGTGTCAATTGGCTGCATTTTCAAGTTGATGAATTTGAAACGACCAGATAATACATGTACTGCACTACTGTAGAACTCAGTTAATTTTGAAATAATATTGTTTAGATTTTCATTATCCATTTTAGTTTCCCCGTACACTTTCATCAACACGTGGTAAGTCTCGAACTCTATCCATGATAAAAAACATGATTTCTGCTTACCGTCATCTTTCACCTCAATTGCGATGAAATGCTGCTCTATCTGCGCAACATACATAAGCGATGGTACGCACTGTATTTTTTCAGCTGGACATTGCTTCATTTGCTCCAGAACCGTTTGCAAAAAACCTGCTAATTTTGCATTATTTGCCTCATAACCTCTTTAATACCCTCCATTTTAGTTGCGTATGCTTTATTTATTTATTTTTTTTTCATTCGTCGCCAAATGTTGGATTTAATCAAAACAATTTCAGAATCTACAATAGCCAATTTAGATTACTTTCCCATTCACTATAACGAGCTGTGTTAACTATATCAATACTCTTATATTATTGAGTTGATCTCGTTTATGTAGGTTCTTGTAGATGTATGTATACATAGCACAACTAAAATTATTTTTAATAACAAAATAATTTTAGTTGCCAGATAAATTTGATGATATTCACAGAATGACTGAAAACCTTTATATTTTGAAATAAACAACAAAATATTGGCAAAAATTGATTTATTGCTATGTATATTTCCTATTAATATTGGGATAGCCAAAACTATCTAAAATATCAAAATTACACACACATATTAAGTAGGACAACGGGTCATTCTATCATCCAAGAAATAAGAAGACTCCAATATTCAAAATTCACCACCATAGAGAATGGTACCAGATTGTTAGGTCGAATTTTAAAACGTGTTTAATACATAACATAAAAAAAATGTAAAAATCCAAATTACCAATTAAACACGTCCATATAGCCCGTTTTATATGGAGTACCAAAGAATTTGTCTACCCATTAAAACCAAACATAGTACCAACATTCCGTAATTAATTGGGCAGTTAAAAATTGTTTTACTACACGTCCATTAAAATTAAATTTTCATGCAGAAAATCTAATTTAATCTTTGGATAAGAAAAATAAAATTTAGTGTCTTTTTAGTGTATCGCATATAACAGAACTATACGCACACAAAACATCAACAATTTAAATATATTTTTGATACGAACTGTAAGCAACATAAATTATTAATGTTTATCTAGCATATTTTATGATGTGGTTGAAGATTTGTTTTTAGTAGTCGGATGAGTTAGATGGGTAATTTTATATAATGTGTGTTTGCCTGGCGTAAAATTGAATAATTATTATCCTAACTCTTGTGATGACTTTGGTTGTATAAATCTATATTTTATACGAATATAATGGTAAATCAATAATTTATTGTGTGTATTTTGCTGACGTATTTCAAATTAGATGAATACAAATAAATTACACCCCTAAATTAGAAAATTATTTGATTTTATTGATACTTTATATTTCAAACGAGGAAATATGGTTTTTATATGGGATAACAATCTATAGCTAATGAATTACAGATAACTCGTAAATGTTAATCTATTTGTAATAGGTATTTATAATTATGCCCGTATAGTAAAATCAATTCACTATTATTATTAAACGGGTAATCAAATAATTATATTGGTAATCGTTGTTTATTGCTTTTGATGGTGGAATGATTAAATCGCTTGTTTCAAAACTTGACGATCTCGGATTCGATTCCTGGATGTGGATTACTCTAAAATAGCCGAATTAAAGAAGTTACAATTAATTTAGAAACCGTTGTGAAATAATTTTTCAGTTTTTAAAAAATCATTCAAAATTTAGAGAGACGATTTTATGTTAAACTCTTCTACTTCTATTCTTTGTGTTACATTAATGTTTTTAAAAAACTTTCTACATTTTAATTTAAATTAGGAAGGTATCATTTTTAGAAGGCTGCGCCTGCGATATTACTCCCGCTTGTACACTTTGATAACCTTTCGTTTGAGACATTGTCTCGCCATACCAAAATAGAGTGTGGGCTAACTCAATGCTGGAATTCAATACACTTCAAACGTTAGTTGGTACAATCATTAGTTGGTACTATGTGTTAGATTACAGCGACAATTTTATTGAAGTATGTATTTGCATCATGTTACAGGATCTTTATGATTTTGTTTCGATTTAAACCAAAAACAAATGTAACAACTTAAATTTCACCTTCAACACTTGTTAAATTTTTCAAACGAATATTAATTGAAATAAAACAATTAATTTTTTTTAAGAAATAACTTAAATTTGTTTTCTTACTTCCACTAATGAAGTCATCATCAGATTTTAATTTACAACTCCGACCAAATTTCTTATGTATACTATTATCAGTGAAAGGGTTATTAAAAAAACAAAATATTTGCACAGCCATATATAGAATACGCTGTGAACTCGCATCGCGATTTTCTTTACGTCTAATCTTGCCAACGTCTCACATGCCCCATACGTAGTCCATTTTCCAATTTCATCGCCATAAAATCGTAGCGTGAAAATGAATTTTTTAAAAGATTTTTTAAAATTCCTTTGATTTTTTAAAGAAGATACTTTGGAGTATATTTAGAGGGTGATTCATAAGTTCTTGCCGAATATGAAAAATAATACACATCATATTTGTATATGAACATTTAATGGTTTCCGTGACTTTTTACGAAGGGAAGAGATAAATGGAGCAGATGCCGCAAGCATTCTATAAAGATCCCTATTTTGTATATTTTGTAGTTCATACGCGATGCTTTGCAGAAATTTTGACTTTTGTATCTTTTATAGTCTCTAATCAAATTAAGATCGAGGTCCACGGTGAAATTCATTTTCATATATAGTTTAGTTCTATGAGTAACCAAAACACACCCATTATAATTCCACCAAAACAAATTTTTATTATTAACCGGTAGCTTCGACCAAACTACAAAAATACAATTCTCGCTTAATACCTTAAGTAACAAGCAGAACGCACTGACTTAGCGAATTATATTCTCTAAAATAAAAATAAAACTCGAGGAGAAATCTCATTTATGTGCGTATTAATGCCAACACAGGATGATTAAGAAGTTAAAAAAATTGTCTGTTAATCAAATTGATTTTTCGGCTTTATTATAGACAATATATTAGTAGTAAGGAGGGTTCTCATTTTTGAGAGTCCATACATTTGGGTTGATTCTGGGGTAAAGTAAAGGGGGCTAATGATATTTATACTTTTTTCCAGTAGATATATTATGAGTGATTAGCCTCTGTATTTTTTTGATTGCCAAATCGAAAATACTGTGAATGTCATTACTACTAATATATTGTCTATAATAAAGCCGAAAAATCAATTTGATTAACATACAATTTTTTTAACTTCTTAAAATAATTAATTTATTGCTAGTTTAACAATTTATTGTTGATTGGTCGACGCATCAACATCGAAGGTGTGAACATGTTTTTGCTGAGGAGCCGGAGGTTAATTGAGGTGGATCGTGCTGTATTTTAAAAATTACAAATGATAAAAGGAGGGCGTACATTTGTGGTTGTCCTGGATTCGGTCTCAATTCTTCATTTTAAGGCGTGGTGAACGTAATCTGGAGATTTTTTATAGTTTATGTTTGGACCTCTAAAATTGATTTTGGTACAACGTTTCATGGCATTGTTCGAAATGCACCTGTGATCAAAAAAGAAAAAAAAACAATTCCAATAGTTTTTGAACAAATTGTGGATCGGGTCCCCAAGGCGGGTGAGTAATGAGACTAATGAGTATACGCTGTGTCGTTTCCTTATTCAAATTTATAATAAGATTTACATAATGCTGGTTTATAATTTGTAGTCGGATTGAAACAATGTTGTTTAAAGTCTTCCAATGGGTTTAGTGAGGAATGTGTCGTGATCGGAAGATCTGCTGTATACATGTGTGATGTGTATTTTGGTTAAGAGTGGCTTAGCGGTACAATTTGATTTGTCTCAGTGGAGTTTTGCTGCAATATCAATTGCTGATGGTCGAGTCTAAAGCGGATTAATGTTATTTATGCAGGTGTTTTTGTTAATTTGACTTTGTTTGAATACAATTTTTCTTACTTTGACATGATGGGTGAAATGTCAATTTAGCTATAAACGAAGTTGGCCGCAATTTTATTTTTTTGCGGTGTTTTTCTAGTACGAATGTTAGATACACTCGATTATTATTAGTATATTGCTAACAAATAAGATGCATAAGTAATAAAGACTGTTAATTAAATTTACAGTATAATTTAGTTATTTTGTTATTTTATTTAATTTCTTTTATTTTGTTTATTTATAATTTAATTTTGCTGTGAATTTATATGATTTAAAACAAACTAAACTATGAGGATTTCAGAGTTTAACAATTTTTAGTTTATTTTAAAATAGTACCTAGTGATAGTTAACAAATTGGATCTGGATTTTCAGAATATCGGAGGGACCGAATACAGATTTCCAGAAGTAATCCAGAAGCAGTTTAGAAATTGTGTTGTCTTGATTTTTGTCATCATAATTCACATGAACTCCAGGTCGGACTTCGAACTTTAGAAACTAATTAGTGTCTCTTATCATTTTGATTTAGGTTACTGTGCGAGATTCTGGTTCAGTGTTAAATGAAATAATAAATTTGACTCGGTGTAAACAAAGCAAAATCAGTATTCATTGTTTTTCGTATTATGCCTACTTTGAAATATAAATGTTTGAATTTTATCAAGAAGTAAAAACGCAAAAGCAAAATAATTATCCATTATGCTAGGTTTACAACGACACGACTATTGTATGAAATATTCTACAAGTATCTTAAACTATAAGCTGCAGTTGCTATATTTATATCATTCAGTTGAGCGGTAATTTCAAACATTGCTTCTAGAAATCTATGTTTGTTACTTTTCCTCCTGACTAACATGTTATACCAAAAACGATACATTCATATGAAGTACATCAGTAAAAAAATAGTTGATAACAGCTCAATAAAGTTATTTACACTGATACTATGAATATATACATACACAGTGTGTATGCAAGCATTGTGAACAATTTTATATATAGTTTGCGAGAAATGAATGATGAAGTGTCAAAATATTTTTGAAAATTGGCCCTCGAGGATGGTATTTACCTTTGGTATATTCATCTAAGCTCTATCAAAACCAACCTATGATCAGCCAAATAACCACAAAAGTTTTGTTTGATTGGATTAGGGCGCGAATGTAAATAGAACCAGGGTAACAAAACCTTTTTCGTAAACCAACCTTAACTATATGCGTAAATTTTAACTAAACATGTAACTCCGAAAAAAGGATTTCGATTTTTTTTAAAAGGATGCTTAGCGTCGATATCGGAATATATTCAACTGATCGGACTGTTAAAATGCTCAATATTATTCTACCCAGAATGTAAAGAAGGTAATATCACAGAATATAGTACATAAAAAATTATTCATAAGCGACATTACGCCGGCCAAAACATTTTTGCCCTTACCTTTCATTTTACTTATATCGAAAGAGAACTAGTTTTGAAATTTGCGTCCACTTACCGACAAATTAACATTGACGAATCTTAAACCGATGTGAAAAAATTAAGTTGACATTTTTTCAAAGAAAAACCGCGTTATATATTAAGGCCAATAAACATAATCTTAATTCTCCTGAAGATTTCTTAAATACTTTATAAAACAATCCTATTTACTCTTCACCACAAGTAAAATTAAAACAAGAGGTTTATTGTTCATTTCACATTTTCGCTGATGACGTCCAAATTTATAAAAATAGTCGTTTAGATCAGGATTCTATTGATAGGAATATTTCTCTGATAAATGAAGACTTAAGTAATATCGCTAGTTGGTCGGTCTCTAATAGGCTCGTTTTAAATGCGAATAAATCTCAGTCGATTATAATTTATAAAAAATCGTTAGATACCTCGTCCTTTCCTGGTATTTTTCTGCAGGGTTCGCTAATTAGGTATTCAAATACTGTTAGAGATTTAGGCTTAGTTATTAATAAAACTGTTTCTTGGGGTGACCATTTAGTTAGTATTAGCATAGACAATCATAATAGATCTCTCATTTGACTAAAAACAGAAAATAAAAACAAAAATTTTCCATTCAAATATTATCGGTGTATTGCATATACGTATTATATTTGCAACGCATTCTAAAATCATTGCCTTATAAAATACACAACACAACGATACATTGGAATTATCAGAAGTTTTTGTTTTTTTCCTTTAGTTACTATGAAATGAGAAATCTAGTATGAATGTCTATGGTATTAGTAAGAGGGTCTTTGGTATGCTTAGTTGTTTGTATAAAGTAGTAGGATTTTCTGATAGTCAGTTTAGGAAAAAAATGTTTTTGTCTTATCTTCTTCCTCATTTTATTTATGGTGACATAGTTTTATTCGGTATGCTTCAGGAAAATATGAACGTTCTCCAAAGATGTTTCAATGCATGTACTAGGTTTATTTTTGGTATTAGGAAATTCGATCATATTTCTGCCTACTCTAGCCTTGTTTTAGGATGTAGTTTATCTACCTTTTACGAATTTCGCGTTTGTCTTTTTATTTTTAAACTTCTCAAAGCTAAGAAGCCTTGTTATCTTTATAGGAAGTTACTTTTTAGCAAGTCTCATTCCTCAAACTTCCGCCTGATTCCGGCCAAAAATTGTTGTAGGTCGCTAAACAAATCCTTTTACGTTAGGGGAGTTTCTCTTTGGAATTCAATTCCATTGGAAATTAAGAGTTTAGGATCGGCCAAATTATTTAAGTCAACATTTTTGGAGTGGCGTGATTGATGGGCAATACGTAGTTTTTTAAATTTATTTTTAATATTATTGTTATTGTTATTATTGTTAATTTTTAATATTAATTCACCTCTTGCTGTACATTTTATTGTAAATGAGCTATTGCTCAAAATAGAATGTGTATGCATGAGGTGGAAATTGTTTAAAAAAATTTAAAAGGTTTTTCTGCCTAATGGAAGCAGCTTCATTATTTTTTTTTTGTTCTTTTGTTCCGTTTACTTGTAGTGATTCTGATGCACCAATCTTATTGATCTCCCTATATAGGTAGTGCTACATGGTTCAACGGTTCGATATATACCTATATTATTGTAAATTACACTGAAGAGTAATTCTCAATTTGCATATTGTGTATTGGTGTAAGTGTTAACGTTCTGATGCTTTAACCATGAATAAATAAAAAATAATTAACTTCTTTCTTTTTGGATTGGCATTCGAACGAGACGGTACTAAATAAATAAACATTACTAATTGGTATCACAACAAATTATATTGGTAATATTTCATTCCTAATTATTATATATTCCTAAGTTAAACTATATTAATATTCCTATGTTAACCACACATTATATTCCTATTTTTTTTAATTAACAAGTGTTAATATTTTTATTAATAAATAATTTAAATTGAATAAATTAATTTATAAAAGTAATTAGATATAATAAAGAATTTAAAATTCAGTTTTTTATTGCGATCTATGTACATATATACCTAAGTGCGTTAATATCCATACAGTTCCGCAACATTGGTGACAGCGGTTAAGCTACAAAACGGTTAAGCTACAAAACGGTTAAGCTACAAAACGATTAAACTATAAAACTGTAAAACTACAAACCGAGTTAACAATAATTTTCTACATCTAAAATCTAAAATTTGTGTGGTATTTGTGAAACTTATGGATTTTCTAGTGATTTAAAAAAAAAACATATAAAGTAATATAAAATCAGTAAATTGAATGTGTAAAAGTGCAAAAGACAATAAACGAATTTATATAAAACAAACAAAATTATGAATTTATGATTTTGGTACAAGCATATTACAAAACGCATTTGTGAAATATTTTATAATTGTTTAGTGCTTATTGAACGTAAAAAAAAAAATAAAAAGTGCATTGAAAATTGAATAATTAGATCGCAAAAATAAGAATTAACATATAAGTAAAACATAATAATAATTACTAATAATACTCAAAATTATAATCCACATAAATAAAATAAATTTGTAATTCCTTAAATCCTAAATCATTCCTTATCATTCCAAAATCGAATGATATTCCGTATATTTACTGTACCGTCACGTCACCGTATGTAAGAAAAAACACAATACAAAAAAAAAAAATATTTTTACAATCATCATCGACATTGGTTTGCCAATCTAATTTTAAAAATCGCAGACCATACAAGATTAAGCGGTAATTTCATCATTACTTATTGTTGATCGTCATAAAAAAAAAATTATTGCAATAAGGAGTAACATGCAAAATCAAGCGATTGTTTTGCATTATTAAATTTGATTGTCGTCATCAAAAGTATTTATTGGTATGCAGGCGAAATTGATACAACACAACATTTCATCAAAATATCATCATTCTGAACTACATTAGCTGCAATCATGGTACATCAATTCATCAAATTTCATCAATAACACAACATTTCAACAATTTACAAAATTTAATTAAAGTTACGTGAATTTTAATAGTTTATTTCCATTGAGTCTACTATATTTCGACGCAGTGTTATCTAGCACTGTTTATCAAATTTGGGTTTGAAAAAAAAAAAAAAAACAAGAAACAAAGAAAATTTTTATGTCACACGAAGCAGAAGCTTTACAATTGCGTAATCGTGAAGTTACAAAAACTAGTGAAAGTGATTCTAAAAAACCAGTTCAGAATAGTTCTAAAACTAAAACCGATAGTGATTCTAAAAAACCAGTTCAGAGTAGTTCTAAAACTAAAACCGATAGTGATTTTAACAAACCAGTTCAGAGTAGTTCTAAAACTAAAACCGATAGTGATTCTAAAAAGCCTATTCTAAAAGATTCCGAAAACAAAAGTGGTACTGTGCCAGACAATCCTATTCATATAGATTGCGAAAATCAAAATTATTTAGAAAACAGTGAAATTTCTGATAGTTCTGAGGAAAAAATTAATATGGCAAACTTAGACATAAATTTAGCTCTTAAAATTATTCCGGAATTCGATGGATCATCAGAAAATCTACATAGATTTTTATCATGTTGCGATATTGTTCATGATTCATTGAAACCGACAGAGATAAATTCGTTCCTGAAAATTCTAAGAGTTAAACTTGTGGGCCAAGCATACGAAATTGTTAAATTTGACGAATATCAAAATTGGAAAAGTCTTAAATCAGCATTAACATTTCAATTTACGTCAAAGCGTTCGCTTGAATCAATTCAAGTTGAACTAAATTCAATTAAACAAAAACCATCCGAAGATATTAAAACATTCTCAAATCGCATCGAAACATTATTGTACCAGTTGAATGAAGCTTGCTTATCAGAGCCAAACATAGAGTCAATTAAGGACATTAAAAATTTGAACGGAAAAATGGCGCTTAGGTCATTCCAGGAAGGATTAGTGGATCCGATAAAACTTCTTGTGAAAGCTTGCAGATTCACGACGCTCAAAGAAGCTATAACGAAAGCGTTGGAGGAGGAAGCTATTACAAAATATGCTATATCATATAATCCAAAATCATTTTCGCCTAATACAAAATCTGGTTCATCTACTTATATTTTAAAATGTCAACTCTGTAATAAACTTGGACATCAAGCTTCAAATTGTTTCAAGCTAGATTCTTTTAATAATTCAAAATTAAACAAACCTTTTGCTAATTCTACAAATAACCGTCAAACATTTAATAGTTCAATCTGTGCGTATTGTCATCATAAAGGTCATATTATTCAAAATTGCATGAAAAGACAATATAATGAAAAGAAACGGTTAACTTTAAATGAACAAAAGCCAAATACATCTACTGCAACAAATTCGGGAAACTTGCAGGGATCCGCAGAGTTGGGTATTCCTCAACGGATCCGAAATTACCAAAAACCAATATAGAGTACTCAAATTTCAATAATTCTTCAAATTCCGATAAAATAAATGCAAGCATTTTAGATAAAAATGGAGTTAATTCGCATCCGAATGAACTAATTTTTAAAAATTCAAATCTTGAATTTTTTAACCAAACATTACATAAGACTCTAACACAAAATAATATTTCAACATTTCAAAATTGTGGTACAAATTCAAATTCAACGATGTTTTTAAAATTATACCTACCACATGATCCCAATAAAATATTGTATTTTCTAATAGATTCCGGCGCGGATTTAAGTTTGATAAAAATTGAAAATTTACATCCTGATTTTGTGTATTATCCTGACGCTAAGTGCATAATTACAGGAATATCAAATGATACTTTTAAAACAATTGGTTTATCTACTGTAGAATTGTTTTTTCCAGATTGTGTTTCATTTAAGCAAAATTTTCAGATAATTCCAAATTCATTCCCAATTCAATATTCCGGCATTTTGGGCAAAGACTTTTTAAATTTCTATAATTGTAAATTAGATTTTACTTCACAAAGCATTCAATTAATCATTAATAATAACTTAGTTAAATATACACTTTCGCAAAATTCAATACAGTCTTCTCAAATTACAATTCCAGCACGTACAGAAAAATCTTTTAAAATTAGAACTTCGTTCCCTAATGGGTCAGAACAAGTTTGTTATTCAGAAGAAGTGCTTTCTGGAGTTTATATCGCAAACTGTATTTTGAAAATTGAAAATGGGTGTACATTCGTAAGTCTATTAAATTCTAATGATTACGATGTTGAAGTAAACTTTGATCTAAAATTCAAATCTGAAGCGATAGAAAATTTTCATGTCTTTAATATAAATTCTACTAATCCTAATATCGAAAATCGGTTGTCTTTATTAGAGTCAAAAAATTGATTTAAATCACTTGAATAACGAGGAAAGTGATTCTATTTTATCAATTTGCCGATCATTCAACGACATTTTTTTTCTAGATGGTGATAAATTATCTGTCACAGATGCAACATTACATCAAATAAATACACATCCACATTCCAATCCCATTTTTTGTAAACCATATCGGTTACCACACGCGATTAAAACTGAAATTAACAGACAAGTTTCAGATATGAAAAGTGATGGAATAATAGAGGATTCAAAATCGCCATGGAACTTTCCCTTATTATGCGTCCCTAAAAAAACAAAATCTAATGAAAAAAAATGGCGTATTGTTGTCGATTATAGAAGATTGAATGATGTTACTATTCCCGAAATCTTCCCTTTACCAAATATCACGGATATCCTTGACAGGTTGGGTCGTTCTCATTATTTTTCGACCATTGATTTGGCGCATGGGTACCACCAGATCCCTATTGATATAAGAGACCGCGAAAAAACAGCTTTCAGTACTGAAACGGGACATTACCAGTTTACTCGCATGAGTATGGGACTACGTAATGCACCCAGTACATTTCAAAGATTGATGAATAACGTCTTGTGTGGACTAAATGGAATAAAATGCCTAGTTTACCTTGACGACGTTGTTATTTTCGGCAGGAGTCTTTTCGATCACAACGAAAGATTACATGAAGTATTTTCTTGTTTAAGGCAGTACAACCTTAAAGTGAATCCCGAGAAATGTCAATTCCTTTGTAAAGAAATTTATTACTTGGGTCACTTGATAACACAAACTGAAATTAAGCCAGATCCGACAAAAATCGATGTAGTGAAATCATATCCAATACCTAAAACGTCGCGCGATGTGAAATCGTTCCTAGGTCTTGTTGGTTACTACCGGAAGTTTTGTCCTAATTTTTCAAAAATTGCTAAGCCAATGACGGATCTTTTAAAAAAAGATACAAAATTTGAATGGAATGCTTTTTGTGATGAAGCTTTCCAAAAAATGAAAGAATTTCTAACAAGTCCTCCAGTCTTGCAATTTCCGGATTTTTCGAAGGAGTTTGTGCTTACCTGCGATGCAAGTGATGTAGCGATAGGTTCGGTTTTGTCTCAAGAGACAAATGGGGCCGACTTACCTATAGCATATGCTAGCAGAGTGTTGAACAATGCTGAGAAAAGTTATTCGGCGGTTGAAAAGGAGCTTTTATCAATAATTTGGGCAACTGATCATTTTCGACCATATCTTTATGGAAGGAAATTTAAAATTGTTAGCGATCACAAACCCTTGATATGGTTGTGTAATATTAAAAATCCATCTTCAAGATTAACCAGGTGGCGTATTAAACTTGACGAATACGACTACAAAATTGTACATAAACCAGGTAGATTGAACTGTAATGCGGACGTGTTAAGCCGTATTTCTTCTAATAATCCAGAGTGTCACGTTGTAACTCGATCGAAAACCAAATTGCATACATCAAATTCGCCTCAAAGCAGTACATCAACTTCAGTAAATCGAAACAATAATTCCTCAATTTCATCATCATCAAATTTATTACAAAATTCTTCTACTAGTTCTTCAAATGCACCTTTAATTTCGCAAAATTCATTAACAGATAATTCAAACTCAATTATACCAGTTTCCAGCTCTACTAAATCTTCCGATATCGAACAATAGAATAAGATTATTTCCTTAACGAATGAAAATGACATAAATTCAATTATTAAGGAATATCATGATGGACCTCTGGGAGCTCACCAGGGAATTTACAGAACTTTCAAGCGACTACGTAATTTTTTTTATTTTCCGAAAATGTTCGCTAGAATTGAAAATTACATACGGAATTGTGCATTTTGTCAAAAGAACAAAACCTGTATAAATAAAAATATTCCCTTAAAAATTACGACAACTTCCACAAAAGCATTTGAAAAAGTTTTTCTCGATATCGTCGGGCCTCTGTCGTCTTCACACTGCAATAACAAGTATATACTAACTATGCAATGTGATTTAACAAAATTTTCTTTGGCAATTCCTTTACCCAACCAAGAAGCTGAGACGGTTGCCAAAGCCTTTGTTCAAAATTTTATCTGTATTTTCGGGTCTCCCACTTCAATTTTAACTGACCAAGGGTCTAATTTTATGGGAAAATTATTCAAACAAATATGTAAAATGTTGAAAATTCAAAAATTCAACACTAGTGCGTATCATCCACAGACAAATGGGGCACTTGAACGTAGTCACAAAACCCTAGTAGAATATTTAAGGAATTATGTTCAAAATGATCCATTTGACTGGGATTCCTGGCTCCAGTATGCAATGTTTTCATATAATACCACTCCACATACAAGCACGGAATTCATGCCTTATGAATTGGTTTTTGGTCATAAACCAAATATACCCGATTCTGTTTCAAAAAATGTGGAGCTGCTTTATAATTATGACGATTACTTTAATGATCTCAAATTTAAGCTTCAAAATTGTTTTAAAATAGCACACGACAAACTCTTAAAATGCAAAGAAAGAACGAAGCTATATTATGATCAGAATACCGCTGACAAATTTTTCAACATCGGAGATCAAGTATACCTGAAAAATGAAGCAAAAAATTCCAAACTCGATTCACTTTGGCTGGGTCCATATTCGGTTATAGAAATTGTTTCACCAGAAAACACTAAAATTATGATAGGATCGGTCGAACTGACAAAATTGTATATAATAATCGGATAAAGCTTAGTCGTGGTTAATTTTTCTCCGGCAATTAAAATAAAAAAATAAAAATTTTAAAAATTTTTCTTCCATATTCTTGTTTTTTTTTGTAAATTCAATATTCAAAATGGAAATGGAAAATTAAAATTTATGTAAAAAAAGAAAAAAAAATATATGTAAATAATGTATTATGTATTTAATTGAAATAAATAACAATAAAAATTTTTTAAGTTAAAAGAAAAAAAAAAAAAAAATGAAATTATAATGTATAGTTCAATAATTAAATAAATAATTAATGTTAAATTTTATTGTAACAATTATGTAGTATAAGAAAAATGTAAATTAAAATAAATCCGTCACAGCAAGACACAATATGAACACACAGATTACTCAAAAGACAACCAGAGGTCGTCTTTTGTTAAAAGATGGGAGGATTGTAGTGATTCTGATGCACCAATCTTATTGATCTCCCTATATAGGTAGTGCTACATGGTTCAACGGTTCGATATATACCTATATTATTGTAAATTACACTGAAGAGTAATTCTCAATTTGCATATTGTGTATTGGTGTAAGTGTTAACGTTCTGATGCGTTAACCATGAATAAATAAAAAATAATTAACTTCTTTCTTTTTGGATTGGCATTCGAACGAGACGGTACTAAATAAATAAACATTACTAATTGGTATCACAACAAATTATATTGGTAATATTTCATTCCTAATTATTATATATTCCTAAGTTAAACTATATTAATATTCCTATGTTAACCACACATTATATTCCTATTTTTTTTAATTAACAAGTGTTAATATTTTTATTAATAAATAATTTAAATTGAATAAATTAATTTATAAAAGTAATTAGATATAATAAAGAATTTAAAATTCAGTTTTTTATTGCGATCTATGTACATATATACCTAAGTGCGTTAATATCCATACAGTTCCGCAACATACTCTGTTTCCATCTGTGCTTTTCCTTTTAATACTAAATTATTGTTAAAGTACAATAAATAAATAAATAAATAAAATTATTTTCATTTTGTAAAATCTTTCTTCACCTTTTTCCACCTGCTATAAAGTGTAAGTATTTCAAGTTTTCAAGTATTTTTCCAATAATTTTTATATTTCGTAGAGTAGATTTTGAATTTAGTTGCCGAATTAAACAAATTATTTAGATTCTAAAAATTAACTGAGAGATTTAACGTGAAACATACATACATAATGAGAGATTTAACATGAAACATTCATATATCCAAATGCAAACACATATTTGATAATCCACCTTCCTTAAGAACTAATTTATTTGTAAGCGAATATATTCTACATACATATTTCAGTAATCATTCTTGTATACGCACAAATTTCAGGAATGAGGACGAAGGGCCGAATTTCAAAGGGCCGAATGTCGAAGGGCCGAATGGGTCGAAGGGCCAAATTTTTTTGTTTATTTTTTTTGCTTTTTAGAAATATAATTTTTTAAATTTCTTGGTTTAAGGAATATTTTGTAAATTTTTTTATCAAATATAAATTAATTTCTTTTGATTTTATATATTTTATTATGTTTAATCTTTGGATATTCTTTCGGCAAAAATATTGCATTAATTTTATAGTTTATATTTTGTGTTCTTTTTGTAATTATCAAGTGGAAAAATATTTGTACATAATAGGTATTTCACCAAAGCCAAAAAAGAATTTTGTCATAAAATGTCATAAAAATCAGACCATTTTTTATTCGTTAGAGTGAAGGAAAATTCTATTTGGACGAATAAAATAATCTCTCTGTGATTTAGTAATGTGAATATACTATTCACATTACTATACTAGTGAATATACTCCTAACAATTTACTACATAATTATAAAGACAAATTACAGTTTAAGGCAAAATTTCCAAAATGTCTTCTTAAATTAAACGAAACTGTTTATTTTAAAGTATATTGATGTCTCATGTGTTGTTTTGAATATTGTTTCAACCTGAAATGTATTACCTATTTTGATATGAGTCATTTTGACAAACAACATTTCAACCTGGTATTGATATCTGGAAAATTAATATTGTTTTTCATAAATATTTTCTTAATATCAAATTCAGTACATTAACAAAATATTCCGTAAAAAAAGAAATTTAAAAAATTATATTTCTAAAAACAAAACACTACCATTCGGCCCTTCGACCCATTCGGCCCTTCGACATTCAACCCTTCGACATTCGGCCCTTTGATATCATTCCAAATTTTGATTGATATCATACCAAAACAAAACACAACCATTCGGCCCTTCGACCCATTCGGCCCTTCGACATTCGGTCCTTTGATATCATTCCAAATTTTATCATCGGCAACAAAAATTTTCATCGACAAAAGCCAGTCTTATAAATTTATTGAATTTGTTTCAAATTCGTCATAAATTTACCATTCGTTGCTTGAACTCGCAAAATACAGTGTAAAACAATGATATACTTATATCAGTTTTCATTATCATCGAACCAGGGTGCTGATTCTCTGAGAGAAGGCAGCCTACCTATATCGATAGTCCTATAATTAAACAATTGAAAACGAACACTTTCGAAAGCTGGACAACTGCATACAAAATGAATGCAGCTGTCTATCTCTTCAAGGCAGTCATCACATATATCACCTTGAGCCAATCTCAAGCGATGTAGATGGCCCTTAAAGTGGCCATGGCCAGTGAGGATTGGAACCAGTATTCTGAGCAGATCGCTTTTTGAAGATAAAGCAAACTTAGTAGACCTTCGACCTGGCTCACTAATAAAGTGCTTTGCCTTAAGGCAATAATTGGTAATAAAGAGTAAGGGAGCCGCTGTTCGGGTCCGATTAATGTTAATTGAGAGCCAGCCTTGGCTAGGAAATCGATGGTCTGATTATCTTCAATTTCACAATGAACAGGTACCCTTAAGGTACCAGTCCTTTACAAGCTTGGAAATAGTCATTATTCAATGAATTCAGCGCAGCTTTACTATCCGTGCAGAAAAAAATATTTTTGTTGTTAATAGCAAGAGTCATTGCCTCAATAACACTATAAGTCAAAGCAATTAATTCTCCCTGCAAATCATACTGTAACAAGAAATTTCCGGAGGCGGTTCTGAAATATGAAGCAGCCAAGGGAAACAGATACTAATATTAAGATTAAGATTGTGTAGTACTTAAAGATAATTCTTAATAGGTTTATAGAAATTAAATTTAACTTAAATTTAAACTTAATTGGTTAAGAGTATGATTATAGTTATATAATAATCAATCATTTAATTAAAAACGGTCGGAGGAATCAAGGTGGTGAGAAATATATAAGAAGTAATTGAAAACTAATCAATATGAACTTTAGCATGCCAAGGATTGAAAGCAGTTTTTGTTTTAAAAAATGTAGTAAAATAATTGATTGCCTACTAACAATTGACCGCCAAGGTGTTTGTAACCGGGTCGATCTCAATCCTATACTAACAATCCTATCCAACCCTTCTAAGTAAATGTAAAAATGGTGTGGGCCCGGCGTCAAATTCAATATCGAGAAATCTTCCTTAATTCTTTTTCGTACACTCAAAATCAATCAATCAATTTGATCTGTGTCTGCAACGTTGACGAAGTAATTTTAAAAATAAACCTTCATTTTCCAGAATATATTAAAACTAATTTTAATTTTTTAATTTTTAATTTTTAATTTATTTATTTATAAATTTGTTGCCTGTTTATTATTTTTTTTCACTCAAAATGTTTATTTTGATGCCCAAAAATAATTTTTTGTGTTCCTTTCTAATAGGACCAAAAAATTATAAATGTTGCCAAATTATTATATTTTGTTCCAAAAAATTAATTTTTGATTCCAAGAAATGTTTGTTTTTGCTCATTAATTTGTGCCGTTTTATAAATTTTTTGTACCTCAAATATTAATTGTTTTTGTGCCGGTTTACTGCCAGCCATAAAAATAAATGTAAAGATCCCAATTTTCTTAGTTTCACATTACGTTGCCTTGGTCGCAATTTGTAGACCTTCCTGGTAAAAAAAAATCTTCACAAATAAACTAAACGCATTAAATTTTGTTTTGCTTTACATTTCCAAGTAAAAGTTACGATGTTGAATTGATTAAATTGTCTAGAGACAAACTTTATAAATTTCTGTTTCCATTATTAAAATAAACAATTCCATCAAAGGCAGAACATCAAACATAATTACAGATAACGATGCTGAACGAGTTATTTAAAACAAAACATTTCTCGACATCATTTCTCGCAAAAAGCAAAATATCCTGAATGTAACAACCGACACCACTACACCGCAAAGTAAAAAATTGTGTGACACAAATTTTAACAAAAAAAAAAAAAAAATCCAAACCACAATACACAATTTTACATGTTTCTCGTTAAAATATTATTTCATTTACATAGCTACTTAGCATTGTGAAATATGTATCATGAATTACGTTATTTTTAGCATGATTTCGTTTTCCATAAACATATAACTCGTTTAACGGTTTGGGTTAAATGGTATCTTTGTCTTCCCCGGTAAAAATTCAAAGTAATAAATGTGTGGTAACTTGGGTTTTCTTTGTGTGGAACCGCGCTGTATTGTTTCCCAAATTATTGTAGATAATTTAATGATTGCATTATACAGGGTGATGCAAATTTTATTTTAAAAAACGAATAATGTAAATTATTATAAATATTTTCTTTACATAAATATATCAGCATATATAGAGCATATTATACAACAAGTTCTATAGCAATACCTCAGCTACAATAAATTCTAACAATGATAAAACTTTCTGTCATAAATTCATTTTTCATGCCACATTTAGCATAATCATTAATTCAATTTTTAAGGAAAGGAGTCGTTCAAACGCAAACACGCACACACACTCATAAAAGTAAACAAGATGAAGAAATTTTCTTTAGAAAAGGGAATACAAGAAAGAAAACTTATTGAAAAGTATATTTTGAAAAGAGCAAAATACAGTTTAAAAAAGGGTGTAACTTTTACTCGTAACCCCGATAAAAAAAGTAAATTAAAATGTTTCATAAAACTCATTTAGAGTATGGAAAATATATGTATAAATGTACTTACATATATGTAAGCAACAATACAGACTTGTAATACATAATAATAAAAAAAAACATTTTTATTTTTTGTACCCTACGGCCATAATATCATCTTCATATCTGCCATGTGCACATAGTATACAATTTACCAGCATAATGTGATGGTAATGAGTTTTTCATTGACACACATTCACAGTATTTTACCTTAAAGGTATATTTTCCTTCATCTCGAGGAAGTTTAATTAGTTAATTTAAATAAGTAACGATCAAATCATGAAGTAATTTGATTTTGCCTGTATGTCAACCGATATATTATAACTTTAGAAATTCGCTCGAAACTTGTTTAAAATTTAATTAACATTAACGATTATACTGCGTTATAATCTGGTTGGGTTTGGGAAAATCAATATTTAAAAAAAAAAATCGTTCATTTTAATTAAAAAATGAGGAGTGTTCATTGATGCCATCACCAGACATTCTGATACTAGTATAGCAAAGTTAGTATTGCACATACTGTATTGTCACAAAAAGTATACATTTTTTTGACACAACTACCGTCGGACAGGAGCTATAAAAATGTATTCAAGTCTAGTAACTTGATGTTGCATAGAGAAACCATAGACGTACAGAATATTTTCTAGAAATTGTTAATTTTAACTGCTCTGTTCTGAAAAAGATTCAGCAAAACAAAAATTGACAATCGATAAACAGAAAAATCGCGCGTCTAGCTGTTGGTAAAGTAAATTATTAGGCCATGTTTTGTAGTGTAAAAAAATTAATTTAGTTATAAATTCTAAATAATTCTAATATCGATTTGAACAGTCGGGATCAGCTAGACGTTTCGGAATATATTTGTTTACCTCCTTTCGATATATTATATGAATATTTCTTCTCAAGCAGACAGATTTTGGTGATCGGTCTTTTGAAATTGCTTGTTGCTGTTTTGACGGTGACTCTTCGGATTAAATTATCTCGGCCTGGATGTATGTCGACTACCCTTGCTAATGGCCATCTCGCTAGCGAGATGTTTTCATCCTTCAATATGACTACATCGTCAATTTTTATTTGTTTGGCTGCTCGATTAAGTTTGTTTAGTTGATTTAGAGTTGTGAGGTATTCGTCATTCCAACGACGCCAAAAATGCTGGATTAACTTTTGTAGCATTTGCCATCTCGATAGTGTATTTAATCTAGTGTAGATCAATGTTGATTCTGGAGCAAGTGTAATTGTATGACCCAGTATAAAGTGTGCTGGTGTCAATGGATTATCGCTGTCATCATTCCGACACAACGGCCTTGAATTTAGAATTGCTTCCACCTGCTTTAAGAATGTAAGAAATTCTTTGTAGTTTAATATGGTCTCGCCTATGACACGTTTAATGTGGAATTTTGTCAGCTTTAAGGCAGCCTCCCACAAGCCACCAAAGTTTGGAGCTGCTGGTGGTATAAGATGCCACTTAGTACCCTGCTCGACTGTCCAATCGATCACCTTGTTTGAAAAACTTTCTGACTGTAGAAGATTTCTCATCTCTTGAAGTTGATTAATAGCATCGATGAAGTTGATAGCATTATCTGAGAACAGATCCGAACAAATTCCTTTAGTCAATTGGAACCTCCTTAGTGCAGCTATAAACGGATCAGTGCTTAAATTGGTCACTAATTCGATGTGGATTCCTTAACTGGTGGGCTTTGATTTAGTAGGGACCCGCGTAGTCAGTGCTGTCTAGTAGGCATGGGTTGAAATAAACTTGTCTAGCAGGCATGGGAAAATAAAAGAGAGTGCGTTTTGAATCGTTACGTTGAATAGACGCATTTTTATTAAAAAACAAGAAAAAGGGTTAAAACAGCGAAGATTATGGTAATTTAGTGAAAATACTGTCCAGATAAAAAGAAAAACCATTGTCAAAGTAGAAGACAATTCAAATGCCAGTTTGAATGAACGGTCTGACGAGATTAACCCGTGGTGAGGGTAGTTGCCCCATAATTTGCTGTTGAACCTTCTTTCTATATCGGTGACACTTGATTTTTCAAACATTGATTAATTGTGTTTTTTATGAGATGCTTTGCGCGCACAATATGGAATCTCTGTTTAACGTAAGCAAACAAGTGAGACGTGCCGGCATGACACAACTTACGGTGAAAATATTGGATCATTCTCTTTACTACTATATGATATGACAGAAGTATAATCGGGTGCAGCGTATCGTAGTTGTTACTGGGGTCTGATGAGCTGATTTTTTTTTCTTTCGTCCCGCCGCTCAGTGGTAATGGGTTCGTTCTCGCTCGACCACCGGTAACATAAAACCTGGTAACCGGACTTTCATTTGATTTCACCCCGCCTTAATCCCGCTCGCTTAGCACGCACTCATCTTATTTGGAAAGTGGGTAACTTTTCCAGTTAGGCCTATCGTTCCGGATATATGGTCCTTCGCAAGCTCCACAAAAAAAATACCTATATACATATATATATATATGTCCAAAAAAAACTGTGAATTTTCTGGCACGACCAAATTTACCAAGGTTACACAATAAGGGCAAAAAAAATTTTGTAGTTTTTTGATTTTTAAATGACAATGCAAATTAGTTAATTAATTTAAGTAATATAACGGGGTTATAGTATGAATGAAATCAATATACATATATAATTTAAAATACTGAACAAAATAAACCCCCCAAAATGAAATCAATATATGTATATATATAATTTAAGATACTGAACAAAATAACGTTTACTTCCCCCAAACTATGGACTGGCCAAGTGCGTCCCCCAAACTCCAACTCCTAATGCTGCTATACCCCACCACTCGATGCTGCTGATGACACCCTCTGCTAGACCTGAGGAGGCCCCTAGGCTCCCACCACCATGGATGGGACCATGTGTATTTTTCTCTTTCCTTTTTGGATTAGGCGTGGGTACGTCTCAATACCGATGTTTGTGTAGTATGCCCACCCCGTGGTTAACACGGTTATTTAAACCGCCCCTTTCTTCACCTTGTCCACGATGTAAAGGAAACCAATTGGATTCTTCTTAATAAATTTTTATTTTTTTTTTATTTGCAAACAATTTTATAAGTATAAGTTTTTTTTTTCCTCGGCAATTTGGTGGTACGTGGAAATTCACTAAATACCACGTAATAATCACCCCAACCAACACACGAACAAACCCGCGATCCCCACGCGTAAACTATACTTATATTATTTGTCTCCGAAAATATTTACAGGGATTCTTTTTTTATGTTGGTGGTTCACAATCACTGCTAGGAGCATATATTCCAGATATAAATGGGCCCCGACACAAACGGATGCTTACTTATTCACAATAACCAAAAAAAAATTCCGAAACAAATCTATCGTGTATCCTGTCACGATGCAAAAATTGTGTCTCCTCCTTTCCTTTTTTTTCCTTCTAGCCTACCAAACCTTTTTAATTTTTCCCCTGGTCTACTTTTCCTAAATATCATTTTGCTATCAACCACTTTGGAACGACGTCCCTTTGATGACACCGTTACATAGTGTAGTGAAGAATTTGACAATCTTCCTCTAACTCGTAGTGCGCCCTGTTTGTCAAGAACTGAATATAATTTTAATTTGGTTTTATTCGGTGGTTTACCAGATTGGATCGATTCGATATCAGCTTGGATCGATTCGATATCAGCTTTGAACGATTGACGTTAAATGTGTTTAATAACGTAGATCTCAGCATTGTTAAATTCATCCACGGTAATGTTTCCAGTTGTTTTGGATGAATTTAATCGTTTCGCGTTATGTAACAGTCTTTGCATTCGGGCTACAATTCTCACTACCATCAGGTAACTGGAGACTCTATAGACATCATCTCTTCTAATTGATGCTCAAACTCATTGAAATTTTGAACGAGATACGCCTGCGGATCTGCTTCGAATTCACATGAAAATCTCAGCTTTGATTCTGGAATAGTCAGTGGGTTGGTTGATAGCCAACAAGGGCTTTTCCACCACAGGATGTCGGGTTTGAATTCACTTGGTGTTACTCCTCGAGTGGCTCGATCAGCTGGGTTCTGTTTTGATTGAACGTGGTGCCATTGGTTTCGGTTGGTGTGTGAAAGTATTACGCCACTTCGATTACCAATGTAGGTTGGCCATAATTTCGGCGGTTTGGAGAGCCAATCCAACACTATTGAGGAATCAGTATAGAAAAACTGCTTCGGCTGAGTGTTGAAATTTAGTGCAGTTGTGACCTTTCTCATCAGCTTCACTATTAATGAAGCTGCATACAGCTCTAATTTAGGAATGGATACCGTTTTTATAGGTGCTACCTTTGATTTCGCGGCGATGATATTGATGTTGACGTCTTGTGTTGTTGTTGTTACGCGCGAATATAGAACAGCAGCGTAAGCGTCTTTGGACGCATCAGCAAACCCATGGATTTCAAATGTGTCATCAGTTGTGTAAAGCCATCTCTTGATTTCTATGTCTTCAATTAAACCAAATTCGTTTCGTACCTTTAACCAATTTTCTCGATACGACTCGTGTAATTCATCGTTCCATCCGAGTTTTTGAAGCAATAACGCTTGAAAAAGTACCTTGATGGTTATCATGATTGGAGACAACCACCCATCGGGTCGAATATCCTGGATGACTCGGAGAGTAGTCCGCGTTTCATGGTTGGGCTGTGTTGTGGTAGGCACACTCGAAATTTGAAACAATCTCGTGATTGTTGGTAGTATAAGCCTAGCACTGATATTATTGCTTCACTCGTTGCAAATACCCGTTCGATAATTTGTAAATCTGCTTCTTCGATGTTATCCAACAGTTTGGGATGATTCGCTGACCACTTTTTCATTATATTCATTAATTCGTCGCGTAACGTTAGTGCGTCGGATAATGAAGAAGCCCCTGTGAGCACATCGTCGACGTATATATCTGACTTTACCCTTTCAGCTGTGATTGAGTATTTATGCAGAAACTGATTGGCGATATAATTCAATGAATTGGTCGCCAAGAACGGTGCAGAAGACGTTCCATACGTGACGGTCAGCAAGCGGTAGTTGTTTAATGGACGATCAGGAGATTCTCGCTATAGTATACATTTTTTCAATATCGGCACTGAATACGAATGCGTGTTTTCGGTATCGCTATAAAATTTCAAACAACCCTTGTTGAACGGTTGGCCCAATAAGCAACTCATCATTCAGTGACTGTCCTGTTGACGTCTTCTGCGATCCATTGAATAGAACCCGCAAAAACATCTGATGATCTGGTTTGGATATTTAATTTTGTGGAATTTCATCCATGTGACCCAACCGTTGATAATCCTGCATGAATTTTATGTATTCTAAACGCAATTTTCGTTATTACATAACCTTTTATCCAGAGCATAAAACTGATGCAATGCTGTAGGGTAAGAACTACCTAATAGAGGCGAGTATCTGTTAAATGGTAAGCCAACAGTTATTCTCCATTTTGGTTTACTTCGACTGTAGCTTCAAAGCATTCTATGCATGCGAATTCTTCTGGCGTATGCTGTGGCGTGTCTGGTATATCCTCAGTATCCCAAAATGATCGTAGCGTTTTGTCTATATCAACCTCTTGATGTTCTGATAGGTATATCAGAGTTAGTAGATGTGAGGTAACGATTAACGCTGCAATTTGGTAAATAAAAACACGATTGATTCTCGATCTTATTATGAGGTGTGTTGGTCCCTTGGATGTTCTTGTCTTGGTTCCACCGATTCCACTTAGGACAACCTGGCATTTGATTTGGTTAGGTTCAATTTATTCGCACAAGATTCTTTGAGGAATAATCTTGTTGAATCAGAGTCCAGTAATCCTCGAATAATATGCCAGTTATTGAAACTATTCTTTACTTCGACCAACACGGTAGGTAACATCGCATTTTCGCTAGTGGAAATTGCATCCTTGCTGACAGCTGAAGAGTAGAGAACTTTGTTGGTTGCCCGCTTTACTATCATCAGGATCGGAATGAACAAGAGTGTGATGTCTTCTTTTGCAAATTTGACATGTTCTTCTGGCACGACATTGGTAGGCGGCATGATTTTCTCCAAGGCAGTTGAAGCATCTCTGATCTTCCTTTAAAAACTTTCTGCGCTCAGGTAATGCCATAGATTTGAAACGTGTGTACATTCAAAAAGACGACGAAGACCTCCGTTGCATATCTTGCAGGGAACTGGTAATGATTCACTGTATAAAACCTTACTAACTAGTTGCAATTTGTGTTCAACCTTTTTTTGAGATGACTTAACTTCTGTAAGGGCATCGACACGATTTAATAAAAAATCTAGGAAGCTTTGCAGCGTCGGGAAATCCTCTTCAGCAGATTTGTATCTCCACAAAGTCGCTCCATTGCCATGAAAATGAACCAAGGGTCGCTTGACTCTGCGTCTTTGCCCAGCGCTTTGAGACCTCGTACTACTTCGTCTAAATTGTCGTGAAAAGCTGTAAGGTGAACAGGTCGCGAGATATTTACAATTTTGCTAATGAAATGCAACTGGATCAAATAAGCTGTGAGTCACTGTACCTTTAAAAAAAATTAAATACTTCTCGTTCAGTAAGACATTTATCTGATTAGTCGAAAATTTTCAAAATTTATGTAAAGGAATTCTTCAAAGTTTAAATAATTCAAACAAGCGTCCATTGAACTATAAAGAGAATTTTTAAATCTCGTTTCTCGAAAAATTTTATTTCACTGTATTTGGGGAATCCTTGGTATACTACGTCTTATAATTTTTATTTGGTTACTGATAACTTTAATTATAATTCATTACAGGACAGCGCCCATTACAGATCAAAGTTATAGAATTTAGTGGCTGATCTTGCTGAAACTCCTTATATATTATAGCGTGAAGTAAAGTATATTTATAAGTAGCGAAAGGGACCAGAATGGAGGAAAGCATGTGAATGATCAGTCGATTTCGATTATAGTTATTAGCTTTAAGTCAATTTTAAATTAATTTATGAGTATTATATATTTATTAATTACGATTATGATTTTCAGAAGGGCTCAGGAATCTGATTCAGCAAACTAATAAATATTATTTTAGAGTGCAGTTTTAATTTTAATTTTAATAAATATAAAGTAGTTTAGAAATGTATCGTCATTGTGTTACTAACCATTGGCCAAAGTGTGTCTGTAACCGGGTCAATTTCTTTCATACTAATTAAACCTATCCAAATCCTCTTTATGTTGTATGTAACAAGGTGTTCGGTGAGGCCCGGCCATTAATAACTCCGGGAGATCTTGCTTAAAGCTTCGTCGAACACTTCAATCAATCAATCAAAAAAAACTGTATTTGGGGAATCCTTGATTCTCGAGAAATTGTGTTTTTATCTCGGGAATTTTAAAAACACTAAAATTAAACATTTTTCTACAAAAAAAAAAAAATTGAAATACAAATTTTATACAGGATGGCCGGCACTAAGGATGTTATATTGAAGGGGTGTATTGTATATTATTATGTTGTAAAATATTTGGTGAGTGTCTTTTGCTGTCTACTGCGTCAATATTGTATATTATGTTATGGGTTAATATTGTATTCGTTATGTCTAATTATTGTAATTGTACGATGTGTAAATATGATGGTAGTTGTTTATTTTGTATCTACAACGTTGATATTGTAATTATCGTTCCGAAGAATTATTCCTCAACCGTGTGTTGTTTGGATGAATTTAATGTTAATAAGTTATGAATTTGTTACGATGTTTTGCATCTAATCCTAATTAATATGTAGTTATTCTACGCTATGTTTCTTATATTGAAGTATTAAGATTCTAATGTATAAAATTGCTCGTGTATCGTCTTCTATCAAGTATGTAGAGTATTTGTTTAATTCTATTCTGTTGTTAGTTTCAGAATAGAAGTGTGTATGGAGAAGTTTTTGTCTTGGTTAGTAGACTAGGCTTAATATTATCATGCTACAATTTCTACTGCATTATCTTTAATTTATCTTATTTTTCCTATTAGATTTTATACTTCATTTAAATGTTTCACAACATACCTTCCCTCTTTCATGGCAATTTTTCTGAAGGAAAAATTGTGTATATATATTATATAAGTTCTTAAACTAATTTTACATTTTTATATTTAATCTTAATTTTCCTTATTTATGCATGTGGTACTTTTGGTTGTTTGTCTTGTCTTTCCATCTGCTTCTGTTGGTTTTCCATGGTCTTCTTTTGGTTCGTTCAATTACTCAGATTTCGGATTTGATTTACTTTTCGGTCTTATGATGTTCTTGTAGATTTTTGGTACTTCCTTGTCGGCTCTGGTTGATATCATCTCTATTCCATTTGTTTTGCTGAATATCGTCTTCTAATTCTGTACTGGGTGTGATGTATCATTTACTTGAGTTATTGTCGCCTATTTGTTTTTGATAACGATGTTACTAGTTTTTTGCTCATGTCGTTTTTGTTGATATACTTGGATCATTGTTGCTGCATTGTGATACTTCAAAAAGTTCCGTCTTTGACGTTTGCTATCGTTTTTTAGTTAACATGTGTTGTCATGTTTGTATTATGCTGTTAACATCATAGTCTGCGTTCTGTTTGTTTTGATTTTGGCTATTGTGCTTCAAGTAATGATTTTTCATGTTCATGGTACATTTGTGGGTTGATTTATTGTTGTTCCTTTCCCCTTTTATTCTTACTTCCTCCTACTGTGCATGCATCTTGCTTTGTTGGATACCTCTCCTTTTGTTGTAAAACCTTGTAAACTACCGATTTGAAATCTTTTCATTTGTCATGTCGTTTTTGTCTTGTTTTACCTCCTTCTCTGGTTTTTTTTTTTTTTTTTTTTATATACCACATTCATATTTGAGTTTAACTACCTTATATTTTTACTACAAAAAAATATGCAATTGAATTCTTATTCTAACCTTAACCTAGGCTAACATATTATATAAAGTATAGTGTTGCAAAAAAAAATTTATATATAATGAATTAATGTTTTGGTTATTATGATGACTTAATTTTTTTTTTTTTTTTTTTTTTTTTTTTTTTGTAATACGATATTTTTACTATGGAATTTTTATAAAGAAAATAATTTTTTTTAAACTTGACCTTGTTTGTATATTGTTTTGTTTTCATATATAAAATTTTATGTGAGTCATGCGTTTTTATCATTTGTAAAAAAAAAATTTTGTATTTTCTTATCTGTTATGAGTTTCTATCTATTGAAAAATTTTTTTTTTTTTTTTTGAATTTATAGAATTTAAGATTCTTTTTATTTTTAATGATTTATTTTTACTCCTTACTACTTCTTTTTTTTTTTTTTTTTGATCTACTTGTTCTCTCATGCTTTGATGAGGGAAAAAGTGATTTAATTAATTAATTAAATGATCCGTATTTCATTTAATTCACGGGTGTGTTTTGTTTTTGGATCTACTTTAATTTCTACTTCATTATTTCTACTTGTGTTATTAGTGTTAATTGTTACTCTTCCCGTTCTAATTTGTCTACATTTCTTCATTACTATACATATTATTATTATTGATGATATTACTGAGATTGTTACTATAGCGTTCACTTTTATCACGTTATTTTTAACACTGTCATTATTCATCCTAATTTCTCGCGTCCTTTCTTTTATGCTATTGATCTTCTGCGCCTCTTCCATCAATTCTTTATAAAAACTACTGCTTTCTTTTATCCTAACTTTGCTATCTTTTGTCTCTGTACTGCCTGTATCGATATTTATTTCAAAATTAATCTTATCTACTAAATTTGTAGTTTTCTGGATCTCTGGTTGTTCTATTTTTACTACTTTTCTTAATGCTTCATGCGTCAATGTCACCATGTTCCAGTGAGTTTTTATGATGTTTTCTCCGCAGATTACCGGGATTATTAAAAAGATGCTGATTTTATTTAACATTGAATGGCCTTTTAGTCTTTCTTAGTTGTTCTATGATCTGAAGGAGAATACATATTTGTGAGTTGTTGTATTTTTATATTCGTGAATTTTTAGTTTATGTGTTTTAGTAATCTATTATTGTGTACTCGTAGTCTTCTGTTGTTCATCTGTATCGTTGTGTTAGTGGGTGAGTTGCAGAATATTACTTTGTATGGTCCTAACCATAATGCGTCTTGTTTATTCCGTCTCATGTCATTTCTCATCCATACCAAGTCGTTGGCTTTTATGTCAATGTGATTTGTTTTCCTATCGTACTGTTCTTTAGTCTTTATTTTCCTCTGTATTAACTGTTGTCTAGCTATCTCATGGGCTACTCTAAGTCTTGCCTTAAGTTCGGATACGTAATCATCGTAACTATATATAGGTTCGGGTTCTTTCTTAACTGCTGTCGGAATTAATGCCGTCTTTCCATATACCAGTTCATGTGGAGTGAAATGCGTTGCGCAATGAGGTGTAGTGTTGTAAACGAATATGGCATAATGGCACATCTCGTCCCAATTATTTCTATCTTTATCCGTGAAGGATCTTAGATATTCTTTCAATGTATTGTGAGACTTTTCCAGTGCTCCATTGGTTTCCGGATGGTATGCCGTTGTGTTTAGATGCTTTAATTTTAGAAGTTTACATACTTCTTTGAAATTTTTACTCATAAAATTACTCCCTTGGTCAGTGAGTATTTTTTCTGGTATGCCATGTTTTGTTATGAAACCTTCACACATGGCTTTGGCTACTGTGTTAGCAGTTTGATCGGGTATGGGAATTGCCCCGGAAAATTTTGATAAGTCGTCTTGAAAAGTAAGAATGTAGTTATTTCCTAATTCTGTAATTGGTAACGGTCCTACGATATCGAAAGCTACTCTTTGGAATGGATATTCCGAAGTGGTTGTTATCTGAAGTGGTACTTTTGTTTTCTTGTGGTTTTTATTTTTCCTACATAGGTAACATTTCCTAATAAACCGATTTATGTCCGTTAGCATGTTAGGCCAATAGTACAATAGTTTGACTCGTTTGTACGTCCTCCATGTTCCGGCATGTCCACCTAGTGGTAGGTTATGATACTCGTTTAGTATTTGTTGTCTTTTGTTCTGGTCCAGCACTACTTCAATTTTTGATAGTGGTGTTTTAACCGTTTGTTCTGTTATGTGTTGTTTGATCGTTGGTTTACTGTCACCTACTTCGTCTGTTTCATCTTTTTCCTGATTTCTTGTTTGTGCTCTCGTCACTACTGTTATTGTATTGTATTTGATTCTACTGAGTGCGTCTGCATTTGTATTTAATTTTCCTGACTTATGAAATATTTCGTAATTGTACTCTGACAGTTTTAAATTCCACTTAAGTACTCTATTTGGGGTTTTCGTTATATTCCCTGTAAGTGGTTTATGGTCCGTTACTATCGAAAAATTTTTACCGTATAGGTAGGGTCTGAAATTGTTAACCGCCCAATATATGGCTAACATTTCCTTTTCTATCGTGGAGTAATTACGTTCAGATTTTCCTAAAGCTCTACTCGCATAGGCTATCGGGAATTCTCCTTGTGGATAGATTTGAGATAAGACAGCACCTAAGCTGTAATCGCTGGCGTCAGTAGTTAATGTAAATGGTCTAGTCATATCAGGATATTTTAATAGTGGTTGATTTGTTAACTGAAGTTTTAGTGTGTCCATTGCCCTTTGACAATCTTCTGAGAATGTGAACGTTGTACCCTTTCGAGTTAATTTGGTTAAAGGTTCTGCGATTAACGAAAAGTTCGGGATAAATCTGCGATAGTAATTCGCAAGACCTAAAAATGATTGCGTTTCTCGGACGTTCTTTGGTTGTGGGAAATTTTGTACAGCTTGTACAGTATTTGGATTTGGTTTTATACCGTCAGGTGTGATCAAATGACCTAAAAATGTAATTTCTTTTCTTAGAAATTGGCACTTGGTACTTTGTAATTTGAGATTGCTCTTGCGGCAAGTATTGAAAATTTCTGTTAGCTTTGCGTTATGGTCTTTTAGATTTTTGCCATAAATTATAACGTCGTCTAGATATATAAAACCTTTTACGCCTTGAAAACCGCGTAAAATATTGTTGATAGCTCTTTGAAATGTGGCTTGAGAATTTTTCAAACCGAAAGGCATTCTTGTAAATTCGAAATGACCGTAGTCAGTATTAAAAGCAGTTTTGTGAGAATCACTAGGTTTCATCTCAATTTGGTGATAACCGCTGGCCATATCCAGGGTTGAAAAATATTGTGCGTGACCAAGTTGATCAAGAATGTCTGCTATATTTGGTAGTGGGAATGAGTCCCCAATTGTGATTTCGTTTAATTTTCTAAAGTCTACGACGACACGCCACTTTGGTGTACCGTCTTTACCTGGTTTTTTAGGTACAGCTAATAAAGGACTGCTGAATGGGCTAATACTGGGTTTAATCGTTCCACTTTCTAACATCTCCTGAACTTGTTTGTTTATTTCGTCTTTGTGCGTTTGCGGTAATCTGTATCGTTGTACGTGTACCGGTTTAGAGTCTGTGTACAGATTTATTTCATGTTGTACCCCTTTAATGCTCGTTAATCTATCGCCTTCAAGATAGAAAATGTCTTGGTATTCTAAACAAAGCATTAGTACACTCATGTTTTCTTCTGTATTGTTTGATTTATCTAAATTTTCAGTAATGGTCTCTATTATTTGTTGTTCTCTGTTTGTCACGTTTGGGTTGTTCATAGTCTCTTGGTCTAATTTTGAATTGATTTGGTATGGTTCGAGATTTAGTTGTATGTTTTGTATCTTAGTCTCCTGGTTTAGAGTATTCGCTATCATGATTTTTGCTTTATTGTTTTCCGGTTGAACTAACATGTGGGGTATAAATACTCCTTCCACCACTTCACATGCTTTGCATAAACTAATTTCATTTGTTTCCGTCCTTACTTCAATAATAGTTTCACTTCTCGCTGGTAATGTTATTGAATTTGTGGTCCTGTTTGAGAATGGTATGTATTCCGTTCCGATCTGAATGTTTCCTGAGCTATACCTGATGTCGGCTTTGTGTTCTTCAAAGAAATCACGTCCTACTATCCCATCTTCTGGAATAGGAAAATTATCTTCTACTATGTGTAATTTGTGCGTTAACTTAAAGTTGTCGTTAAATTCTATTTGTAATATGATCGATCCTTTGGTTTTTATCTCTCCTTTACCTATTCCTGTTAATGTTAGTACTTCTGTGTTGTCTATTTTCATTCCTAGTATATTTTTATTTTTGATCAACGATACTTCTGCTCCTGAGTCTAGTAATAAGTGTGTCCATTTTCCATTAATTTTTGGTGTGATCGTATCACTATTTGATTTAAACCATGATACTAGGTTAATCTGGGCTATGTCTTTTATTGGATTGAATAATTTTTCTAATGTATAGTTTTCATTTAATTCCTCTTCTTTATTGGCTACAATTTGATTCTCATTTTCATTTCCCTTTTTCATTTTTACTTTGTACAGATTTCTTATGACGTTTTTTGCTTTATTGCAGTTTTGTTTGATAATTTCGTTTGTATTTGATTTCCATTTTGTAATAACGAACTTCGTTGATAAGTATTTTCTTCTTCCTAAATCAATTATTACTAATTTCATATGAAGGAATAATACCTGTAAAATCAGAAGAATCTTACTAATTGAACTAGTCTTTGACTCGTACAACTTATGCATTACATCCTCTATGTTATGCACTTTAGTATGACTCGCCTGTTGATTTGTTTTTTGTTTGCCCTCACTCATGTTTGTTTCTTGAATTTTTGTAGATTTGTGATTGTTTTCTTTTTGCGCCGATTTGTCGACGGCTTGTGTGTGCGTTGGTCTGGCAACGGCTTGTGTGTGCGTTGGTCTGGCAACGGCTTGTGTGTGCGTTGGTCTGGCAACGGCTTGTGTGTGCGTTGGTCTGGCAACGGCTTGTGTGTGCGTTGGTCTGGCAACGGCTTGATTTTTGTTTGTTTGAGTGATATTCATGTGTGTTGGGCTTGTAATATTTTGTAAATTTGCGATTAATGTTTCGGGTATGATACCCATTTGGAGATATTCATCTTGTCCTTGTACATTTTGCTTTGGTTCGGTGTTTGTTTTTTCGGGATCCAACTGCGGCCTCTCTCCTACAGCTGGTTGGACCCGTTGGAGTTTTCCGGTGTCGTGTTGTGGATGGGTTGTACTCGTTTTTGTTCTGATATTTGTTGTGGTAATTGTGTTTGTATCTGACTAATTTTCATCCTGTTGAACCGTTCCTCCAATTCCTTATTATTTGTTATTCCCCTATCTCTGGGATGATCGCTCGTATTATATCCTTTGTTCGTAAAAAATTTACTTCTACATTCGTTGTAAGTGTGTCCCGTTGTTACCTTGCAATGATCGCAATATTTCGGTTGGAAACTGTTTCTTTGTAATGGTTGTCTGTATTGATTGTTGTTGATTTGTTGAATCGGCTGCCTTTGTTGTATATAGTTATTCTGCTGTATTGGTTGCCTATATTGCCTGAAATTATCCTGCTGGTTTCCTGGTTGTGGATTTCTAAACTGTGTTGGTACTGTACTAAACTGAATTCTATTTTCTGGTCTATTTGTTTGCATTTGTGTAACCTGATTCCTTAATCTTGTCCTACACACGTCGTAGGTGTGATTAGGTCTTCTGCAATAGTTGCATATGATTGGCTTGTATTCTCGTTCATTATTGCTTCTTTGGTTTCCTATATTTTGTTCTCGGTTGTCCCTTTGCTGTGTGTTTGTTGTCGTTGTGCCAGTTAACATTTCCAACATTCTTTCTGTAGCCTCGGTTTCATTGATAATTTCATCCATGTTTTTGGCTTTAATTGTAGCTACTTTTTCCTTGAGAATCATATTATTTAATCCACGTTTGAATGATTGCACCGCTGTACCATCTAAATGTTGTGCATATGTTTTATCCATTTCTACCATGTTGTATTTTGTGATGTATCCCTTCTTATAATTGTCTAATGCCTCTACTACCCTATATCCAAAGTTACTAATTGTTTCACCGTACATTTGTTTTATATCCATAAATTTTCTTTCTAGCTCGTCTAATGTGCATGCTCTTGTGTACATGCTTTTTAACATCTCCCTCAATGTTTCATAATCCTTTATGTGTTTATTTGCTATTCTTGCGTAGGCGTCCCCAGTTAATTTAAATTTAATTATTTTGTTAAATGTATTTTTGTCTTCGTCGTTTGTCAAGTTGTCGTACACACTGTCCGCAGTTCCTAAGAACCGTGTTAGTTCATGTGTTCTGTTTCCTCTGTCTGTTCCACTAAATTCTGTTACAAAATCTGTTATGTTTCGTTGAACTTCTTTTGGATTTGCCATTTTTTGTATTGTCTCTGTTTCTGTGGTCTTTTGTACTATTGTCTCTATAATTTGTCTTATGTTTTGCTGTATTTGAATTTGTTCCTGATTCTTGTCTTCGTCCGTCTGTACACTGATGTCTTGATTTTCGTTTACTAATGTTTGAGTTTTCTGGTTTGTATATGTTTTTGGTTGTGTTGTTTTTTCCTTAGGTTGCTTTGTTCCGACCAGTTGATCTTTTATCTGTTTAGGCTTCTTTATGGTATCCTTACTTCCTTCTTTCTTTGTGATTTCTGTGTCACTTTCACTGTTATTTCTTTGTTGCGCGCGGGTACGATTTTCTGGGATTACTGATGGTGCTCTCGGATTAGTGGGTTTTGCAGGTGGTGAACGTAGTGTTTTTGTTGACTTGTATTGAAACGATGGTCCTGCCTCTTCGTCGCTCATGAAACTGTTGTACGATACATTTAATTCTACCTATCTCTATTTGATTTTTTCTAACCTAATCGCTACAGGACGATTTCTACAGCGCCAATATTGTATATTATTATGTTGTAAAATATTTGGTGAGTGTCTTTTGCTGTCTACTGCGTCAATATTGTATATTATGTTATGGGTTAATATTGTATTCGTTATGTCTAATTATTGTAATTGTACGATGTGTAAATATGATGGTAGTTGTTTATTTTGTATCTACAACGTTGATATTGTAATTATCGTTCCGAAGAATTATTCCTCAACCGTGTGTTGTTTGGATGAATTTAATGTTAATAAGTTATGAATTTGTTACGATGTTTTGCATCTAATCCTAATTAATATGTAGTTATTCTACGCTATGTTTCTTATATTGAAGTATTAAGATTCTAATGTATAAAATTGCTCGTGTATCGTCTTCTATCAAGTATGTAGAGTATTTGTTTAATTCTATTCTGTTGTTAGTTTCAGAATAGAAGTGTGTATGGAGAAGTTTTTGTCTTGGTTAGTAGACTAGGCTTAATATTATCATGCTACAATTTCTACTGCATTATCTTTAATTTATCTTATTTTTCCTATTAGATTTTATACTTCATTTAAATGTTTCACAACAGGTGATAGAGGACTTCATGTTGGGGCGTCATCATGAAATTCGTGACCGTTCGAATTTTGACGAAACGTTTATTGTTAAACCGGTATCATGAGTACCGTTTAACCGGTAACACCATCAGCAAATACTTTCGCAGCAACAGAGAGAGTGCGCACTCGACAAAAAACGATTTTTTTGGAGAAAAATTTTATTGAGTCCTATACTGAATCTAGGAGATTTATTTAATTCTACTGGGATCCGCTTAATAAGGGTTAATTGCTTTTGTTCAAAAGATTTCCATAAACTCCATCGTTTTTGGATGTTTTGGAACTTTTTGTCACTTGTGTTCATTTGAAAATTATTCCGAAGTGATGCAAACATAATTGAGACCAATTATTGTATGATTTTTAGGAGGAAACATAATATTGGTATTTCGCAATTTGTTATGGTCGACTTAAGATCGGACTTTTTTGGAAAAAAGTGTTTTCTTCCCCTGTGTCACAAGAGACATTTAAACTGGATCAATATAAAACGTTAAAAACCGTCAGAAGCAGGCCAAACTCGAGAAAAATTTGAAGAAGCATTAAAATTGGTGAGAACTGCGTCGCAGCTTGCTGACATTGCCATTTTACAAAGAAAAGAGACGAGACTTATGACAAAATAAAAGAATTAAAAGTATCGCAATTACTGAACAGACACGAATTGTTCAGAACTGTTAAACTTTGCAGAAATCGAGCGGGAGAGGTTCCAGGACCTTTCGATGTTGCCAAAGACATGATAGAGACATGCCAAAAGAAATCCCAATTCCAAAGAAATTAGGTATGATCTACAAAAACTGAAAATTTATTTAATTACCTACATCCCGATTAGGTTGAGTAAACTTAACCAATAATTTTTAAATATTTTGTTAAATATAGATTTAGTGTTAAAATATTTTGTTAAATGAACATTTTATTTTCGGCATTCTTAGCTGATGTTGACGGCATAAATAATTTGATACGAATTTCTTAACTAAAGAATAAACTTATTCAAAATAGAATGCCAATGATTCTTACTTCATAGAATATGTGACAAAGATTCGATCCATTTTAAATGCCGGAAAACTGCAAAAATGTGGAAAAAAAATTCACAGTTGATTCTCTAAAATTTTTAATGTTAAAGAATTAGAAAAAAGTATTTTTTTGATAAAATTTTAGTAAATAGAAGAAAAATAGAATTTCCGAGATACTCGAGAAAAAGTTTGAAAACTCTCAAATTCTCGAGAAATGAAATTAGTCGGGAAACAAATTTCTCGGTTTCTCGAGAAATAAAATTTCACTGTTTTAGCCATATTTTAGCCACACCGTATTCACTGTTTTAGCCATCGATATCGAGGTATAAATCCGAGTATACAATTTTAATTCAGGTTTGATTCAGTAGATTTATCGTCGTTTAATAATACGAAAAAGGGGAAAAATACGCCGACGGGCATAAGTGCGAAATTAATAAATGTTGGTTTACGGTGGTTGATATTGCGCACAAATTCCATTACCACATATCGACGGCTACAAAGCATTACCGTGTATCTACAAAATTTCTCAAAATCGTTTTATTGGGTTATCGGTAAGAAAATTAGCGCTTGCTGCCTTTTTCAATTAAATTTGTGACCATAAAACATTCAAACGAGAACAATCATCCAATTTTGGTCGTTCATTGTAGAGAATATTCATTGCAAATGCGATCGGTTTTTCTCGCCTCCTGTAAAAATGTAAAAAAACGTATACACAACAAAATTCAGCAAACAGTAGGCGTTTAGTTTATTTAAATATTCCACTTTTCGAATAATTCTGTTCCTGACTTGAAATAGGATTGATTTCTTGTGGAACATTGAAATTCCCTGTATCGTGAACAAGAATATAGCTATGACTTACTCTATAACCAATATTTTTTAAGTATAGCGGATTTTTGTATGTTACTTTGCTACTAACATAAAATTTGATGTTTTAGAAGGAACGAATTTTATATTTATTTAATTTACAGTTGCAGAAACGTTCCGATTTTACATTAAGCCCAACATTTTGACTGTTTCAATGGCAGTTCCAAAACAAATAACGAGCATATGAAATTTCTATGATAGCTAATTTGTTATCCAAATTGAAAGAAGGAGTGGCTTTCCAGAAGTGAGCAGCCACTCCCACTATTAAAAGATCGTTGCCTGAACCTATTTTGAAGGAGGCTGTCGAGATATCTTTCTTACGTAAAGGTTTGTTTGGTAGTTTGTTTTGTTTAGGAGCAAAGGCAATTCATGCAGGCGTGCCTGGCCGATTCGGGTATTACAATTAATTGTAAGAACGATTATTCAAGAAACTGGTTTTTGAAGTGTTCATACGGTAGAGACATTTTTGTTTCTGGTTGTGTGTTGAGCTTTTTGGCCAAGAAGGCAAAGTATATGCCGAAAAAATGAAAAGAAAGATTTGAATTTAATGTGGCTGAATATTTGAGTTAGCACTTGGTTTATAATTAACAGTAGCACGTTTTCCGCGACTTAGAAAAACCGGCCAAAAATACTATTTATTTTTTCATATACGTAGGCAAAACGGATTCTGGTGCTGTCAATAAGCGATTTTTCCGTAAATTTGAAATTTTTTTTTTTTTGTTACTGAGATATCTACGAAAAATCGTTCATTTAATTATATAGCTGACCCTAAATCGTGTTATATCTTTCACTCATTGTGGAACATTTGGAGTCCTTAATATCAATTTTCTTCGACGCTAGGGAGTCTTAAAAAATTTTAACTGAATTCCATTGTGGTAGAATACCTATAAAATTCTAACACACATTTTTTGAGGCTCTTTAGCGTCGAAGAAAATAGATATTAAGAACTCCAAATGTTCCAGAATGAGTGAAAGAGATAATAAACAATCAACAATAATACTCTGAAATGAAATATACTCTACAGCAGAGATAACGAGCGAGCCATCCTAAAAAAATTCAAACAATCTTTGAAAGAGTTGTTTTCCGACTTTTTAAACAAAACCCAAACGTGTAAAATTTTCAAAATTTCACTTAAATTTTCACAAACTTAAACACAACAATAAAATCATTTTTATCCATTAAAAAATGTTAGTAGCGTGTATTGCTCTCCTGAGCTTGAATAACCACTGAATCCTCGGTTTCTTTCTGTTGATAATCTGTTAGATATCGCACTGTGAGGTATTTTCCCATTTTCGCTGCTGGAAACTGGAATACATAAACGGAAACAATTATGGTCTTGTTATACTAAATAATTTCACGCTGTATTATAACTTGCAAAATGATTGTTTTCTGGTTAGTTTACATCCACAATTATTAAAAATTATACTTAGCATTTTGGGCTCATTTCAGTCCATACTTATTTTATAAACTATGTAATTCGAATCGGGTTTTCTTCTTTATATAATGCTGATTATCGGTTAATCCGAAATACGTAAATTAATAATCAGTAATCACGAACACATGCAAAGCTATTTAAATTTAGGAAAAACTTGACACATTTGTGCAATGCAAACACGTGAAGTTTTTCCTAAACAATCCTATATTTTTTTTTTTTTTTTTTAGGATATTTTAAGATAAACGTCACGCGAATAAAATTTGTCTGTTTTTTAACAATATAATTCTTTCGGCTTTTTTAAAGACATTCTGTCTATAAAAAAACAACGAGCGAGTTCACTCTCAACTCGCAAAAGATTTATGTGAAAACTTTTTTGTATAAATATCTATTGAATCATTTCAAGCCATTTCGTTTAGGCTCAGAAACCCCTTAGTTCTGTTAATCATCTAAACTTCCATAGTTGTAAATGATCACGGCAAACTCACTGAACAAAGCAAAATCAGGTTCTTACACGTACGTTAAATGATCGTTCAGTACTCGTTCAAAATTCTCAAATAAACATCGAACTCGTACTGTAACAACTCATTTACCGCCCTTGTGACGTAAATAATTATTACACTTTACAAGCATAATAAAACACTTGCTGCTGCAGCCATATATAGCAGATATTTTCACAACAAAATAAATTAAAGTAGGCGGTGTTTTTTTAGACTTTTTTTTGTATTCGGCTTACGATGTTTTTGAAATGCCGGATGATGTTGTATATTGCATGTGTATGCGTAGATTTTGCATTGATTTTACGTTTTATTTATTTTTTGTTCTTATCGATATTCACACATCCCAGCAATATTTTTTGTTCGGCATTTTTGCTTCCGTAACCCGATTTCTATACAATTTTTTACTTACTCCTGCCGCTAAAGATGTTTTCACATCAAAAATCCGAAAGAATCATATTGTTAAAAACAGACAAATTTTCAAAATTTCTAAGACAACACTAAATGTGTAAATCAGTTGCGATTTTTATGAATTTTTGGTTGCAATGTCTTGTAGCTGCGTCCTTTTCGTTTTTTATGCTTCTCGCATTCACGAATTGCGATGATATCGCCCATTTGTGTTTTTATTTATTTTTATTGTTTTGTAGATTTATCGATAATTCAATTTCATGCTCATTGTGCCAAACTATACTTTGTCCTACTTTTTTATAACGACCAAACTACAGATATGGTTTTGCCTAATTGATACTTACGTATTGGTAAGAGCACTTTAAATTTACGAAAAATTGGATCTTATAATTTTCTTTTTTATTAGACTTTTATTTTATTCACAAATTTCATGAAGGAAATAAATAAGATTACAACAATCAACAAATTTATTTTTTTTGAGAAAACAAAATCAAATTTATTATTAAATGGAATGAAAATGAGATTGACGTATCATAGGACACAATCAGAAAAATATTTTCCTGCAATATTCTGGTAGACAGAAAAATTATTTATCAAAATAAATTGGATTTATGAATATAAATTTGTTATGTACTTTGCACCATAAGCCAGACACCTAAAATAAATTTGGCAAATTTCTTAAGTTATTTATGATTGCTTTTAGCTGCTAAATAAAATATTTATGTGTAATATTTTATATAAATTCCTGATGTTTAGGTAATAAAACCACCGTTACGCTGCCACTTTATTACTACATAATTAATAGACTTTGCGATAATAATTGTCTGAAGATTTGTTATTTTATTACAACTGTTGCCATTTAGAAGAATATTTTTTATGGTGTTTTGCTTTTCAAACAAGACGTAGACACCAGAAAATTACTTTTAGCAAAACGTAGGAATGTACACCCACTCTATTATAGTAACAAGTAAAAAGGTTAAGATAGCATTTTTGGCACAGCAAAAAATTGGCAACTTAGCATTAACCATATAATTTATTATAATCAATTTATCTTTTGGCTAGTGCAGTCCAAACTGTCGATTCTAATTTTTGATCTCTTCTCCAAAAAAAATTCTAAAGCAAAATAAATCTCGTAACCCATTTAATTTTTTAACAACCTAACCAACTAGATAAATGATATGCGTCATCATGAAAAAAATAAAAATAAATAAATAACAATACGCACAGGCATTCAACAGTTTGTTCCCCCCAACAAAAAGGAGGAAATAATCAAATTTCTCGTTCACTGACGTGAACAAAATAATGGAGTAAAGAAATAGACACATCAATACAAAATACAATCCATATCCACATATATAGTACAAATAAAAAGTATATCAAGTGACTGTGATAAATGTATTATAATATCAAAACCAAATAATGATTTATTATAAGCCCTTAATCTTTTGATAAACCTCAATTTTTTGTACTGCAAACAGAGACATTAGTTTTTGTAGATTTGTGCAATATAATACAAGGCCAGGGTTGCAAATGTTAAATAAAATAAAATCTGGAAGAAGGAGGAATCTGTAGAAAAGTCCAATGGTTTTAAAGTTAAATCCTAATAAATAATTTAAAATTAAGTTCGAAATTATGTTTGAATGAAAACTTGTGAAAATATTAAAAATTAAATGACTGAAAAGCAGACTTAGTTAATTTTTCCATATTTTGGCTTTACTCGACTTTGGTTTTATTAGTTCTAGTGGCGCTATACTTTTGTATTTGTTCCATTGTTTAATGAAATCAGTATTTCCTAATTTGTAGGAGGTGGCATCTATTGTTCCCCTACCTACAACAGATATAAATTCAAATATTTATGACATTCGCTTTATCAATAATTTGCCTATCCTATCAAAGATCCTGGAAAAAATTATATATACATAAATTCTTCAACACTTTCCATAATTGGTTTGCTAGTTTACAACTAAGTATTAGACTTTTTAAAACATTTGATTGTGTTATTTGCTCCCAGTTCGCATGCAAACTGAGCGTGAAGTTTGGCCTAAAAATGTTGTTAATGGTATCATTTAAAATTAGAACAATTTTAGAAAACACTTCGTACGTCTGTATTGGTCGGACGCTTTTTCTAAATTTGATGTAGCTTTTTATTTATTGCACAAATTTAACACTACAGTTGACTCACACTAGGCTAGTGATTACGATTGAATTAAAATGAAAAAATAAAAATTTCAAAATAAATGTTAGGTATAAGTGTTCTGGCGCAACCACAGCTTCATTTCCTGGATATTTTATTCTGGCGCAACCACAGCTTCCTTTTCTGGATATTGTATAATGCGTCTTAATACAGGTCGGTCTTAGAGATATTTGTTCTTTGGCCCAAAACAATTCAATTTTGGTTAACACAACCAAAAGTCATTATTGCCATCTTCAAATAATTATCATAATATTGAAACTAGGCTGTTTTTGTTTCAACGATTATTAACTTGGGAACTTGCTTACTTAGGCCGTGACTGAATATGTTAAAAATATTTGGATAAAAATTTGGTGAAAATCAAATTATCGTGGTGAAATATTTTTATCTACCAAATTTAATATTGCTGTGTGAATTTTTTACGCTCGGATAATTTTAAAATTGAATCTTTTTTCTCTGGAAAAAAGTTCAGATTGTTGTTTGAGAGACATTTATTTTAAATAAAAAGAACACGATAATATTTATTTGGTAATCTTAAACTGACGTTTAATTTCTTCGACGCTAACAAAATTATCATTTATTTTTCTCGGATACATCAGAGAAAATATTTATCGGATTTATCCGATATATTATCTATCTGTTCTGTCTTATTTCTCCGACATTAAAAAAACACGCCCATAAAGAAACACGTCGTGCTAATATGTATCAACTGAACCAATATTAAAAAGACGAGGTTATGTTTTTTTAACTCGGTTGTCAAATTTTATATACGGTGCCTAGCCTACCATGATACATTTTTTATTTATTTTTTGTGGTGAGCAAAATTTTAATTTTAACTTTTATGTCAAAATTTTAATTTTTAACTGGTTTTTAACTAATTCACTCACGGCCTTACTTACGAATTAATTATAGTTTAAATTTGCTTAGGTTAACAAAAAGTTTTGTAATATACAATTTGGGTCAAACCAATTTTCTTCTATTATGATGTGATATTTTATAATTGCGGTAATTCTTCAAAACGCGTACTGGAGATTAATCGATATGTTTGTGAGTTTAGAGAGTTTGATTTTATCTCAGAATTTAAGAGTTTAATTGTAGTATGTGACTTGTTTGAATTTTTCAGTTATAAAACTGCTGTTTTATTTTCCAAATTATTTTTGTAAGAATAATTAAATTTTTCACAGTCTGCATACAAGAAATATTAATCTGCCTCTTAAAAGAAGTAGAATTTAAAATAACTCAGGTTTAATAAATATGATTATCAATTGGAACGCATTGGACAATGACGCACAAATGCTTTGGCTTAAATGTAATTAATAAAATATTGTTCTTATTAAACGTAATAGAAGGGTATTTATTATGCTTTTAAATTTGATAATAAATAAAACAAACTGGTGTTTTAGTCTTCAATAAAAATCTGTTTCTATTAAGGTGCCGTAAAGAACGAATATTTTCCAGAAATGGATTGTTGAAAAATTCTAGTAACATAAATCCGACCATTTTAAACGGCTGGCAAACAGTTTTATTTTTAAGATAATTACACAAGAGATTGCTGGTACCTTATTTTCAGAATATTGCAAATGTTGATGATGCGTTAATAAATAACAACGACGAGTAATTAGATAAACCAGTTCTAGGCAATGAATTGGTCGATATTTTAACCAATTTTAAAAATAATAAAGACGTACAAATTTTTTCAGCGAGTGACAAAGGGTTCATAAAAGATATCTCAACTTCAACAAAATTTGTAAGAGACATCCCAAAATTTTACCCGCTAGAGCTGACAAAGGCAGTACTGCTGTGATGATAAATCGTTGTGATAAAATACAGTTCATGCTAGAAGACACAGACGTTTATAAAAAAATCGATAATGATAATACAGCGTTTATCCAGAGAAAATTAAATTGTATGGTCCAACTGGTATGAAGAGGAAGAATAGCGGATTCTGAAGAAAAAAACAATAAAAAGTCTTCATCGTGTTGTAGCTTGTAGCAAAACTGTACAGGCTACCAAAAATTCATAAAGCAAATGCTTAATACTTACAGGCCTACTAAAAAAGCATTATCGGAATTCCGCTATATTGCACTTTTGGAAAATCTTTCACAGCTGTAAAATTTCAATTGAGCTCAAAAAGAAAATCAAAAATATGATTTTACCTCATTACCTTACAATCCTTTCGTTATATACATATTGTATCTGTCTTTACTAACATAGACAGTCAACTGGCAGTAACATTTATTAATAAGGGATGATCAGAAACTAAAAAGAATTCTAAGACCAAACCCAAAAAAGGTAAGGTGCATAATAGTGAATTTATATTACTGAACTAGCCCGGCTGTTACGGATTTGCTTATATAGTTTGTCGAGAAAAGTTTGTTGGAATCTCTCGATTTTAAACCAGTTTTTTAGTACAGATCTTTTGATGACATAATCTTGGCTATTTCCACAAATAAAATTGACAAGTTATTTACAGCTTTTAACAACTTTAATAACAGTAAAGATAGAAAATAACCATAGGTTGCCGTTTTTAGACCTCGTTATTGTAGATAACGAAACTAGCTCAATGTCTACGGTCAGTTTATTATCGAAAAAGATTCTTGAACTTTCTGACCCAATATTTCACAAAACAAAATTCAGCTGCTCAAAAGTACTCTTATTAATAATGGCTAACCAAATTTCTTTATCAGTCCTATTATAAATTCCACAATTCACAATAATTCCACAATAAACATAAATAGCCAATCCGTAGAGATTGTTCGACTAGTAGAAAACAATCCTATTAGATATATCAGTTCCTTACATACAAATTTCATTTTGAAAAATAACGTTTCGTTTGAATAAATATAAATTCAAAATAGTTGAAAGTGTACACAACAGTTTTGAACATACAATGTTAGCAAACAACAAAAGTGTATTTATTATATAAAGTTATTTGTGAGTGCAACAAATCATACTATCTGATCAAATTTCACCCGGACTGGTCATTTTAAATCTAGCGCGTAAACCGAATCGTTAAATTTTTTTCTAGGTTGGTACAACCTTGACATTGATGACATCATTTTTGAAAAATCGAATTTTCCGAGATTTCCCACGGGAAACTTGTACTGAATTTTTTCCTGCAATAGCTATTGGCAAGTTACATCAATGTAATCCATTTCCAGACATAACACTCTACATGCTGATTTTATACATTCATTTCTTACTTTCGGCTGGAAACTTTTTCTAATTTTCCGAGATTTCGCACAGAAAACTTGAACTGAATTTCTTTCTTGCGATAGCTATTGACAAACCACATCAATAAAATATACCTCCGGACACAGCATTCTAGAGGCTGATTTTATAGAAATTTTCTAATGATTTTTAGCAATAATCTAATTTTCCGAGATTTCCCAGTTGAAACTTATACTGAATTTTTATCCGGCGATAGCTATTGACAAGTCGCATCAATAAAATACATCTCCAGACAAAACACTCTAGAGGCTGATTTTATAAAAATTTTCTAATGATTTTTGGAAAATCGAGTTTTCCGAAATTTCACAGTGGAAACTTGTACTGAATTGTTTTCCTCTGATAGCTATTGACAAGTCACATCAACGTAATCCATTTCCAGACAAAACACTCTAGAAGCTGATATTATATCATACATACATTTCTTACTTTCGGCTGGAAACTTTTTCCAATATTCAGAGATTTTGCACGGGGAACTTGAACTGAATTTTTTTTCGGCGACAGCTATTGACAAGTCATATCAATAAAATACATCTCCAGACATAACATTCTAGAGGCTGATTTTATATAAATTTTCTAATGATTTTTGGAAAATTTAATTTTCCGAGATTTCCCAAGATAAACTTGCACTGCATTTTTTCCGGCGATAGCTATTGACAGGTCATTCAATATAATCCATTTCCAGACATAACACTCTAGAGGCTGATTTTATAGTTTCATTTCTTACTTTCGGCTGGAAACTTTTTTAAATTTTCCGAGATTTCCCAAAGAAAACGTGTACTGAATTTTTTTCCTGCGATAGCTATTGACAAGTCACATAAATAAAATACATCTCCAGACGTAACACTCTAGAGGCTGATTTTATAGAAATTTTCTAATGATTTTTAGAAAATCGAATTTTCCGAGTTTTCCATGAGAAACTTTTATTGAGTTAATCCCTGTGATATATATATTGACAAGTCACATCAATGTAATCCATTTCCAGACATAACTATTATTTGATTATTAGTGTTGTAGAGCCATGTGGGCGTTTAGCCACCTCGCACTGCGACCTAAAAAATCTTTTGTGCTCCAAGCCCTGTTTTATTAGCCGTCCAGTCAATATTCAGGCTTTTAATAAACATAATAATACTGCCGGGCGGTAAGTGATACATACTATCTGGGCTCATTGCTCTTTCTACTAGATTCTAGACATAACACTCTAGAGGCTGATTTTATACAAATTTTGTAATGATTTTTTTGAAAATCGAATTTTCCGTGATTTCCTACGAGAAACTTGAACTGAATTTTTTTCCTGCGATAGCTATTGACAAATCCAATAAAAACGATTCAACTTCAGTTATACACTCTAGAGTTTGATTTTATTCCAATTTTGTGAATTCTTCTGATTTTCCGAGATTAGGTTAAACAAAGTTTTCCATGTAAGACTATTTATAAATTTTTTTGTTAATATCCATGTAGCCTATTTACTTTCGGCTAATAACCATTTTTTATTTTCGACTAGAATGTTAGTAACGTAATCTGCATTATCGACTTTTTACTTTCGGCTGAAAACTTTCGACTAACTTTAACACGATGATAGAATGATGGTATGATGATACGATGTTTTGATGGTATTTGATTGTAATATGGTAGAATGATTATGTGATAGAATGATTGTGTGATGGTATGATGGTATTGTAACGAATAATCGTTCCAAGGTTATATGGGGCGGCCAGCCCTGAGTTTAAGTCTCCTATAATTTAACTGGAAAAGTAAAATAACAATAATAATAGAAGAGTTGATCCGGACTAAGAGCTTTACTTTAAATCCAAAGAATTTTATTGTGGAAATTGATAAATAAATATAGAAAAATTGAATATCTTGAATTTAGTTAAAGCAATTTTGTCATAATCTGGATGAATGTACTATAAAAACGTAATAGTTAACAATTTCCTAAAATTACTTAGAAAATGGCTACTCTTTGGCAACAGAAAAAATTCGATGCGACATAGTCGATAACTGAGTTTGCACCTTTTTGAATTAGACAACTGATGCTACTGGACACATCGCCAATTTAATAATAGCGAAAATGTGTAAAAGGAAAGTATCGAATCAGCCCCACCTACTAGTATGTTAAGAACTTAACCAAATAAATCATGCGACTATTGTTCGGTTTGTATAGTAAATAATGCCACGCGTGTTCACTGGTGGGAAAGAACAGGTTTTGTTGCTTGTCACAAATGCAGCTGCTTATATGCTTGAAGTGGCTAGTTTGATAATACTGTTACCCAGAGCATTTAACTTGTCCAGCTCACGGTTTAAGCTGCGTAGCGAAAACTGTGTGCGCCATCATTTGCCTGCTGTTAACCTCTTCAGCAAACAAATTATATTTAAAGCCGTAGACTCCAATATCACAAAGCAATGCAAACATTTTTTTGCAACCGGAAACAGACATAACAAGACAATAGGTACTTGGCTCGATGCTGCTAAATTCTACTCTAACAATCTGGAAAAAATACAATAAGCCGTTCACTAATTTTCACGAGAGAGTTTTTAAAAATGAGACAGCAACATTTGTCTTTCGTTAAAGCTTATTTCTCAAGATTATTTGGTTTTCCCGCAAAATTGGGAATTGGGGAAAATATTGCTAGAATTCCAAACGGGTAAACGGAATACCATCATATTCCCAAAAACAAAATTCACCAAAAAAAAAAAAAATCCCCAAAAATGCATAAAATAACGAGCCGCATTAAAAAGGAAGACCCCATTAAATTTGTGTTAACTACAATATGAAAAGATAAGGAAACTACATAAATTCTTGTCATCCTTGCGCAGAAAAGACCAATGCTAAGTGGCGCAAAGCTTCTCAGATTTTTTATGGAAATACGGCATCACTTTTTTACTTTACGGTCTGGAATTTAAGTAAAAACAATTCAAAAATCGCAAAGTATTAGGTTGATGCTTTTTTGTAGAAGCTGTTCAGTAATTCTCGCTGTTTAAACACCCGCTATCCATCAAAAGAATATATGTACTCTGCAATCTGCAATATACAAATTTTAATAGTTACATTTTTTAGTATATTAGTTTTCATAATTTGCAATAGCCACCTGGAAAGCGTCATCGTCCACTTGACCATAAACGTGTACTTCGAGGGAAAATTAACTTTGGAACTCGTTTTTGCAAAATTTACTTCAAGGTTTGACCATTGTACTACTTGTTTTAATGTACGTGTTGGCCTGGATGTACGCGTTAGTGCAGTAATGATCTTCTAAATTTCTAGGTAATTTTGAAACCATTGTCTTAATATCAATGGGAATGTTAATTGTTTGTTCATAAATTCTATATTGAGCTTGAGTGTGACTTTTTTTAAAATGTTTTTGAGCACGTTCATGAAGATGACGATTTATGTACCGTAAAACCGCCTCGTTGTTTTGTTCATTAATAGACAGATTATTCGATTCATTATTATATTGTATACCTATGACCTGAAATTGATGGATTATTTATATTACACGGTTCTTTAACGATAACGACCATTTATATTCAATAGTTCATCTACTTGCATAGAATTTGATTATTGTTGGAAAAAAGTAATTGATTGATCTTTTATCGAGTGAATGATTATTTTCAATAATGTATTGATGATTTTGCATGTTAAATTTTTCAATGAAAATTATACCAAATGTTTATGTATATCTTTATCTACAAAAAACACAAAACTTCGATAATACTACCATGGAGAAAACCTGCAACAATAAGTTGAATGTAGAAAGCTTGTTTAATTTGTGGTTTAATCTTAAATGCAATTCGTATTAAACTGTATATACTGAATTCCTAATTTCATCAAATATTGTGTAACATTCTTTTGTAAATCCACTTTTTAACCGAGTGTACATATTTGGTATGTGTTTTAACAGTTCGTGGAATACAAAAAAAAAAATCCATGGAATATTCTCGAAACACAGATTAAATATCACTTGCAAAAACAGATAATCATGCCTCTCAGGCAAATATATTTTTTGAGAAACAAACTGCTAATTAATTAAATTTATGTGTTCATTCGTATTTACCGATATAATTAGACTCACCACAAAAGAAACAGTTCGAGTAAGGGTGGAAATAAGATAAATGTTTCAAAAACAAAAATCTGTGATATTAAAAGGATAGTGATACAATGACTAATTCAGCATTAATTAATTATTATTCAGAATTATTAGTCTTGAAACCACCCCATCTTTTTTATTACAAAATTTATAGTGAAAATCCCATCTTCTTTTTGTTTATGACATTTAAGTATAAGTATGGGAGTTATGAGACATGAAAATGACATTATTCTGCGTTGACGCCTTCACAAAATAATAAGATAATAATTTTTTTTATTATAAATCCAATCCCCGACGAAATGAAAATTTATATTTATATTCTATTTATGATTGTTAAATAAAAATAACATTATTATTAACCAATTTTATTGTATTTTATATCGTTTCAGGAATTTTTTTATCCCTGCTGATCTTTCTATCGGTAGCAGGAAATATATTAGTATGTATTGCGATTTATACAGAACGAAGTTTAAGGAGGATTGGAAATCTGTTTTTAGCCTCATTGGCAATAGCTGATTTATTTGTGGCATCTTTAGTAATGACATTCGCTGGTGTGAATGATATTTTAGGTAAGTCTAGGCGTAGTATAAATATATGTAGTACTTTTATGTGAAGTCCATTGGTGAAGTATTAGATGACGATCTGATATATTTTTTTAATTTTTCAATTATATTAAATTCTAACCGTTCCTACCTACATACATATGACTACATAGATATTTTGTATTTTGTTTTAATTCAACAATCAATAAAATGATACGTTTTATAAAAAATAATCCTGAAATCAATTTATTCGCAATTTTCATGTGCTTATTACGTGTACCGAATGAAATTTGTGATTCCCAAATTTATATTATCTCATAGGTTACTACGCAAAAGAAAAAAACTGATACCGTTATTTTGTAGAAAAACAATTTAAAAAAACGAATAAACGTCAAATTGGGCATTTGTTTTATTTGTTTCGAAATGGACGCATCATAAGGAGAAAAATGTGATTTAATAATTAGATTGTGCAATGATCATCCCGAGTATACCAATAAAAAAATTGGTAAATTGGCCGTTGTTTCCAATAATACGGTAACAAATGTAAAAAAAAATGTCAAATCGATCTTTCTGTATCACGCAAGCCCGGATCCGGAGAAAAATCAGGTGCTCCAAATAAAATGTTGGATCAGAAAATTGTAAGAGTCATTTCGAAACATCCCTCGATGTCTGTGCGAGATTTTGCCAGAAAAACCAAAACAACCAAATCGATTGTGGAACGAGCTAAAACCAGAAATAATCTACGGACATACAAGAAGTCAAAAATCCCCAAAAGAAGTGTTGAACTATTTAATAGAGGGATCGATCGAGCAAAGAAACACAACAAATGGTTGAACGAAAGAAAAGATTCTTGTTTCGTAATGAACGACGAGACCTACGTCAAAATGGATTTCTCGACACTTCCAGGTCCCCAATATTACATCAAAAAGAAAGGTAAAGAACTGGACGGAACAATTACTACCATAGCTGTTGAAAAATTTGGCAAAAAAACATATGGTTTGGCAAGCAGTTTGCCAATGCGGCTTAAGATCACATCCATACATAATAAATGGGATTATGAAAAGGTGAATGTTCGCCGTAAAATGAACAAAAAGTTTGAATGAATACGATTATTTAAAAACTGTACAATATGTGCAATAGAACAAGTACAGAAAAATAATGATTATATATTGCCGTTTAGTTTTAATTCTTCATGTACAAATCACAAATTTCATTCGGTACACATAATACTCAAATTTCTACAAAATGTATTTTGTATTGTAGATTACAATATTGAATTCCAACCAGAAGCCAACCTAAATTATTTCTTTTGGCTTATATCATAATCGACGCCCGTACAACATAAAGATATTTTCTAATTCTATAAGTAACCCCTCGATTATCTGTAAATTGTCCCACTAAAGTTGTGCCTACTTTTATCTGTCATTCTAGTCTTCAAAATATCACCTGAACTTTTTTAGGAATTTCGCAAAATCAAGAGCCCATTCTCCGAAGATTATGATGAAAATACGTTTACCATATATAACGATAATCTGTTCGGAAAGTTTGAATAACATTATTTTAGATTTATTTGTAGTTATTACTTTCGGAAAATGTAAACGAATTTATTCCAGTTTCCAACTGATGAACCTATGATTATGAAAAATCAATCCTCTCATCAGGGGTTCTATTATGAAATTTTTTCGAGTCGAATTTTTCCGTTTTCGGTCTATTATGAAACTTTTCGACTCGGATTTTTCCGATATCGAAAAAATCCGGCCCGTATTACGGGCTATTATGAAACTAAAATCCGAATCGAATCGGATTTTTCCGAACGCATATGTCAATATTCGACTGCTATTTAGTTGACGAATTTTGTTTTCGATAGATCGTTTTTTGGATGGGAGTTATAATAATAATAAAAATTTCAAGTTTAATAATAATATAATAATATTTAATAATATAAAATACATAATTAAAATATAATATGATATACATAATTTTAAGGAAATATGTATATTTAGGCTATACCTAAAGTTTTTGTGTATAAAATAGTAGTTTGTGTTTGGTTTACCATTTGATTTGGACTAAAACAAATTGTGTATGACACAATTGAATCAAACAAATAATTTTTTTTTTATTTAAGTATTAAATTATTTTCAACACACTATAGACGGTTTTAAGATAAAAAAACAGCTGTCAAATTTATAAAAACTCAAATTTATTAATACACAAATAATGTTGCTAACTTCAGATTTATTTATTACAAATTCGATAATCCAATTTTCATAATAGGGTAAATCCGTGTCGGATCGATTTTTTCCGTTATCGAAAAAACCCGAACTCGAAAAAGTTTCATAATAGACCCCCAGGCCATGGCGGATTTGGTTGGTTAGGACTGGCTGCAATTAAGAAATTATCCGAAATAATTAATTATTTCAAATCAGTGTTGTGCCGCATCACGTAATTAATCAATTGTCTACACGTGTAGATAATGTATGTACATAATTCAAAAAATGACGTCGACAATGTAAACAATGCGTCGACAATACACAGCAACAAGGTTTTTTGATAACTTCATATTTAAGTGGAATTAATTGAATATGCACGTATACAGTTTAAAGTGTGATATTTGTATATTTGATTCAGTTGGCACAGTCTTATCATTTTAAATGCCAGAATACTTTGCTAAAGAATTATAAAATTTGATATTAAGTGTTATGTGTTACTGAAAGTGTTTTAATAAAGTTAAAGTTTAACTTGTATTTATCAAATAAAACGTAATAAATGTGGCATAATTTAATTTATAAAACTTTAGTGTCCCGAAGATTTATTTATAGCGAATTTAACATTTAGTTTATGCGATGTTTAAGCACAGTATGCTGTTATCTAAGATGGTAAAACGGCGCTAATTGAATCAAACATACAAAAATCACAGTTTAAATCACGTATTCTTCCTCGACATCTGGAATTTTAAGTAATTGCTTCGCTATTTGAGATAAAATGATATACTTTATTAAAACCCATTTATTATAACCCATGTTTACCGATTCCAGCCAAATTTTGGCTAATCTTACTCCTGTTTCGCTTTCACTTGTTAGGTCCCAAGCTTGTAAGAAGGCTTCCTCGTCAATGGCTTGATGCAGTATAGATACTACCATAGGTTTGTGTTGCTAGAACTATTTTCCAACCATCTATTAATAGCACTGACTCATCAGAAATACTGGAGTTAGCACATGAAATGCCTTGTAGATACGCATTGTCTAATAAAGTGGTTGATAGTGATTTTCTTCCTGGAAGTTTAGTAGCATAAGCTGGTCTTAACTTTTTAATTAACTTAAAAATTTCAATTTCTACAATCTTAAGGGTAGGTTGCATCCGAATACTAATTTGGCTAGCTCCTCATTTAACTCTATCTCTTCTTTTTTACTTAATTTGTCAAAGTAATTTGCAACTGAATTTGCTTTATTGAATTTTTTTAAAGTTTTGTTCTGAATTTATGAGGTTATGAAATTGTACCCAGTCTATGCAACAATCTAAATAATTATTCTGAGCGTTTTTTTCGTATTCCTGAGAAATTATAGCGTATACTTCTTTTGCAAACCTAGAATGTGTTATTTTTGGCCTCCTTGCTCTATGATATCGATTCTGGCTTTATGGTTGATTTAGGAACTTCAAATATCAGCGTAGTTCGCAGAAGTTATTAAATCTATATATATAGGAAAAAACAACAAGAAAGCCAACACACGACTAGGATACTACTAATTAATTTTAAATCATTTATTTTATATATTTTTAATTATGTATTTTCGTTATTTTGGGAAATACAGAACATGTCCAGTGTGTTGGCACACGACTTTCTTTTATGAACTGGGTATTTTGAGAAGCTTATTATGAAATTTCTTGCAAATGTATAGCTATCCTTTTAAATTTTTTTTATTATTAATTTTTGAAAATAGATTTTCTGTAAACTCTATACTTTTTGAGATATTTGCAAAATACATTTTCTGGCCCATGGGAGTGGTTAACCGATTTGGACTAAAATTCACAGCGACCTCCCAATTTATGAAAAAAGCTTAAATCTGAAGTTTCAGTTCGATTGGTTAAATCATCTGGGCTGTAGAGAGGACAAAGACAGACTTACAAACTGATATTCAGACACCACTTCGGAACCCACTTTTCAGACTAAGAAGACCTCAAAATAGATAACGCTCCAAAATTCTCAAGGTCGAAAATATTCATGACTATATTAAAAGAAAGTAAAAGTGTTTGAAACTAATATCAAACTAAACCTCAAATTATTTTGGAAGTTTATTAATTATAAGCGAAGTGAACCGATGGTACACCCACGTCAATACTTAAATGTGTTACTTCTTATATTGCAACTCCAGTTTGTTTTATTTTTAACCAATCTTTAGTTACTGGGAACTTACCAACCGCTAGTATCACCTTTTGTTCCAATTTATAAAAAGGCAACCGCTCTGATGTTTCCAACTATCGTGGAATCTCAATCAATAATAACAACGCTTTTCGAGTTAGTTATGACAAAACATCTCTAATTTCATACAGAATAGATTATCGCATATTTTCAGTAAGTTTCACCAGTGGAAAATCTACCACTACCAATGTTTTGCAATTTTCCAAATTCACTGTTGAATCACTAGAGTTAAAGACCGATCAGATTGATGCAATTTTTTTTTATTTTTGCTAAAGCTTTTTATTCATTAGACCATAAAATTATTTAAAAAAACAACGAGTGACTTCACCCTCAACTCGCAAAAGATTTATGTGAAAACTTTTTGTATAAATATCTATTGAATCATTTCAAGCCATTTCGATAAGGCTCAGAAACCCCTCCATAAAGACGTATGTTGTTCGCTCAGTATTTAAACTAAGTTGTTTAAATACAGTATTTAATTTAATTTTTTTACACTACACAAGCATAATTTGTGGTCCTTTTGCTCGTATGTAATTTTTATTTTCAAAAACACTTGCTGCTGCGGCCATATATAGCAGATATTTTCACTACGAAATTAATTAAAGTAGGCGGTTTTTTTAGATTTTTTTTTTTGTATTCGGCTCACGATGTTTTTGAAATGCCGGATGATGTTGTATATTGCATGTGTATGCGTAGATTTTGCATTGGTTTTACGTTTTATTTATTTTTTGTTCTCGTCGATATTCACTCATACTTACAACATTTTTTGTTAGGCACTTTTATTTCCGTAACCCGATTTCTATACAATTTTTTTACTTACTCCTACCGCTAAAGATGTTTTCACATCAAAAACGCTTTCAGTTCCTGGTTTGGATCCAAATTTTCTAAAATGAATTTTTTCTTTTCTAGTGGGAAGGAAACATTCAGTATATTTTACTGAATCATGCTAAATCGGATTATATTATCTATTGGGATTCAGGGGTTCCTCAGGGATCTCATTTAGGTCCAAATATTTTTCTTTTATTTGTGAATGATATTCCGAATAATTTAAAATTTTGTAACTGCTTATTATTTTCCGATGATTTGAAGATTTTCAAGCATATACAATCTTCTAATGATACAGTATTGCAACCGGAAATTGATCAACTACGTAATTTTTGCTCTACAAATAATTTGTTGCTCAATGTAAATAAATGCAACATTATATCGTTCTATAGAACAACGATTTCGAATATTTTCAATTATGTTGGGTTTTATTTTTAGAATTACAAAGGTATCTGTGGATATTTTTACATGCGTAAGTTTATTTATGCCGCCCCGGTGGCACAGTGGTTAGCATACTTTCTTTACGCTCCGGAGGTCCCGGGTTCGATTCCCGGCGGGTGATGAAAAAATCACGGCTGGTTAAGGGTAGGATCAATGAATTAATCACTCATTATCCGTTAACAAAATGGATTACGAAACTTCAAAATGAAGCGGCCAAATCCCTCTATGGGATGTAGCGCCAGCGAAAAAAAAAAAAAAAAAAAAAAAAGTTTATTTACTTGTTTAGTAAGGTCTCAACTTGTTTGGTATCTTTACCATGAAGTGCTTGTTAAAAGATTGGAATCAATTCAGAAAAATTTTACCGTTTACATTTTTATAGAAAGCGTAACAACAAATGCGTAATCTTTCATTGTATGAAACTCGGTGTCAAAGTTTTCGTATTGATACTCAAAAAGTACTTAATAATTCAATGAAAACAAATATTTTGTTTTTTGTTTTTTTGAATTATTATTTTTAAAAATTATTCACAATTGTTTATAAATAAATACTAAAACTAATTAATTCGTAACGCTTTCTTTACGAAGTACGACTATCATCCTCTTGATAAGAGTGACATTATTAAAGGCTTCATCGCACCTGCATATTTCCAGCGAAAAATCAAAATTTTTAAATGCCTGTATTACTAAACTTTCTTTCATGGTGTTGCGTCCTTTAAAAATTAAATGATTGGATAAAATTCCCATACGGCTAACAATTTGGCCTTTGACCCCGATGCTTGAGTTAATAGTCTTCTTTCGCTATATATTCGCGACAACCCTTAAATAGTTCCGCTTAAATGATTAAATTAAATTAAATTGTATTATGCCAGCATGAAATAATTAACTATGATAAGCTGTTATTCAGGTTGATTGAAAATGATTGAAAGCTAAAATGAAAGAATGAGAATTTTTTAATGAAATTAGTTTTTTTATTCAATATAATCTCCGTCAACTTCAATACACTTATTCCAATGATCCTGCAATAATTTTATACCATCTATGTAATGATTTTCCGGAAGCTCTGCAAAATACTGTTCCACGGCTGCAATAGCCTCTTCATTCGACGAAAAACGCTTTCCACGAAGGAATTGTTTCAGGTTTCTGAAGAGATAGTAATCGCTGGGAGCCAAATCTGGTGAATACGGTGGGTGTTCTAGCAATTCGTACTTTAATTCGTTCAATTTAGCCATCGTCAAAAGACTCGTGTGAACACTTGCATTGTCTTGATGAAACATTATTTTTTTCTTCTGTAAAGCGGGTCTTTTTTACGAATTTTTTTATCCAACTGGTCCAAAAGAGTGCAATAATATTCGGGATTAACTGTTTTACCATTTTTAAGATAATCAATCAACAAAATCCCTTTTGCATCCCAAAGAACTGATGCCATAACCTTTTTTGCCGATCGTTCTGACTTCACCTGTTTTGTAGCTGAACAATCAGCTTCAGTCCACTGTAAATGTTCTTGTTTCAGTTTAGGATCATGGTGGTGGATCCAAGTCTCATCCATAGTTATACATCTACGCACAAAATCGGTTCTATGTCTCTTATGTATTCGATTCGACATGATGTCCACTTATATGAACTCTGTTAGAAATTTGAAGTCCAGCCGTATGTTCAGATTTTTGCTACATGCTCATATGTATATAGCCGAAAATGAATATTTCTGATAATTTTTCATTTGATATACAATTCTAAGAAATGGGGGAGATCTAATTTATGGGGAAAGAAGAAATTGTTCCGGTCTCTATATAAGGTATTTTCTTAGAAACACCCGTCTTCACCCCAAAAGAACTCAAATTATGACAAATCGATTTCGACTAGTATCATATTTCGAATTTTCACATTCAAACTCAGGCTTTTACAGGAACTATCGAATTGTGACATCATAAATTCAAACGCTGAAGAAATGTATCGAATTCTGATACGAGATATGGTATTGTTTGATATTTCATCTCAAGACTTCAGAATTCGATATATCTCCCAAAATTCGAGATGGCATGTCAAAATATGACATGATATATCCAATTCTGATGGGATCCGCTCGAAACGCGATATTTCAAAACGCGATATTTCAAAACGCGATATGGCGATACGCGATATGGTACAAAACGCGATATGGTACAAAACGCGATGTGGTACAAAACGCGATATTTTAAAATTAAAATTTTAAAATAATAATAAAAATTAAAATAATAATATTATTATTTTAAAATAATAATAATTATTAATCTTCCTTCATTTAAAAAAATGTTCCTTCACCAAAATGTTAAAATTGAACATGTACGATCAGAACTAGGAAATCGCGTTTTGAAATATCGCGTTTTGTACCATATCGCGTTTTGTACCACATCGCGTTTTGAAATATCGCGTTTTATACCATATCGCGTTTTGTACCATATCACGGTTTGAAATATCGCGTTTTGAAATATCGCGTTTTAAAATATCGCATATGTCAAAATATCGCATAAATATCAAACATGTCAAATTTTGATCAAATATGTCGATTACGGAAAAAGTTAAAATATCGACGTAACATATAAAATTTGACTTGTGATATCGAATTCTTACGTCATAGGTAGAATTCTAAAACCAGAAATTGAAATTCTGATACCTATCAAATTCTGACACCACATATCGAATTTTCAGTCGATTGACGGAATTATGAAGGCTTCATGACAGATTTATCAAATTGTGACAACCTTTCAAATTCTGGAATGACAACGAATTCTGATGTAATGAATTTGGACATAAATAACTGAAATTCTGGCTTAACATATCGAATTCTGTCATCATTTATCTAATTTTGACGAAAGATATATAATTTTAACATTAAATTCATTTTCTGACATGCCTTATCGAATTTTAACGTCGTATGTAGAATTTAATATATATAGAATTCTGTCGCCAAAAATTCAAATTCTGATTTCAGACATATCGAATTTAGGCAGCATTAACTCTAATTTTGATAGGACAAATCGAGTTCTGGCTTGATATATCGAATTCTGACTTAACATACATAAATTAAAATTCTGATATGACATAGAATTCTAAAATTATTTATTGAGTTTTGGCTTGGTATGTCAAATTCTGACATGATATACCAAGCTATACTACTGGTATATCAGAACATGACATATTATGATATGATTTACCAAGTTTTGGCATGATATATCGAACTCTGACATCATAAATTCCCTTCCCATCCCGACTTGCCATATTGAACTATGCCATAATTAACACATTTAATACATAAATTCCAACAACAAAAATGAAAATTCTGACATGATTTATCAAATTCAGATGTAATATATCAATTCTAACATCATAAATTCAAATTCTAAGATCACATATCGAATTCTGGCTTGATATCATGATATATCGAATTTTGAAATCTGGAAATCTGATATTTAATATATTACATGACGTATCGAATGCTGACATGAAGTAACAAATTCCGGCACAATTTATCGGATTCTGGGATAACATCTCGAATGTGACATGTCGATTTCTGGCATGATATATCGAATTCTGGCATAGTATATAGAATTCTGACATCATAAATACAAATTATGATTTTGCATATCTAATTCTGGCAAAAGTAAGAAATCCTACATGATAACTCGAATGCTGACATCAAAGATTTAAATTTTGTTAAGACATATCGAATTCACTAATGATTTATCGAATCCTGATATGAAGTATTTTTTTTGGCATCAAAAATTCAAATTCTGACGTGACATATTGAATTTTGACATAACACATTGAATTCTGACATGATATTTCGATTTCTAGCATAATCTATTTTATTCTAGTATGATGTATCGACATGACGTATCGAATTCTAACGTCACAATTTCAAATTCTGAAATTTCATATTGAATTCTGACATGATACATCGAATTCTGATATGATGTACCGAATTCTAACATCAAAAACTTAAATTCGGACATAATATAGCAAATTCAGACAAAAAGTATCGAGTTCTGATATCATAAATGCAAATTCTGATATTGCAAATCTAATTCTTACATCGTTTATCGGATTCTGACGGATGATCAGACGAATTCTGGCATCAAAAATTCAAATCCTGACGTGACTGGGATTCTGGCATAATACCTCGTATTGACATAAGATATAGAATTCTGACATCACAAATGCAAATACTGATATTTGCAAAGGAAAGAGAACCCTATTGATTAGGATGTTACTCTTTTTAGGGTGTTCGGTTAGACGAAGTTTTTTGTTGACCGACCTCTCTAAAATTGATAGAAAATAAAAAAGTATTGATGTGAAACTTTTTCATAAACGGTAGCTATATTCGAACAAAAATAAGAAACAGAAATTATCTGGCGAAAAAATCATCGCAGTCATTTTACAATTGAAATAACACTTTCCAAAATGATATAAGGTACAAAACTGGGTATTTCGATGAAAATGTTCTAAAATGAATTAAGGTAAAGTTATGGCATATACCTAATTAGGATGTAACTTGGTTAATTCTTACCCGATTTGGATGAAATCCAACGTGTGCGAGGGAATTTGGGATGGAACTTGTATAATTCTTAACCAATTTGGAAGAAATTCAACATGTCCGATGGAAATGCGCTTCTCATATTATGAAACTTAGATATTTTTTAGCTGATTGTGATAAACTTTAAACAATCGTTATAAGAAGTTCTGAACTGTGAAGAGCGAATACTAAATTTTACAGAGTGAGTTTTAGAATGCTGCATTTTCACATTTAAATTTGATCTCAAATTTAAGCACTTTTTAAAAAATGATTTGTTATCAATAATAAAAAAGGAAATTATTTCGCGTATCTTAGGTATATCATGGCTCTATTTTTATATCGTAAAAAATCTTAACTTTTAAATTGTTTGAAGATTTGTCGAAAAGGTCACTAGATGGCGTTGGTTAAAAAATGGTTTTTTACACGAATATGCACAACTGTGCTTGCATGCAGAGTGTATTAGCAAAAACAAATTTGCTATTAAAAACCAGTTGAATCGAAATAAGATCACACTGTTGAAAAGAAAACTATTCCAACAATGTAATTTAAATAAACATATCTTAGACACGTGCTACAAATCTGTCAAATAGGCAAATCACACTTTTTTTTGTTAAACGCTTTAGATAGCATAGCCCCAGAAAATTAAAACTTTTCTTATCGCCAAAAAAACATAGACAAACTCCCGAAAAAATATAAACAGATTTATTTATTCGAGCGTTAAACTCAAAATAGTATTATGTTCGATAATTCAAGCAATTTAAAAAAAAAAACACCAAACTTTTTCTATCCCCTCATATAGTATAATATGTACACTCCGATTTAAATGTCGTGTCCGAAAATTTTGCCTTTAGTTATTTTAAATTATGGGGTATTGTTCCAACCCACTTAGTTATCATAATTTTATTTACGGCTGACGAAATCGATCAGAAAATGTCTTACAACATTTAAATCGAAGTGTAAATAAATACGTATGTGTGTATATTACGTAGGTATACACATTTTACCTAATATTATATATTTTATGAATGGATAAGCAAAATCGATTCTGTATATAAACACTCAATCAAACTGAATCGGATGTGTACAAGGAAAACCTATTTGTATTCATAATTTTAATTTGGTTTTGGTTAATGCACGTAAAAAATGTCTATTTTTGTATCAACACAAAAAAAAAAACATCCATAAAATTTCCCGAATATCCTCTACATATACATACATCCATATCCTTTTTTTTACACATTAATAAACAAATTTATTTTTTTTTTTTTTTTTGTTTATAGATTTTATGGTATTTTATTATTTTTATTTTAGGTTATTGGGTGTTTGGTGCGCAATTTTGTGACACATGGGTGGCCTTTGATGTTATGTGTTCCACCGCATCCATTTTGAATTTATGCGCAATATCCCTAGATCGTTATATACATATAAAAGACCCATTAAGGTAAGTCTATAATTTAAATACATAATTAATCAATAATTGTTTGATTTTAAAACAAATACTTGTTTGAATTCAATCCACGTCAAAACAAAATCTTACAAAATTTAAAATTTATTCGCCTTATTATTATAATTTATAAATTCATATACGACGACGAATATGTACAAGTGGAATTTAAAATTTTACATGATTCGTTGTCAATCATCAGTCACACATATTCAAATTTAATAATGCTACACCAAAACCAGAGAGAAATGTTTGACAAATATTTGCACATCGGATTAAGATTTCCTGTTGATTTTTATTTTATTGAATTGATGAATGTGATTATTTGTTTGGCAAAAATAAAAAGCGTCAGTAATTTTTGCCTGGCGCACGCTTTCACCCAACCATTTCAAATTTAGTCAATATTATTTTACTTTAATAAATCAAACAGAATAAAACATTATAAATAATGTCCATGCTGTTTATGTGTCAATAGATACACATGAACACATAAACAGCATGAACATTTTTGTTTTTCTAACAAGCCTTGTGTTGCTTGTTAACAAGGCTTGTTAGAAAAACAAGAAATGTTGTGAATTTGTATCATGTAGTGGTTCAACTGGGATGCCTAAAAATATTTTACTAGTCCTAAACCAATAAAGTAGATAATAATTGACTCATATAAATTTTGATGACTTTAAAACTTATAAAAGTGAAATTAACAAGGACGTCTCCTGTTAAATTTGGTAATAAGTACAATTATCATAAATTATATCCAGATGCACATATATGTAGCTATAGATTTTTAAAATTTGATATAACTTAACTTATATAAAAAAGCATAAAAATCCTTGTGTTTTGCGTACATCCTTAACTGAGAACGTAATATTTTTCGAGGATATTAAAAAATATATCAAAAATATTGAGATAGTCGGAGGACCTAGCAAACGCAAAATACCGTTTTATGCCTTCAAAGATCTGTTACAAAATATTAAAGCAATTCAAGAACTTGCCGAAGAAATGTTTCATTACTACAGTAGTCTTTACCATGTTTCAACCAGACGTTTAAACCAAGATATTCTTGAAAATATATTTAGTCTTGTCAGAGGGAAAGGTGGATATAATCGTAACTCATCAAGCAAGCAATTTAACAGTGCTCTAAAATTTATCATGAATAAAAAAATTATTTTACCTAACATGGCGGCCAAATATTCTAACTGCCTAATGGACGTAGAAATAGAGAATTATCAAGATACCACCATTATAAACTCTGAAATTTTTGACGTAGAATTTAATTATGCAACTGAAATTAACCACAACGAGCCGGATACTGGCGATGTTCCTTAGCCTAAATATAAATTTGCTTAACAATCTCCAAACACATAATGCCATTACCTAATTTGTTTCGTATGTTTGTAACAAAATGATTAAACAAATTAAATGCAAGAGTGATTGGATGTAATTTTAAAAAAAAGTGATGTTTTTGTTCCAAGAGAACATTTATTAAGGCAAAACATTTTGACAAAATATGGCAATTTGTGTGCAGCAAGCCAGCAAGTGACAAGTTTTCTTTGTAAATTTGTAAAAAACAATAAGTCAATGGAATTGTTTAGAGTTATTTTGAAAGCCATTTTTCGAACCCAAAATTGGGACCCTATGGACGCTTTCGGAGCCCATGGGCGATAATCAACTTTTGAATCAAAACAACCGAACAAAAAAATAATTCCCTCTCAGACTCTCACCTGTCCGTAATAAGACAGCTGGCACACCCGCCACTACTTGGTCCCTTGGTGTTATTTGTAGTTTAGTTTTTCATATTAACCACAAAGTTTTTTTTTCGGTGATATTGATTAATAAAAACCAATCGATTGTTTTATATGCTGTGTTCCGATATTATGAAATGAAACATGCGTTTATTATGATATAGCTGACGATGTTGTTTCTTCAAAAGATAATTTATTTCTGATTATCGTTACAAAATATTTAATACGATTCCTTATGGTAAATACAAAATTATAATAATTATTAGTATATTGACCAGTGCTGGATTAAATATTTTGATTTTAATATGATATTTAATTTTATTAATCACTTATAATTATATAACGCAAAATGAAGTTTAAAAATAATACATTTAATTTTAATTTTTTCAAATAACTTAACTTAGGTATAATATAATACATTTTTATTATTTGTTCAAGGAACGAACCTATCAGGATTTCTTTTTGTTCGGTCTGATCTTCGAATTATTTGACTGTTGCCTTCAGTTCCGCATTTTGTCTCTAAATTTTCTGGTAATACAAATTAGAATGAGGGATCTCGGCCAAGATTACCCTTTTTTAACTGATTTTACCGAACAAACCGAAAGTTTGTATAAATTTTAACTAAATACGTTAAAGGGGTAATAACTTATACAACTTTTGCTGGGATCCATTTATTGGTTGATTTCGTGTGATTTTTATATAATACGTTCTCAGTTCTCACCAACATTATACTTATTTATTTAGTTTATTGTTAGTTTTGGAGAAACTAACTTATTTTTCTCAGTTTTTTAATTGTTATTATTCTTCCTGATAGATTGTTCCTGGAATTTCACCGTTTCCTGAGATAATGAACTGACAAATGTTCGAGGTTTATACGTACACAACCTTGAATTGGGAGTTATTTTTGTACTAGAATTCGGTGTGTTGAGATTTTCAAGTAAACAATTTTGAATTTTCATCTCCACAGTCAGACCCTCTTTTGCTTCGATTAAGCTTTTTTTAAAACAGTTTTTATTATTTTGACGAAACACTCAGCCAATCCATTCGACTGGGAATGATCAAGTGGTGAATGCGTTAATTTTATAGAGTGATATTGGCAGAATTTGTTGAATTCTAAACTTTGAAAAGGCGGACCGTTATCGCTAACTATTTCAGTTGGAAGACCAAAAATAGAACAAATTCCTAAGATTATTTTAATTCTGTTTCCAGCTGTTGTAGAATATATTCTTATGACATCCAAATACTTTGAGAAACTATCAATAAATAATAAAAATGTTTTCCCGGCGAAATAAAAAAAAAACTATATCTATTTGAAAGGGATATTTCGATTCAGACCACTTAGTTTTCACTATCTCTCGAGGAATATTTTGAGATACCTGGCAAATATAACATGTTTGTACTGTACATAGTTTTCAATGTCTTCGTCAATTTTTTTCCACCATATACAGGAACGAGCAATTATTTTCATTTTCACAATTCCATGATGACTTTCACGATGAACCAATACTTGACAATGTAAAATAAATGACACCACAATTTTGAATATGGTACACCTGATTCATCCAAGCTTCATATACCAATGACAAAATTGGATTTTAAATGTTGCCTGTTGCCTCTCTAATTTTATTCAAATCGACCGGGAAATCTTCAAAATCTTTGATGTAACTTATGCGGATTTCATCAACATCGGTGTTTTGGTTTAACGGAAGTCTACTTAGTGCATAAGCATGTGCTACTTTACGGCCAGGCTTGTATTTAATTTCGTAGTGAAACATGAGCAAATATATAGCCCATCTTTGTAATCGAGCGATGGCTACTCTTACAAACTCTGATGATCAGTACAGATTATAAACTTAATACCAATTAAATAATTTTGAAATTGTTTCACCGCATATACCACAGCTAAAGCCTCCATATATAGCTGTGAATAATTTCGTTCTGCGGGACTGAGCGTACTAGACGCAAACAATATTGGTTTTTCTACACCATTCACTCTATAAGCGAGGACACATCCAACGCTATGGACTTGCATCTGCGGTTATTATTATTGGGTTTTCTGGGTCAAAAAGTTCTGGCACATTATGACTTGTTAATAATTTTTTCGACTTTTGAAAACTGTGCTCGCACTAGGCTGACAATTGAAACTTTACGTTATCTCGTAATATACTATAAAGAGGCTGTAGTTCTGTGGCCAGATTAGGTAAAAATCTCCCATAATAATTAAGCAATCCTAAATATGATTGCAATTGTTAAAAATTTTGAGGTTATTGCCTCATATTTGCCTCAATAATTATGTGACCTAAATATTTTATAGAGCTAACTAAAAACCGACATTTTTTTAAATTAATTTCAACATTGTGTTGACTAAGACGATGTAAAACGTCATATAAATGCTTAAGACACTCACTTCGATCAATGCCACCTACTAGAATATCATCGAGATAACACTGCCGACTTTGGTTAGGTTAGGTTAGGTTAGGATGAAGTGGCTGCTATCGCACACTTAGGCCAGCAATGGCTTGTTGTGATACCACAGGATCCCATCTCCCCATTACTCCCGTTGAAACCTACCAGAGCTATTTATATAGCGTAATAAATCTCGCACTCCACAGTCCGCGAGTTCCGAAAGGCTGTCCATACCGTACACACCCAAATACTTATGCCTTCTGTATGATAGCGCCGGACATGAGCATAGGGAGTGTTCCAAAGTCTCCTCCTCCTCTTCGTCCATGCAACTTCTACAAAAGTCATTCGTCTGTATCCCCAGCCTTCTCGCATGCTCCCCATAAAAGCAGTGACCTGTCATTATCCCTACGATCCATCCTATTTCTTGTTTTCCCAGGGATATTAGTTCCTTGGAGCGCCGCAAGTCCAGTTTTGGCCAAACCTGCTTTGCTACCCTGCACGTGAGAGTGTTAATCCACCTCTCATTTGTCAAGGCGATTGCCTTTTTATTGAGCGCCCATTTTAGCATTGCCATAGGCCTCCCCAGACCTACCATTTCCGGCTGCATCTGGAGAGTCGTACCGTACCTAGCTAGTTCGTCCGCCCTGCAGTTCCCCGTGACGTCCGAGTGACCCGGGACCCAGATTATCTGGATGCTGAAATACTCGCTCATCTCGTTAAGAGATGATCGGCAATCCAGCGCCACCCGCGACTTCAGACAAACTGCCTCAAGTGACTTGATCGCTGCCTGACTGTCCACATAAATTGCGATATCCCTCCCGAATACCACATTATGGTTCAACCATGTCATGACTTCCCCGATCGCCACCACTTCAGCCTGGTACACGCTGCAGTAGTCAGGGAGACGAACAGAAATATTAACATTAAGTTTATCACAGAAGACTCCGGCTCCTACCTTATCGTCTAGCCTAGAGCCGTCCGTGAAAAATTGCATTGCCTCGTTTTCCAAGATTGATCCGTTTCTCCAGGATTCCCTTGAGGGAAAGATGGTACGGAAACCCTTATCGAAGCACAAAGTTGGTGTAACATAATCCAGATTCGCCAGTTCTTCGCCAGCGAATCTACCTATCGTCGAGTGTCCCACCTGAAGACACTTCCACTGAGAGACAGCCAAGAGTCTCGTAGCCACGTTGGCTGCCATCTGTTTACCATAATGGTCGATTGGAATAAGGTGGAACATAACCTCTAAAGCGCGTGTAGGTGTTGTCCTAAGCGCCCCGCTTATAAGCATACAGGCCGTTCTTTGTACCTTCTCCATCATACCTCTATATGTTACCTTATCTAGAGCTGGCCACCAAATGCCCACCCCGTACATTAGCACAGGTCTTACCACGGCGGTATAGAGCCAGTATACCAGCTCCGGTTTCAAGCCCCATCTCTTACCTATAGCGTTCCTACACGAATATAAGGCTACAATACCCTTATTCACCCTTTCCAAAGTGTTAGGCTTCCAGCTGAGCTTACTATCAAAGATTATGCCCAGAAATCTCGCTCGGTCAGCAAAAACTAGTCCGCTGCCGTTTATGATAGGAGGGCTAACCACCGGAATTTTATATTTCCTAATAAATAGTACCAGCTCTGTTTTGGAAGGGTTAATCCCCAATCCATACTTGCTGGCCCATTTCGTAACAATCAGGAGTGCATTCTGCATAACATCCCTAATCGTTTCTAGATATTTGCCTGAGACAGCTATCGCTACATCATCAGCATATGCTACAACCCCTATCCCCTTTCTCTCTAGTTCCAGCAGCAATCCATTAATCACTGCACTCCAGAGAATGGGGGACATTACACCTCCTTGTGGGTTCCTCTAACCACCCGTCTTCTAATCTTGGACTCTCCCAGCTCCGAGGTAATAGTCCTGCTTACCAGCATCTGATTTATTAACCTACTTATAGAGCAGTCCACCTTCAAAAAAGACAATCCTTCCATGATCGCCTCCGTTTTTACATTATTAAAAGCACCCTCAATATCGAGAAATGCTACCATGCAAAACTCTTGGAAGTAAATTGATTTCTCAATTGTGCGTACTAGATCGTGCAGAGCTGTGTCCACCGACTTTCCCTTACAGTACGCATGCTGCGACATTGCCCAATTGCTGGGTTCAATTCTTGATCGAATAAACAAATCTATCAACATTTCCAGGGTTTTCAGCAGAAAGGATGATAGAATTATATGCCTCAAGTCCTTTGGATGAGCATGTGAGCTCTTTCCCGATTTCGGGATAAAGACTACTTTGACCTCTGTCCAATTCCTAGGAATATAGACTAGTTTCAGACATCCCCTGAAGATAACCTCTAGCCAGGGGATGATGGCTGCCGAGTTCTTTTGAATCTCTGCTGGTATAATCCGATCCGGGCCCGCCGATTTATAAGGCTTAAAACCCTGCAGCGCCCACCTGATCCGCTGTCTATCCAATATGCCCTCCATATCTAATGGAGGTGTTCCTCGATGAGCTCCAGGCTCCATCGAGTCATCAAAGCTTCCCGGAAAGTGGGTATCGATGAGAAGCTCCAACGATTCCGCACTTGAAGCTGTCCATGACCCGTCTGGTCTAATTAAGTAACTAGGACTAGTTGGGTTAGTAGATAGAATCTTCCTAAGGCGGGAAGTCTCAGAGACTTCTTCCATTCTACCACAAAAGAGTCTCCAAGATCCCCTCTGTCCCTTCCTCAATTCTTTTTTGTACTTTCTTAGGTCCTCCTTATAGGAGTCCCAGTCCCGTACATGCCTCGTGCTCTTTGCCTTATTAAAGGCTGTCCTACATGCCTTCCGAAAGGTCTCCAACTCCATGGACCACCGGCATGGTTTCTGCCTGCCTCTTGGCTTTATCAGGGGGCAAGAAGCATTAAAGGAAAGATTGCAGGCTCTTGTGACAACATCCACAATGCAATTCAATTCTTCCACTGTCTCCGGAAGTCCGGGGACCTTCGGCAATAGTTCCTCCAACACCTCCCCATATTTCTCCCAGTTTGTCCTTCTAGGATTCCTGAACGGCTTCTGGGTACCCGGGTGAATGTTAAGGTTATAAGTTATATATTGATGATCAGAGAATGAATGCTCCTTCGCCACTCTCCATCCCCTAATCAACTGAAAAATAGTATCCGAGGCGAGGATCACATCTAGAACCTCCTGCCGATTGCTAATGATAAATGTCGGTTCCTGCCCAAAATTGCAGACTGAAAGGTTAGTATTTAATAAGTAATCAAAAAATAACTCACCCCTCTCATTAATATCAGTGCTCCCCCAAATTGTGTGATGCGCGTTTGCATCACATCCGAATATCACACCAATCCTATTTTTCCTTGCTTCTCGGATCAGGTCCCCCAGGTTATCCGGCGGGATCTCCTTCTCCCGATCCATATACGCAGAGACCAGCCAAAACTTGTCTCTGCCAACCTCCATACTGATCGCAGTAACGTCACCACTACTGTATTGAGAAAGTAGAAAAAATTTTAAAGTATTTTTCACTAAAATGCAACATCTGATCTTCTCAGAGTTACTTGAGTACAAAGTTGTATACCCTTTCACCTTAAGGCCACAGATCCTGTTTTTGTTAATCCATGGTTCCTGGATTAACACTAGCTCCTCTCCTGATCTAGTCAGTCTGAGAGCCGCCGAAGCAGCCTTCGTATGGTGAAGATTAATCTGCACAATATTAATCACCATGCATTATCTCACTTACCTCTTCATGCATTCCCTGTTTCAGGCTAATGCTACCTTCCTCCGGGGGGCCGCTAGTATCCGCCGTGTCGCCCCCCATAATTAATGCTTTGCTGCCTTGAGAATCCCCAGCCACTCTTCGTTCAGATTCCGACAGGGTGTCCCCATCGGATCCAAGCGAGAGAAGGCCGCCTCTCTCCAATAGCAGCTCCACGTCATCGTCTGTTATAACCCCATGCGCTTGCTCGAGTGTCTGCCGCTGGGTCCGTCCGACGTCCACCTCCAGCCCGTCCTCCGAGCGCATGCCTACCTCATCTTTTTTAAAAACGTTGAGAGTGATCGACCCGAAACCGAAGCTGATCACCCCCTTTGTCTCTGCCAGGGGAGTAAGGGACTCCTTATTGAGCAGCATGATTGCCATTCTGAAGCCCCCTTTAGCCTCCTCCTGTTTGACAATCTTCCAATCTTTCGTTGGAAGATTTGGATTACTTGCCTGAATAATCTCAAGGATCTCTTCTGGCTTTTCTGGTTTGGTTGGTAACCAGACGCGGGCCCTTGGTCTACTCGGAATTTCTTCCTTTCGAACTGCCTCAAGCCTTGCGCCTTCCCATACCTCACCTACTTCGGCTATTGCCTTTTTATAAAGATCCACCGATCTTTGATCCGAGCACGCAGTTAACTTTACGCGCCCTTGATGCCATCCCGCATCTCTACAGAACGGAGGGGGTCCTGGATTTTCTCTCAGGACCTTGATGAAAATGGAGTTTAGTGCATTATACACTTCCCTCCACTTTCCTGCCGTGATGCTCCCATCTTCTTGACTTCTGTCAATTACCGCTAGTACGTTCTCCTTTACTATTTCACTGAACAATTTCGGTTTTTCCTTTGGATCTCCCGATATCGCTCCAGTGACGGTCTTGGCTCGTTTGCTGTCGCCCACTTCGAGCTCATCCTGAGACCTCTGCCTTTTAGGTACAAGGACCCTATCCGAGCTGTCGCGGCCGACAATCTCCCTCGCCTAAGCCACAGATTGCTTCTGTTCTACTGTAAGCTGCCCCTCAGGGGTTGCAGCCAGTTTATCCAGAATTTTATGCGCCGACCGTTTCTCCCTGTATCGTCCCCAGCAAACCTGAAGTCATATTAATTTTTTGGTTTCGTCTCATATCGGTCCTACATTAGTCATTTAGTGACATGCACATCAAATATTGGTCATTGTGTTGACCACTACTCGTTAGTGGGTCTTATTGTGATCATTATGCTGGTTACTTAGCCATAGAGTACCATATATTGGTCGGTCTGTTGACCACTAAAGCATAAGAAATCATATATTGGTTTTCCGTATGACATGAAGTTATAAAAAGTCATACGTTGACCATTTCTATGACTTAGAAATAATGAGAAGTCAATTTTCAATCATAATTTCGACTGGTCATTTATCGAGTATAATGGTGCTAGATAAGACACTTAATGACTTTTTTTTGTGGTTTGTAACCAGCTTGTGCTTTATTTCGATCACATGTATTAAGTTATGGAATTCAATATGATCAAAGTAAAACTCAATAGGATAATTCACTTTAAAGTCATTAAAGTGTCTATAATTTAGAATGAGTATGACTAATATTCCCAATGGTACAAGATGCTGTCAAAATACGATACAAATCTAACACAATTTAATTTTCACCAAACATGGATGACAAACTAAAAAAACCATCAAGTTGGAAAAAATTAAAAAATAATAGAAAACTCCAAAGTCGTTTTCGAAAAATAGTTTTGTCAAGATTTACAAAATTTAACAATGAGGTAAACAACAAATTTAGTGTTAAATTCAGTGAACATGAAGATAATTTGGAAAATGAAAACTCATCGTTTGCACATCCATCACAACTTATTAGTCACATAGAATTCATGGAAAATCAAACTAATGTTGTGCATTGCTCTTATGCTCAAGATGATAGTATGCATGGTAGCGCAACTAGTGATGCTTTTAATGACAACGACGATATTGATTATTTTAGTCCAGAAGAAAACGATGACGAAAAAGAAAATAATGATGATACTATTGATAATGTGAATGAATCCTCTACATGCTCTGGCACTAACGGAGAACGATTGTCATTCAAAGAATTTTTGAAATCCTGGACACACCAGTATAATATACCACAAGCTGCTTTAAAACCACTAATCAGAGAACTAAATGAAAATTTTAACGCCAATTTACAAAATGATCCCAGATCATTAATGCAAACTCCCCGTCAAACAAGGCACAGTTTCTTACAAATAGAAGGTGGTGAATATTGGCATCGCAGGGGCTTGAAGTATGTTTAAGAACATATTCCTCAGATTTAAAGGAATCAATGTCGATTTCATTAAATATTAATATTTACGGTTTACCTATTTTTATAAGTTCTAAATCAGAATTTTGGCCAATATTATTTAACATATTTGAAATACCAGAATTTAAGCCTATAGTAATTGGAGTATTTTACGGAACGAGTAAGCCAAAAAAAATAGAAGAATTTTGAAACCGTTTGTCGATGAAATGATTCCAATTCTCGACAATGGAATAGATATAAACTACAATCCTACTAACTGTGAAAATCCGATGTTTTATATGCAATACACCGGCGCGGTCTTTTATAAAAGGCACAGCTTATTTTAACGCTAAACTTGGATGTATAAAATGTACAACTGTAGGAGAATATTCACATGCCTCAAATACGACAGTCTTCCATAATCAAAATGCCTCCTTCTAGAACAAATGAAGGTTTCCGAGCAAGAATGTATGGCTTACACCACAACAACTATAAAACCAAAGTACCTGAAGGTCCGATATGGAACCAATCACATCACCATTATTACGAATAAAGTCGTTAGATATGATTAAAGATATAATCGTTGGAGATCCTTTACACGTTTTACATCTGGGGATTGTAAAACGATATTTAGTGGGATTTAAAGACGGCAGTTTAGAATACGGTTCAAAGTAGGACTCGAAAACAACACAGCTTATTAATGAGAAGTTATTAAAAATTAAATTACCTCAAGAAATACATCGCGGAGTTAGAGGTATAGATGTTATTCCTTTTTGGAAGGGGAGCGAATTTTCCTCTTTTATTAATTATATAGTCATAATCATCCTAAAAGATCACTTACCTGTGTGTTATTCTGTGCAACAACGATTTTCTCCTCTAACCATTATAAAAAGTATTGGCCATTGGCCAGGTCTTTATCAGAGCATTTTGTTGACAACTATACTATATTGTATCCCGATCACGTAACATCAAATCCACACAACTTCTGTCATGTATCATACTTTGTATCATATTAAAAAAAAAAAGAAAAAGTATGGCAGTTTGCCATTGACTCAATTGGCCAATAGGCTATCCGAAATAACTAAACGAGTGGGTAATCGAATTTCGACAGAAAATTACCCAGTTTTAAAATATCCTTTAAAAATTGATAACACAAATACTAAAAATTTTTGTGTATAAAATTAAAGGATAATTTCATTTTAAGAAATAATTTTGAAGATAAGTGGTTTCTAAATTTGAACAAAGATATTATTGCGATGGAATATGGCGTTGAAATAAACGAAAATCCTTTTATTTATGGACGTAAGATAAAATATCGGGATGATTTTTTCTTAGACCCTATAAAATCGTCTAATATTAATGTATTTATACCTCAAACTCACGATATAAGAAATTAATGAGATATGCTCACGCGCATGTTGTCGTCATCGAGTGACAAAAACATAATCGTTCTCCGAATCAAAAAATAAACGCAGTAGGCCATGTTCAAATAAAAACGCCGTACTAAACTGTATTAAGTTGTCACGGGATGACGAAATGCGCAAAACAAAACCAATTTTGAAAATCAATTGAGCATATCTTAATATTGCTATATCGTGCCTCAAACTCTACCGAATTTGGTGCTAGTGAGTCATATTCAATAGAGGAAATATTGTGCAAGTTAGTACCAATAAATAATGGAAATGGTCGTGTTGTATTTATACCAAGATTTATAACGCTGCAGCACACTCTGAACTAAAAAATGTATGAAGTCAAAATAATAAAATAACACACAGAGTTGAAATATTTGTAAATGTATTCATGAATAAAACAAATATATCCTAAAAGTAAAATTTAAATTCAGCCTTTTATTTCCAAAAAAATTCTAACTAATACTAAATAAAATTCATTTACTAAAATGGAGACAACATAGATTTGACCAAAAAATCAAAAATATTTAAATAAGTTGAAAAATGTATACCAGAAAGTAGAATAGAATCGTAGCAACCACCGGTAGCTTTGATGGTTAAGGCAGAACACGTTCTGATGAGGTTATTGCATGTATGGTATAAGGGTTCGAATTCCAGCCGGAGTCAATAAAAAATAGGTAAGTGAAAAATAATAATATAATTAATAATAATTCCAATGTCAAAATATAATTAAAAAATAATTAAAAGTATTAGACGAAAAATAAAAATAATAATATCGTAGTATAGATTAAAAAAATAATGAAATTGAAGAAGAATGGAAATAGATCTTTGTTATTTTTATGAGTATTTTCCAAAATCATAAATCGGTTTTATATTAGTCATTAAGTGAAGCATTATGACCTAATCATTTAAACACCAAAGAAGAGTTATTGTGTGATCGGTCATTATAAGTCATTTAACGATCCATTTTTAGTCGTATTATTGAATCCATTTGATCATACAGTTGTTTCTAAGATTTACATTAATGACCTGGTCATAAAAGAAAATCATACAGAATTATATATGAATGAATTAAAGTCGTGAAAATCGGTAATTTTCGATCATACAAACATCAAAAATTGGCAAATGATGATGTTTTTATGATTTTTATTTATGACTATGTCATAAAATGAAATCATAGAAGAGGATATATACTCGATTTAAAGGCTCATTATACGATTTCTGGTTTGCTGGGACGCTTTGCAGGAGGGATCCTTCCCGATCCCCCGCTCTCTTGCCTGGCATTGGTATCGCTGACTCCTGGCTTTGGTGCCATGGTGCTACTAACCCCTGCCACTGATGAGGTAGCTCCACCTTTAAGGTAAGAGTGTTATAGAGAATGTTATAAATTTCTCTATTTTCTTAAAACTAAATAATTAACTTGATTGCTATTTGATTTATAGATGGCAGGCGGTTTCTAATGTTATTTGTAGAAAACCGATCCACAGGAGAATTATCGTGTTAGTTGATTATAGGTATGCTAGTGGAATGCTAACTAGCCAATTATTTAAGCTCGTACCGAAGTATAGCTTCTTTTCTTTTGGTTCTTCCCGAGGAAGTACGTTTGCATGCCAGGAGATACCGGGCCGTTTGTGTTAGTTTATTTGTTAGTTTATATTTACCCTTGGTTGTTCTGGTTGATCGATCAGGCAGCAGGATGGTTTCACGATTATTTTTAAATAATAACAATTAAATTTGTTTATTCACTTCTTTTTTTATTACTTGAATCTTACGGAGAGTAACAGTGTCTCCTTTGAATATAGATTTAATAATGAGTTTGTATAAATGTTGAATTACGAATGATATCTTTTTAGTTACAATTTCTGTTCTTATATACTAATTTTCATACAGTATAATAAACAATCTTATGTTGTAACCATAAATTAATTAATTTCCTCATTACACATTTAGGTCTCTTCCGTTTTTATTGTTTTTTTTTTTATTAATTTTCATACATTGTATTTCATAATATATTGTGTTGTATATTTCGTCAATACTTCATTCATTATATTTCCTATATTATTAATTTTAAGTTATTTATGACCTACATTTTATTACTTCCAGCCATGTTATTTTTATTTACTTTATTTTTGTGATTTTACATTTCTTAATTATGTATTGACATTTTTATGTTTGGGTTTTTCATTACCACCAGACATTATATAATTTCATGCATCGATTGCATTTTACATTTCTTTATTGTTCTTTGTTACTTTGTATGTTGTACCCTTTTCACATAAGGTTATTACCCTATGTTACATATTTTTATTCATCTTCGTTTTCTTAAAATTACAATTGGTGAACAACCTAAATAATTGGTACATACAGTTTACTACTTTATCATTAATTTATGCATTATATGTTTCACAACAAGAGCCACTTTCTTCCTTCATTGTTTCCGGTTTTTCAAGAGTACCGGCTCCCTTATTTTTATTTTTTAAATCATCCATAGTATTCCCACGAGTGTCGGAGAAATACTGGTCCACCTGCGCAGAGATCCGTATACGCAGGTAAGGCTAAATACAACTGGAGGTATCCAGGTATCCAGAGGGCTCCGTTAACGACTGGGCTTTGTTAAATGGGCCCCCAGCCTAGCTGATCATCAGCACGGGTCGCATAACACCTTAATCCAGCCCATTGGCTCACCAAGCATCACATTCCAGCACCCCCGCCCCTATTCATCTTTCACTCAACCATTCACCCATCCATATGGAAATCCCAAACCAACAGGACCCATTCCATTCAAGGGGGTAACCCGTTTAAAGGGGCCCCTCACTCACTACCTGGAGACCCCGGAATATGTGACGCTCAGTTTGCCTGTGGTTATTAGTTGATGGTTTTATGGCGCCATCAGTTCGCCATTCCATGCCGGGTATCATAGGCACTCAGAATTTATTAAACTGAGGTTAACCACTCCCCAGTTTCCTGAAACTCTCCTCCCAGCAGGGCTGCGGTTGGGGGCGGCTTATTTAATTCACCGCTAACCTATCTATCGATAGGCCGTTCACTATCCACCACCTGTGACCCCCCCGATAGCTGCAGCATGCCCCGGGGGACTTTGGTTAAATTGACTAAAATTTGATCCATCATACATTGAAAAATCGAAGGCGCTGCTGAGACGCCAAAACCTAAACGTGTATTTCTATACAACCCGCGATGGGTATTTATGGCTAAATATTCCTGAGACTGAGGACGAAGCAATAATTGCTGGTATGCTCCCGCTAGACCAAAACACAAAATTCTTTACAATTTATTAAACTTGCAAAGATATCCTCTATTTTGAAAGAGAGTAATGCTCCGTTGTAACAAATTGGTTTATGGTAGCTTTGCAGTCTATACAAATTCGGACATTTCCGTTCTTTTTCAGAACAGTGACAAATAATAGGACTCGCCCACCGACTATGACGAATGGGAATTAAAACATTCTCTTTAACTAGGCGATCTAATTCCGGCTCGAGTAAAATTTTCATTTAAAATTATTTCCGCGGTAAAACCTTCTATTGGATTGCTTTCATCTAACATATTTAAAAATTTAGATTTAATTCAACAATAGCTGACTGTTCATTACTTACTAATTTAACAACTTCCGGTTTAGTACTAAAACTCTTCCACCAGGCAGGCCCGTAATGGTCTTTTGGTGCGCAGAACTGAAATTTACAATTTTTTTGTTGCATCGCCATCAATACTTCCGACTTTAACAAAAATGGCTCCAAAAATGTCTACTGATTCTCCGGAAACGTTGAAAAGCCTGTTAAAATTATTAATTAGTGTACATGTTTTAAATTTACTTATATGTATACTCATCATAGGGATTGCAGTTATAGGTAATCCTGTGTCCACTCCGAATGTCATATGTTGCCCCTCTATAAATAAAGAAACGGTTGAAGGTTCTTGGTTACTGCCAGCACACTAAAGTTTGCCCTATTTTGTTGCAAGTGTCACACGTCCATTTAATCGCAGGGCATTCGTTTTCGTCGTACCATCCCACATGTCGTGCTTACAACATTTGCCCGAACTTCTCCTTTAATAATTGAAATGATGTCGTCTGCCATTTAATTGAACATAATTTGACTTTCTCAACTGCCGTTGCCTTTGATTGTTGTTTAGCCTTGAATAAATACAGTTGTTTGGCACTTAATTTTGTTGAATGTACCGCAGAAATAACATTAAACGCTGCGGTTTTTCGTTCAGAACTCTCTATAAACCCAAGCTCCATATTTTGTGCATAATCACAAGCCTCATTCCAAGTAAGTGTGTCCGATGGTAAGTGTAGTAAAGATATAAAAATTCTTTCATTACGTGTGCGTCCTATAAATCTATCTAATAGAGCCTCACTTATTAATATATTTTTTAGTGCTACATGAGCTTTAGTTATAACTTTCTTTATTTAGAAAACCACCAAATTTACAAGCCTCGACCACATGCAATAATTTATAAGCTTCCATGGTTTCGCCGTCAACTTGTTTCATTTTATTAAATTTTGCTCGTTCAGCCCTCATGTTAGATGTATTTTTTTTAAACTTTTGCGTAAAAGTTTAAAACATTCGTCAAATGTTTTTTGTGACGGTAATAAAGGTACCGTTACATAGGCACAATCATCACACATGGTAAGAAAATGTGATAATTTATCAGTGTCGGCAAGTTTATTTGCAATAAAATATTGCGATACTCGATCTTCATATCGTGACTAATCACATCTCTCAACAAACGGTTTTATTTTCACCATGTTTTTTACAATAATGTTTGACTTGTTATCTAAAAATTCATCGTTGGTTAGCGTGTTTTGCTCTTTTTGTACTTTTATTTTTTCACAGTTCACTGCGTCCATGCACTAACACTTAATTGTTTTTTGTTTCTATTTTTTTATCAAAACTGCAATAATTAGAGGTTTTTAATGCGACTACCTACCTCCTTTTTTTAGAAGAATAATATTAAAATTTTCAATAATAATTCAATATTTAAAATTTTATTAGTTTTTCTCCTCGTCGCCAATTTGCTGTGTTCCGAAATTATGAAATTAAACACGCGTTTATTATGATATGACGTTGTTGTTTCTTCAAAAGAATATTTATTTCTGACTATCGTTACAAAATATTTATTTACCATTCCTTGCGGTAAATACAAAATTATAATATTTATTAGTATATTGACCCGTACTGGATTTATCATTATTTTTGACTCGGTATTTTTAAATGATTGATCCCCAAGACTCATCTCCTTTTGCGATTTTCGGCCCTTTACACCGAAAATCACTTTGTTTTCCCACCACAATCATGCTTATTCATTTCTTTAATCTTATTTATTATAATTTTTTTATTTCCCCATATTCTTATTTTGCTAAATTTTTATTTTTTATACCAACTTTTCATATTTTAGTGCGGACATTCTCTGTCAACTGGGCATCCCCTCTGCCCAAAATTCTATTTGTCGTAGAAGCATTCTTAAAAAGGCAAAAGGTAGTTTAAGAAACGTACCTTTTTATCGTCTGGCTTCAAGTAGCGAACCTGAACGAACAATTTTATTTAGTTTAAAACCACAAATTTTTCAAATGAGTCTAATTCGATATATTTTTCATCGCTAAACACGAATTCAACCTTACTTTTGACCAAAACGTCTGCAGTTCATCCCTAATCTCTAAATACTCCGTAAAAACAGTTTTACATAGTCTGCGGTCACTAAAGGCATCGCAAAAGTCTGACATGAGCCTATTACGGTGTATTTTTCATCGCTGAACATGAATATAACCACACTATTGGCTAGAAGCTCCGAAGTTTATTTTGAACCTCCAAATTTCTCAAAAAAAAAACAGTTTTACGTGGTTTGCGATTACCGCTGAACATGAATATAATCTCAGTTTTAACCAAAAATACAGCATTTATTTTTGAACCTTCAAAAACTCCTACAGAATATTATTAATTAGATTTGATTTTAATGTATCTCTATTTGGCAAGTATACGAATCAGTATACTGACAAGGGAACCTGTTGAACTGTCAAATTCAAAAAAATATATAAACTATTCTAATTTGTAGGATGAACTCTGTGAGAAATTAACGAAACTATTTTCTTTATCGGCAACTAAGCCCTTTTTATGGGTTAAAACCACCCAGTTTCACTTGAGCAAATCAAACTATTTGTGTCTATAAACTTTGGTACTGTTATATAATTTAGGCCCATATTTAATACATTTAATTCATCCTCCGTAAACTTCGATACCGATAGATTCTTGACGTAATTTTTAGCCAGCTGAACTACTTGTTTCCCTTCAGTAATGTGATTTTTATAGGCATCGACGTTTTTACCAAAAATGGAAACATAATAATTGAGTGAAGACAAACATTGTATATATGTTGTATATATCCTGCGGAATGCTAGAAACCTGACCGGAATAATGTATGAGGAGATTTGGCTATAATGAAATGTACGAATTTGTTAGAATGAGTGGGAAAATGTGGATAACAATATAATAGCGGGAGAAGTACAAAATAGCAATAATATGTATGAGGAATATCTGATTTCCTTTTTTAGATTATCTGAAGCAAAACTTAATTCTAAACATACAAAATGTAAATAAAATAAATTTAAAATTAAAATGTTGGTAACATTGCTCGTTGATAGGGAACCTAGTATAATACACAATTAAAAAATCATTTGATTTGATATAGGCCCTCAAAAATTGTGTTCTTTCTAACTAACCGAATTTTTTATTGTAGGTATAGCATCAATTTCAAATTCGCCCGATGTGTTTTGTTTGTACATATGTATAAATATATTTTTCGAATTTTCAAACTTCTTTTCAATTTTGTATTAGGAAAGAATATTATTGAAACACTGTTGTCATTACTGTTCATTATATGTCGACTGGTGCCTAACATGCTAGATATTCAATAAAATTACATTATCTAGAAACAAACTATCTAACAGAAATAAAATTCGAAAGTGTAAAAAATAAAACTTGTAATAACCCCATATTATAGGCAATGTTCAAAACCAAGAGTTACCAATATCATTTTAATCTACACGATAATTACACACACATTTCTCTTGTAAATATGAACCTAAAACCAGCAATCAATTCTAAAAATTAGCAAGTATCTCAAATGTCTATACACAGCACATATGTATACTTATGTTATTAAAACAACATATTTGAAAATATAAGTTCTTTCTTAGCATATAATCAATTTGTGAAATATATACATTACCAAGCCGATACCGTTTTCCTTCCAGTTTTTCTTCTATCGGTTCACAAACAAAGAAACAACTCTTCGGTCAATGAATGAAATGATATGGGTGTTGGATTTCTATATATAAAATATATGTTAAACCTATATGTACATATACCTAAATGGTATACTTCGAAATATTACCTCTCTCGTTAAATTTCGGGAGCATTAATGTACATATGTATGATAGGGACTGTAGCCGTATACATGTGCTATATCCAAGTATTGATTATACATAAAATTATATTGATTATAAATAATAATGTAGGACAAACGTAATGTTTGTGGACACAATTTAAGTAAGTGTTATATCCATACATACCCGTATGTTTGGTATATTATGTATTACACATTTACCTGATACTTGTAATGTGTTTTTGTTTCAAAGGAACAAGAAAACTTATTCGAATTAGTCCATTTATTAAACCAACTACAACCGCCACCATTACTGATAGTCAACTAAACCAATTTTATTTATGTATATAAAGTATAAAAATAATAATAATAATAATACTGTGTACAGTTTGTGCTTTTTACCTCTAATGTACTACGATTATAATCGAATAATCCAGTAATTCAATGGGAAACGTTTCAGTCTGCTGAATATAACTAAGGAACGGAGGGATGTAATAATTTGGAATAAGTTTGAGAGACAACATTAATAATGAAATAAAAAAGTTTTGGGAGTTTTAGTTGACCAATTAAACAAGAAATTTTAATAAACCGGAATAAATTGACCCATTTAAATATTTCGAAAGTAAAGCTTTCAGTAGAAAGTGGTTTGGTTTAGAGGCGGAATCCTGGCTAAATTATTTTTGTTTAACTTTTATGAAGAATGACAAAACGATAATTTTTATTACGGCATTTACTTGATGCAAAAATGAAAAACAAGCTTGCTCTTGTTCTTTAGATTAAAAAGTTTATCACCCATGGAGGAAAATATTTTTTTAGAATTTTTTCAAGCTTACAAAATAAGAAGCTTATATGTCTGATATTCTAAATGTTAATTTTCTTTTTTTAATTTGATTATTTTCACAACATAAAATGTTCTTACAAAAATGTAGAGAGTTAAGGTTAATACTGTGTGCCACATGCCGATTTTTCGACTAAATTTCTGACTAAACTAAATTATGCTACATTAGGCTGTTAACCACCAGACGGCTAACGAAAAGCCTCTTCGCGAGGATTCTTTTCGTTTTAAGGTCGCTGCACGAGTATGGATATAAATCCGTACAATCTGCATCCGAACGAAGTTAGTAACTTATTTGAACTTTTGCTAAATAAATTTTATCAACTTCTCTTTGCTTTTAGTTTCAGTAATAACAAATACATTATATGAAAATTTCAATAATAATAAAATAACAAATTTTTTTAAAAATCGAAAAGTCAGAAATAAGCAAATAAACTAAAAATAGGGGAAAAATAGCTCGTAATATATATTTTTTGGTATGGTTATGTTGGTTTTCTGCGGATATTTTGCTTAATGTTGAAATAATTTTAACTCGAGAGGAGAAATAGGGGAATATTTTTTTTCGGTCACATGACAATATTTGGGTAATTTCATTGGATGAATGACCGGATTCAGATTGTACGGATTTATATCCATACTCGTGCAGCGACCTTTAGTTGTCATTTTTATTGAGAATATGCTTGGATTACACTGTTTATTACGAAAAAAATGATTTTCTGCCACAAGTTTGTAGCGAAATGCTGATGCTATAATGATGATTATACGAGTATTTTTCGTTTTTAAATTGAAATACTTTGTTGTTTGCAAACTTTCTGTTTTTGTTAATATTGAGTTGATTAATATTGTCGAATTGTCGGTGCTTGATCTTGGCGTACAAGGGCATAACGACCAGCAAATTAAAAATTATAGAGTGAAAGAACGTACGAGATTTATGCAAATAATTATTCCGTTATGGGATCTCTGCGTTTGTGCTCTGAACCAGGAATTCAACCGTACGATGGTTAATCTGTAATGTGCAGTTATATTAACACCTCGCCCGTTTTTAGCTTTAGATAAATTTGGAGATCCATGCCCTTTACACGTCTTGTCAAAAGTGATTCATAATTGTGAATTCTTACCCAATCGAACCTTACTTATAGGGGTTTCGGATTAAATAAGACTATTTTCGCATTAAATGAACCGAAAAATATTCCGACTCCGAGTTTAGTTTTTTAAAGTGTTTAATTTTTTAATTTTTGGCAACGCAAAAAAATAAAAATATGATTTATGTAGCAATCGAAATCCAAACTAAGTCAATAAGCACCACAAGAAATATCAAACAATCAGAAAATATCCACATTTTTCTTGCTGGCGGTATTTTTTCTACTATCGAATAGATGGCGGAAAGATATCGAGTTTATATAGTTACACTTCAGCTTCAAGATATATAGTTTACTCTTCAGCGAAATGGCACAATCTGATTTTCGAAGGGAATGATAATAGGTTAGGTTAGGGTGGCTGCTATCGCACACTTAGGCCAGCAGTGGCCCATTGTGATACCACAGGATTCCATCTCTCCATTACTCCCATTGAAACCAACCAGAGTCACTTATGTAGCGTAAAATATCTCGCACTCCACAGTCCGCGAGTTCCGAAAGGCTGTCCATACCGTACACACCTAAGTACTTATGCCTTCCGTATGACAGCGCCGGACATGAACATAGGAAGTGATCTAAAGTCTCCTCCTCTTCGTCCATGCAACTTCTACAAAAGTCATTCGTCTGTATCCCCAGCCATCTCGCATGTTCCCCAAAAAGGCAGTGACCTGTCATTAACCCTAAGACCCATCCTATTTCTCGTCTTCCAAGGGGTTCTAATACCTTGGAGCGCTGCAAGTCCAGTTTTGGCCAAACCTGTTTTGCTACCATGCACGTGAGAGTGTTGATCCACTTCTCATTTGTCAAAGCGATTGGCTTTTTACTGAGCGCCAATTTTGGCACTGCCATAGGCCTCCCCAGACCTACCCTTTCCGGCTCCATCTGAAGAGTCATACCGTACCTAGCTAATTCGTCCGCTCTGCAGTTCCCCGTGCCGTCCGAGTGACCCGGGACCCAGATTATCTGGATGCTGAAATACTCGCTCATCTCGTTAAGAGTTGATCGGCAATCCAGCGCCGCCCGTGACTTCAGACAAACCGCCTCTAATGACTTGACCGCCGGCTGACTGTCCACATAAATTGCGATAACCCTCACGGATACCACATTATGCTTCAACCATGTCATGACTTACCCGATTGCCACCACTTCAGCTTGGTACACGCTGTAGTAGTCAGGATGAACTATTAGCATTACGCTTAGTATTGATCCGTTCCTCCAGGATTCCATTGAAGGACAAATGGTCCGGAAACCTCTATCGAAGCACAACGTTGGTTTAATATAATCCAGATTCGTCAGTTCTTCGCCAGCGAATCTACCAATCGTCGAGTGTCAGTGCTGCCATCTATTTACCATGAAGGTCGATTGAAATAAGGTGGAAGGTAACCTCTAAAACGCGTGTATGTGTTGTCCTAAGCGCCCCGCTTATAAGCATACAGGCCGTTCTTTGCACCCTCTCCATCATACCTCTATATGTTACCTTATCCAGAGCTGGCCATCAAACGCCCACCCCGCACAGAAGCACAGATCTTACCACGGCGGTATAGAGCCAGTGTACCAGCTCCGGTTTCAAACCCCATCTCTTACCTATGGTGTTCCTACACGAGTATAAGGCTACATTAGCTTTATTTACCCTTTCCAAAGTGTTAGGCTTCCAGCTGAGCTTACTATCAAAGATTATGCCCAGAAATCTCGCTCTGTCAGCAAAAACTAGTTCACTGCCGTTTACGATAGGTTGGCTAACTATCGGAATTTTATATTTCCTAGTAAATAGTACCAGCTCTCTTGGAAGGGTTGATCCCCAATCCACACTTGCTGGTCCATTTCGTAATGATCAGGAGTGCATTCTGCGTAACATCCCTAATCGTATCTAGATATTTGCCTGAGACAGCTATCGCTACATCATCAGCATATGATACAACCCCTGTCCCCTCTCTCTCTAGTTCCAACAGCAATCCATTAATCACTACACTCCAAAGAATGGGCGACACAACATCTCCTTGCGGGGTTCTCTAACCACCGGTCTTCTAATCTTGGACTCTCCCAGCTCCGAGGTAATAATCCTGCTTACCAGCATCTGATTTATTAACCTACTTATAGAGCAGTCCACCTTCAAAAATGACAATCCTTCCATGATCGCCTCCGTTTTTACATTATTAAAAGCACCCTCAATATAGAGAAATGCTACCATACAAAACTCTTGCGAGTAAATTGACTTCTCAATCGTACGTACTAGACTGTGCAGAGCTGTGTCCACCGACCTCCCCTTACACTACGCATGCTGCGACATTACCCAATTCATGGGATCAATTCATGATCGAATAAATACATCTACCAACCTTTGCAAGATTTTCAGCAGAATGGATGATAGTGTTATCGGCCTCAGGTCCTTTGGATGAGCATGTGAGCTCTTTCCCGATTTCAGGATAAAGACCACTTTGACCTCTGTCCAATTCCTAGGAATATAGACCAGTTTCAGACATCCCCTGAAGATAACCTCTAGCCAGGGGAGGATGACTGCCGAGTTCTTTTGGATCTCTGCTGGTATGATCTGATCCGGGCCCGCCGATTTATAAGGCTTAAAACCCTGCAGCGCCCACCGGATCCGTTCCCTGTCCAATAGGCCCCCTCCGTATTTATTGAAGATGTTCCTCGATGAGTTCCAGGCTCCATCGAGTCATCAAAGCTTCCCGGAAAGTGGGTTTTAATGAGAAGCTCCAACGATTCCGCACTTGAAGCTGACCATGACTCGTTTGGTCTAATTATGTAATTATGACTAGTTGGTTAAGTAGATAGAATCTTCCTAAGGCGAGAATTCTCAGAGACTCTCTCCATTCTACAACAGAAGAGTCTCCAAGATCCCCTTTGTGCCTTCCTCAATTATTTTTTGTACTTTCTTAGGTCTTCCTTATAGGAGTCCCAGTCCCGAATCTGCCTCGTGTTTTTTGCTTTATTAAAGGCTATCCTACACGCCTTCTGATAGGTCTCCAACTCCATGGATCACCATGTCGGTTTCTGCCTGCCCCTTGGCTTTATCAGAGGGCAAGCATCATTAAGGGAAAGATTTCAGGCTTTTGTGACAACGTCCATAATGCAATCCAATTCTTCCACTGTCTCCGGAAGTCCTGGGACCTCTGACGGCAATAATTCCTCCAACACCTCCCCATATTTCTCCCAGTTTGTCCTTCTAGGATTTCTGATGGGCTTCTGGGTAACCGGGTGAATGTTGAGGTTTTATGTTACATTTATCCGATCACAGAATGAGTGTTTCTTCGCCACTCTCCATCCTCTAATCAACTGAAGAATAGTATCCGAGGTGAAGGTCGCATCTAGAACCTCCTGCGGCTTACTAACGATAAATGTTGGTTCTTGCCCAACATTACTGACTGAAAGGTTAGTATTTAATAAATAATCAAAAAATAACTCACCCCTCTCATTAATATCAGTGCTCCCCCAAATTGTGTGATGCGCATTTGCATCAAACCCGAGTACCACACTAATCCTGCTTTGCCTTGCTACTCGAATAAGGTCCCCCAGGTCATCCGGCGGGATCTCCTTCTCCCGATCCATGATGAGACCAGCCAGAACTTATCTCTGCCAACCTCCACACTGATCGCGGTAACGTCACCACTACTGTATTGAGACAGTAGAAAATTTTTTAAAGTATTTTTCACTAAGATGCGAGATCTGATCTTCTCAGAGTCACTTGAGTACAAATTTGTATACCCTTTCACCTTAAGGCCACAGATCCTGTTTTTGTTAATCCAAGGTTCCTGGATTAACACTAGCTCCTCTCCTGATCTAGTCATTCTGACAACGAGAGCCGCCGAAGCAGCCTTCGTATGCTGAATATTAATCTGCACAACGTTAATCATCGTGCATTAGCTCACTTACCTCTTCATGCATTCCCTGTTTCAGGCTAATACTACGTTCCCCCTGAGGGCCGCTGGTATCCACCGTTTCACCCCCGTAGTTAACGCTTCGCTGCCTTGAACGTCATCTCCAGCCACCCTTCGTTCAGATTCCGACAAATTGTCCCCATCGGATCCAAGTGGGAGAAGGCTGCCTTTCTCCAATAGCAACTCTACGTCAGTATCTTGAACCTCATGCGCTTGCTCGACCGTCTCCCGTTGGGTCCGTCTGACGTCCTCCGAGCGCATGTCTACCTCATCTTTTTTTAAAACGTTCAGAGTGATCGAGCCGAAACCGAAGCTAATCACTCCCTTTGTCTCTGAAAGGGGAGTAAGGGACTCCTTGTTGATCAGCATGATTGCCATTCTGAAGCCCCCTTTAGCCCTCTCCTGTCTTTCGTTGGAAGATCTGGGATACTTGCCCGTATGATCTCAAGGATCTCTCCTGGCTTGTCCGGTTTGGTTGGTAACCAGACGCGTGCCCTTGGTTTATTCGGAATTTCTTCCTTGCAAACTGCCTCAAGCCTCGCGCCTATCCACACTTCACTTACTTCGGCTATTGCCTCTTTATAAAGATACACCGATCTCAGATCCGAGCACGCCGTTAACTTTACGCGCCCTTCGTGCCATCCCGCATCTCTACAAAACGAAGGGGGTCCTGGATTTTCTCTCAGGACCTTGATGAATATGGAGTTTAATGCATTGTACACCTCCCTCCACTTCTCTGACGTGATGCTCCCATCTTCTTGACTTCTGTCAATGACGGCTAGAACCAGTACGTTCTCCTTTAGGATCTCACTGAATGATTTCAGTTTTTCCTTGGGATCTCCCGACTGTAGTAGTCAATAATTTAGAAAAGTCAATGATTTAGTCGAAAAAATCGACATGAGGCACACGGCATTAGGCAACAAATAATGTGAAGATAACGATTACATCTATTTTTGCCCTGCGATATCTTATGACGAAGTTGTGTCGGCTTCTAGTAAAGTCACCACACCACTAATAATATTTTTGACATAAATTATTAAGACTCTAGCCTAAATACCACTGTTCTACAAAGAAAGAATACCAGATAAAACGATAGTCATTTCCGATGTATTTTTCGATGCTGTATCCGGGTATGGCCGCAGAATTGCATTATCACGTCAGGTTTTTGGGATTCCCTATTCTAAAAGTGCAAAACAGGCCGTTTTTATGGGTTTTCAATATTTTACTGTATTGTTAGGGAATTTCAGCAGTTAAAACCAACGGTGTCATGGTAAACTACCATTTATTCATTTATTTTTCGGATTCAACAACAAAAACTACGTCGCAAATGATTATTTTTGTTTTTGGTACTTTTTTTTTGTCGAACAGTGTGATTGATACAATTTAGTTAAAAAGTTTCAAACATACTCCATAAACTGGAATAAAATAGTATATTGTATAACAAGTGAAGAAAACGAGTCATTGCAATGCGAAAGTGAAATTTGCAGCCTGAGCGATAGTCTCACTTGAGTATTACAATGATTCATTTTCACACGAGTTATACACGCTATTTTTCTACGATAGAAAAAAAATTATTCGCAACAAAAAATGAAATTGAAACATTTGGATTTTCACAAATCGTGTGGGAATATTAAAAAATCGTTGTGTAATGAATATTTCCACACGATTTTAGTAGACGACGCAAAGGCTCCTTTTCTTATATAATTTAAATTCAAAAATCATCATCGAAAGCATAGGTTACTACACTATCGTAGAAAAATAATATTTAGGAGAGGAAACTGCTAGCCGTGAAAATCAACAAATGCTTCGGAATGAGGGTTAAAATTAAAATGATCAGAATTAAATTACTTAAAGGCCGGTTGCCTTTGGATACGAACATAAATTTAAAATAATAATTTTAGTACTTACAAACTTCGAATATTGCTACTTTTAGATAATAAATAAGCTTTTCATGATTTTAAAAATTTCTTCAAATTGCGTTGTTGATTGAAATCAAGTGCTAAATTGTTATGCAGAAAGGACGCTCTACGTATCTTTTACACAGAGAGCACGGGTTTTTCAATTCATCACGCGATTATAGGTTTTGGTTGATCGCAATTGGTCGTGAACTATTTTACATGTAGGTAAATCAGCCAACTATTCCATATTGGTTTTATGAGAATCAATTAATAAAAAATGAACATTTTTCAGTTTTTCAAACAAAGCATACATAAGTTTTTAACCTATAATTGTATACAGCTGGCATAAAGTTATTCTTCAATTTTTGAAATTAGGGAACTAAAATTGTATTCAATTCAATTATTAAAATTTTGAAGTGAAACTTTTTTATACTCGGCATGATAAATACAAATAAACAAAATTTTGAGTCATAGAAACACGTAAAATATGATTTTTATATTCGGAAAAACAAATCGAACAGAGTTTTAACACAATACATTGTTATTTATGTCACAAGGGCGATAAATGAGTTGTTACAGTACGAGTTCGATGTTTATGGACGGCGATGAAAGGCGTGAGTCCAGAATCGTGAACGAGTTCTGTGACGATCATTTAATGTATATGTGTACCTAACGTACAACGTTCTATTTCATAGTACATAGGACATTAATTCAATTGTTTTATTTAAAATTAAATTTTAAAGTAAAAACATGAGTTTGAAATTTAAAGAAAAGCAATCCAAATGATTTTCAAATTATCAAGTTACCCTAGTTTATTTTGTTAGTTTGGCTCGTTTTCCGGACATTTGAATTGATTTTCGTTAAATTTCAAACTTATGATTTTACTTTAAAATTTAATTTTAAATGAAAAAATTGGGTTTATCAGACTCCTCGGACGACACTTTTTCCATAAATCATCCGTCAAAGACCAACATTTTCCATTATTTCGTGCAGGCAAGGTCCTTAAAAGATGTCACGGCTTTTCTTAAATTTGGAGACCCCTTCTCCATAATATACATATAATGTTAGATTATTCAGAACTGACACCGGTTGAAAAGCAATCAAAGCTGCTTTCGCCATTTTTCATCTTCGATTTTTAATAATTAGATACAGTTATAAATCTCTTGTGTTGATAATACTTAAGAATTTAAATTATTCCGTTCAGAGAGTATCCACAATGTTTAACATTTATTTTCTGTGAAAATTTGTGCCGTTTGTTCAGATCACTATATTATGTGAGCAACGAGAGAATTGGCCGATATAATTCTTTACTCAGTGCTTCAGTCTGGACGGGCCATCGCTGCAGACCATTCGAAAATACAAAATAATAAAACACAAACAATACGAAATCAGAATTAATGTTAATTCTTTTGTTACCGAATCCCACCTTCTCGGCACATAGCATTTAATTTTATATAACTCCCAGCTCATTTTTCCTATACCTGAGTGCTCCACCCTAATGTCGTGATATTATTATAGAGACTCACATAGTAATTTGATATTAAGATTTATATGCGGCCTTTAATACCAAGAGTATTTATTACACAGAATTAATACCTTTAAATGCGATTTAATTAAACCAATTCACAAATAAAATATCGGTCAGTATGTCGTTAAAATTTCAATCAATACTGATAAATCAAAAAACGATTAAAAATGATTTATTTTCAGATATACACACTAGAGGCTGATTTTATTTCAATTTTTTGGGGTCCTTTTGATTTTCCCGATATTTCCACGAATAGATGGAGCACAGTTTTCCACGTAAGACTGTTTAGAAAAGTTTTTAATGCAATCCATGTATCCATTTTAGTTTCACCTAATAACCACTAAATTTTTTATTTTCGGCTGGAATGTTAGTAACGTGTATGCATCCCGAAACTGTTGTAACTACATAATTGGGTGAGCTAAGATCAGGTGCTTCATGAAACGGGACGTGATTCGGAAAAATTGTGGTTGACACACTGCTGCGGTTTTTATATATTCAAGTTTCTCGCTCAAATTGCTGCAGGGTGGGCCAGAACAATAATTACACTGAGCCATCTCTGGTGTCTGTTATGAAGGGAAGCCTCAAGGGGGCGAAGGCGAAAAGAGGAAGTTGTTTTGAATAAACACTTGTGCGTACACCTCGTATTTTCAATAAAACTGTCGAACCTTAAAAACCACAAGAAATTACACTAGTCGACAAAAAAAGTAGCAGAAGTAAGGTTAGTCATTTCCAAGTATCGCAGATAACTACAACAAAAACTAGAAGTAGCAACAACGGGATCATCAGCAGCATATGCAACTACAACATTAAGCTAACTTTTTTTTTTTTTGCTCTCATTCAATTTAATTTTTGTTAAACAATTTTATAAATTCATTTAAAAAAAACGCTATTTACAACTATTATTCAAAATCCACAATTCTTTAAAAAAAAAATCGTTTTTGAACTTTCCACCACGGGCACGGTTCATTTTCACGAATTTATTCAATTACTTGATAGTTTTGTTTGGTTTATTGGTCACTCATTTAGCCCTAATTCAAATTTCATTTACTATTAACTGTATGAACACTTTCCACTGAAATCTGACCAGTAGTCGCCTCAAGACGAAGTTGCGGGTCGTCCTTTACTTGGGTGCCCTCGGGTGTCTCGTTCGACAACAGGTACGCATTTTTCGCTACATATCATTTTGTTGTCATCACACTGTACCCATTAGTGTTATTAATAAAACCAAAATTGAAAATCTCCGATCGCTACTTTCGCGGTTGCAAATATTTCGAAAACATCTGTTTCAGCATTGAATTTCAGCATCCATATTTACAAGCCGACTTATTGCCAACGTCTTCAAATCGAACTCCACATTAGTTGTCCCAGTTGGGATTGGACCTCCATTAAATCCATATTGTGGTTCTTAAATGAGCCCCGTCGTCATCTCGGAGGAAATTGTCTTTATAAATCTGAAGGCAATGAATGCAAACAAGGCCACCGGACCTGATGGAATTCCAGTTCGAATATTGAAGGAGTTTGCCAGTGAATTGGCTCTAATATTATCTAAAATGTTCCTACTTTCATATAAGCAAGGTGACTACCCGAACGTCTGGAAGAATGCAATGGTGCAACCCGTGCTACGGGCGCTTGTGGGAATGGTGTAGGGGTGGATTTAATCAAATGAAAAAATTAAATATGATAAGCTACAAGCAATACGCCATGTCTCGATCACCTACAGATAATAATATTTCATCACTTTCGCATCTCGCGGTTATTGTGGAACGCACCACTGGAACGATATTAGATTGTTCAAGGTAAACAGACTTCGTTGCAGCTAAACTAATTAGGAAGAAAATATTGAGAAATTGACATACCCATGAGCTTTTTGTTCTCGAAGAGAAGATACATAGTTCAAAATGAAGCAATAATGATTCTGAGTAATATCGGCTTAGTGTTCCGGCTGGTTAATGCAGTAAATCTTTTTGGAGTTTTATCTATTATGACTCAGCTTTTAAATATTCATGGCAGAACCATAAATAAAGGGGTACTCCAGTGTTTTAGAAAGTGTGGAGTAGCCAGTAAAGGCTGGAAAAATGAACGCATTAGTCTCGAAATCAGGACGATAAAATGCCCTGAATTTGTTCCTTCTTATGAAATGTTTCTTTATTATACTGAATGAATAATCTCGAAGATTCGAATACAAAAAAAAAAAAATTGATAGGTTACTTGATCTTTAAAATTTTTATTCCTTCTTTACGGCCCGATTGTATGAACGATGATAAATGATTAATTCTCTGATTTAGCGTAGTTTGCATTGTTTCATACAAGGCAAACTACGCTAAATCAAAGAATTAATCATTTATCATCGTTCATACAATCGGGCCTACTGGGGTGCGATTCTGGTTCAGTGATAATTTTAAATGATAAAAAACTTTTCATTTTAATCTAGTCATCCGTTTTAATTTTTTTCATTGCACAAAACAAAATTATGCATGCCTTATTGCACTAGGATGCGATTCTGGTTCGATGATAATGAAATCTGATAAAATTATATCATTGTTATACACTGTGTTTTGCGATTGCAAGTAAGCGACGAATGATAAATTTATGATGAATTTGAAACAAATTCAATAAATTTATCAGACTGGTTTTTGTCGATGAAAATTTTTGTCGCCAATGATAAAATTTGTACGCATACAAAAATGGTCACTGAAATATAGTATGTACAAAATATTTAATTAGTTTCCAAATAAATTATTTCTTAAGAAAGGTGATGTAACAAATATGTGTTTGCATTTGGATATTGTGTACCTACAAACGTTTTTCTCTCAGTAACTTTTTAGGATCTAAATAGTTTGTGTAATTGAGCAACTGCAAATTCAAAATTAACGGAAAATCTACTCTAGGAAATTTAAAAAGTATTAACACATTTTAAAGAAACTATAAAGAAATATTTTGCAAAATAAAAATAATACAACGTCTTATTAATTTAGCTTGTGGTACTGTGATCTGATTAGCTTGGTTAGATAAAGTATTTAAGAATTCTTCAGGAAGAATTAATGTTAGGTTTATTGGCCTTACATTATAGTACACAATGCGGGTTTTGTGTGAAAGAATTTCGATTTAATTTTTTCACGTCAGGTTGGCGAAGGAAGATTCGTCAATATTAAATTGTTGTTAAGCGAACTGAGTGTTTGGAATTCGAAAAATAATTCTCGTTCGACACGTGAAAAACAGGTAGGGGCAAAACTGTTTTTGGCCGGTGCAGTATCGCTTGTGCTATACATAATTAATTGTATATGTATATGTATGTATATTATATTCTGTGGTATTACCACCTTTATCTTCTGAAATGCTTTCTGAAAAATTATAAGAATAATGGGATTTTTTAACAAACTCTATCAGTTGAATATATTCCGATAACGACGTTAAGCATCCTTTGAAAGAATATCGAGATCCATTTTTCGGAGTTTGCAAATTTTTAATATTATAATTTATTTGAATAAGGAATTCCAAAGTATCAGGTTATTTAATTTAGATCGAATGTGCACTACAAATCGGACGACAGCACAAGAAAAAAATTGGTTTATGAGAAAGGTTTTCTTACCCTAGAGGGCCTAATTCTATTTACATTCGTGCTCTAATCCAATCAAATCAAACTTTTGTGACTATTTCGCTGATTAGGTTGGTTTTGATAGAGCTCAGACGTAAATAGTAATAATCATCGGGGGCCAACCTTCAAAAACATTTTGATACTTCATCATTCATTTGTCGGGAGAAGCAAGAACATACTGCTGTGTATATATGCACTAGCATAATATGTGAGTATCAGATAAATAACTTTATTATGATTTTATCATCTTTTAGTGTTGATGCTTTGTATGTCTCTATATTTATCGTTTCGGTGTAATTTATTAGTAAGAAGGTAAGGTATCGTAAATAGATTCGTAGAAGCAATGTCTGAATTAACCGCTCATCTATTGAATGACATAAATATAGCATTTGCAGCTTATAGTGTAGAATACTTCATACAATATTATAGTGTCGTGTGTCGCTGTAAACCTAGCATAATGAATAATTATTTTGCCTTTGCTCTACTTCTTGATAAAATTCAAACTTTTAAATTTCAAAGTAGGCATAATACGAAAAACAATGAATTCTGATTTTTGCTTTGTTTACACCGATTCAAATTTATCATATCATTTTATCACTGAACCGGAATCGCACCCCTGATCGATTAATAATTTTTATAACTGATCAATCTCTACAGTGCGAGTAGGAAACAAAACGTATTGAGATTATTATTCGTTTGGCATTGAAGTGAACACTACGTGTTTAAAGGGAAGATTGAAACAAGAGAATAGAATAATGACCTTTTTTAGTTTTCGCTAAAAAAAACAATAAATTGTCATGCTAATAATCGAATTTTTCTCCAAAATTATCACTATTCGAATTCGATTTCGATATTGCCTCCAAAAAAAAAATCAAAACAAGTTTGCACCTTTTTTAAACTTGTACTGTACATTAAAATCCTATTTAAAAAATTAAGTATTTACACTACTATTCATTCAGAAGTGAACAAAACAGAAAATAAACATACTTATGTTCTATTCAATGGACCGATTCTTTTAATTTTTATTGTTCGCTCACTATTGAGTTGTTATTGAATAGTATTCATGAATTTTTAGTTTATGTACATTTCATCATCGAAAAAGAAGAGCAAACATATAAAAATTCATTTAAAAAGAACAGAATGCGACATATTAATCGCTGGTTAAATCTAATTATTGTATACAGGGTGAGGAAAAAGTATGGAAACCCCTAAAAATCTCGCGGAGTTCGGTCAAAAAAAATGACCAAGCTTTATTCTTAACTAATTTTTAAAAAGGAATTTAATGGTGATCTTGGTTATGACCTTTACATTCATCCTCAAGGTCATTTTGAGGTCAAGGTCATTTTTTTAAATTAGAACCCCTATTTTTGATGACAGATTCGAAAAGGGCGATCAACTTTATGTCCGAATATGTATTTTTCATGACCTCTTAAGATCATCTGAAGGAATTTACATTGCGAGGTAAAATGATGGAAAACCCTAGAAATCTCCCGGAGTATGCCAAACAAAAATTAAGCAAGATTTAGTATTAGGTAATTTTCAACAACGAATTTAATGGTGAGCTTGGTTGTGACCTTGACCTTCATCTTAAAGGTTATATCATATTATAAATACATATATGTAGTACTTCCATGTGAAGTTCATCGGTGAAGTGTTAAATGGCGATACTGATATCGTATTAAATTTTTCAAAATATTTTTATATTTAAATTCGCCTAAATATACCGGGTGTTTCTTTTAAACTGAGACGATCAAATATCTCGAAAAATAGCCACTCTACGGAAAAAATGTCCATAATCAAAATTTAATCATACCGCGGGGGAAATACATTAGTGCAAAAAAATAGTCCCCCATCCCCCGCTTTGTAGGTGGGGCGGGAGTAACTTTTAAACTAAGATAGGAAGCCATATTTTTTATTGCAGATTCGGATTCTACGGCTAAAAATACGTAGGATTTGACTGAAACATTTTTTTCGATTCATGTTAGATGGCGCTGTAATTGACGATTTTCAATTTTTATCTCGGATTAAATATCTCGGAAAATAAGCACTCTACGAAAAAAATGGTAGAGATCAAAATTGAATTATTCCGCGGGGGAAATACATTAATGTTAAAATTAGTAGCCCTCACCCCTCCATGTAGGTGGGGCGGGGGGTAACTTTGAAACTAAGATAGGAACCCCTATTTTTTATTGCAGATTCGGATTCTACGGCTAAAAATACGTAGGATTTGACTGAAACATTTTTATCGATTCATGATAGATGGCGCTGGAAATACATTAGTGTTAAAATTAGTACCCCCACCTACAAGGAGGGGGTGAGGGTACTAATTTTAACACTAATGTATTTCCCCCGCGGAATAATTCAATTTTGATCTCTACCATTTTTTTCGTAGAGTGCTTATTTTCCGAGATATTTAATCCGAGATAAAAATTGAATATCGTCAATTACAGCGCCATCTAACATGAATCGAAAAAAATGTTTCAGTCAAATCCTACGTATTTTTAGCCGTAGAATCCGAATCTGCAATAAAAAATATGGCTTCCTATCTTAGTTTAAAAGTTACCCCCGCCCCACCTACAAAGCGGGGGGGTGGGGGACTATTTTTTTGCACTAATGTATTTCCCCCGCGGTATGATTAAATTTGGTGTGATTATGGACATTTTTTCCGTAGAGTGGCTATTTTTCGAGATATTTGATCGTCTCAGTTTAAAAGAAACACCCGGTATGTATGAATAAATACACCCAAATGTCATCGCTAATTTCTTTACGTTGACTGTAGAGTTATGTATAGTCATATGTACATGCATAGATATTTTTTTATATTGTTTTAGTTCAAGCAACACTTCTAAGCAATTCGATTTTTAAAAATATTCTTGAAATCAACTTTTTTCAATTTTTCATTTGCGTAGTAGATGTCTGTATACCAGTAAATTTTATTGCTGTTCTACAAAATGTATTTTTTATTACAGATTCCAATAATGGATTTCAAACAAAGTCACTTCTAAATTATTTTTTTGATGCAATGTGCGACCTGAATCGCCACCCTTACAACATGAAGATATATTCTAGTCCTAAATACCTCTGTGATTATCCGCAAATAACCCCGCTAAAGGTGTATTTTTAGCGTGGAGCAGATTTATAAATCAAGAATCCATTCCTTGCGTGTGCCCTAATGTATCGACAAATAAAACCGTAACTCTCAAAAATCTCGATAAGACCCGAATAATCTGGTAACGTCGAAACGTCTTGGAAGTTCTGGAAAATTTCATCCTGTTAGAAAAGTTTAACATAAAGTAAACCAAAGTCAAGCAACCCAAAGCAATATTATAATAAAAAATGTTCCACCTTTGGTGGAAGGGCCGCCTCAACGATGCTCCTCCAAATAATCCGATCCGCCACAAGACAACGCCAGACACGGTGACCGAGTGTGTACAGGTCCCTCTCAACGTCGTCCATCCATCGAGTAGGTGGTCTCCCACGGGGTCCTACTTTCGCTGGTGCCGACTCCAAGGCCTGTTTAGTGGTCCGATTTTGTGAACGTAGTACGTGCCCAAGCCATCTCAGCCTTGACGATTTTATGAATCCTATGATGTCGACTTTATCGAGATCATTTCTGATCTCGTGATTCATTCGCATTCTGTACGTGGCTCCCTCTTTAATGGGACCGAGAATTCTTCTTATCATCTTACGCTCAGTTACAGCGATTTTCTGGATGTTTTGCGCTGTTAGTGTCCAAGACTCGCAACCAAAGGTGACAACTGGTCTTATCAGCGCCTTGTAGATGTCCAATTTTATTTTGCGCGATATATGAGGAGACTTGAAAATTTTGATATTGGCGTAAAATGCTCGGTAGCCTGCTGCGATCCTCGATGAAATGTCCACAGAAACGGAGTTTTGCTCAGTGATCAGTGATCCTAGGTATTTAAACTCATTCACCTTTTCATATTGAGTATCTCCTGAAATAAAGTCCCCACGAGTCTGCCTTCTCGCGGTCACCATGTATTTGGTCTTCGCTTCATTGATCTGAAGGCCTATTTGTTGGGCTGTTAATTCCAACGGGAGGAGGACCTCTTTCAGAGAGATGATATTGCGACCCAGAATGCAAATATCGTCAGCGTATGCTAATAGCTGGGTTGATTTATAATACAGGCAGCTACGCTGCGCTATATTAAGCTGACGAATGACATACTCTAATGATAGATTGAATAGAGTTTGAGCTATTGGGTCTCCTTGCCGCACTCCAGATGTTATCTCGAAGGCATCCGAAATTTTGCCTTCTATTAGCACCTTACATATTGAGCCATCCATTAAAAGCTGGCACATTGAAACCAATTTTGACGGTATGCCCAGATAGGACAATACGTTCCATAACGTGTTCCTCTTAATGCTGTCATACGCCTGTTGAAAATCTATGAATAGACTGTGTACAGGGATGTCCTTTTCATAGCATTTCTCCAGCACAATCCTCAGTGTGAAAGTTTGATCGGTCGTTGATCTATTTGGCCGAAAACCACATTGATAATCACCCAAGATCCTCTCGCTATAAGTTGATAACTTTGCTGCGACTACGTTAGCCAAAACCTTGTAGCCCGTGTTCAGCAAAGCTATACCGCGATAGTTGTTGCAGTTTAATCGATCTCCCTTTTTATGAAGTGGACATATTAGAGCCGTCTTCCACTCTACTGGGATTTCTTCTCTAGACCAAATTGTTGATATTAGCTCAAACATGCGGCAGAACAGATAATCACCGCCATATTTGAGCATTTCGTTGCAGATACCATCCTCACCAGGTGTCTTGTAATTTTTCATCTGCGATATCACGTTCCGTACTTCATCATTTGATGGAGGAGATGATGGTGTCATCTCGACGTTAATATCGCGTTGAAGCAAGAGAGGTTGTTGCTCGGAAGGTGGTGCCTGTTTATTTAAAAGCGAGGAGAAGTAATTTCGCCACACTTCGAGGACGGTTTTGGTGTCCATTTCCAACTCGCCTGATTTGTTGCGAATAGCGCTGCTACGTGGATGAAAGTCCGTAGCTAATTCTCTTATGCAACGATATCTATCTCTCAGGCTAGAATTTTGGATGTTGCGTGCCTGTTGTTCATGCCATTCCCGTTTCTTCCGTCTACATAGCCGATTAGCGATTCTCCTCGCAGTCATGTAGGCGTTATGGGATTGTCTTGTTCTTTGCGATAGATCTCGTTGTCGTGCGCGATCTTTTTCCCGAATAGCACCAATACAATCATCATCAATCCAGAGATTTTTGGGCCTTGACGGATTTTGGCCTATGGTGGACTTTGAGGCATCGGTTACCGCCGTTTTGATAATGTCCCACTGTCCTTGAACGGAGTCAGGAAGTGGTTTATTTTCCAAGATTTCTGATACAGTCATCCCGAAGGTGGTTCTGGTAACTTGGTCGTTCAATGCCGCAGTGTTCCAATGAGTGATGCGCTGGAAGCGATGATTATATGTGGTTGATAGACGAAAGTTTAATTCAGCAACTACCAGGAAATGGTCTGAATCAATGTTAGCTCCACGTTTAGTTTTGATGTTTTTAAGGCTAGAAAAATGTCTCTTGGACAAGAGGATGTGGTCGATTTGGTTGACTGTTGTCCCGTCGTTTGATTTCCATGTGGCTTTATGAATGCGCTTATGTGGGAAGTATGTGCTGGCAACCACCAAGTTATACAGTAACGCTAGCTCGATGGTGCGCATCCCGTTGTTGTTTGATGTATGGTGCAAGGAGTTTGGACCGATAGTGCTTCGATATGTACTGCCAGCACTGCCAATTTGAGCATTGAAGTCACCCAAAACAATTTTAATGTCATGTTGCGGAATTTTGCTCAGGACGGTTTCGAGGTGGTCGTAGAAAGCGTCTTTGATTTGATCAGGCTTCTCCTCGGTGGGGGCATGAATGTTCACAAATGTGATGTTAAAGTGACGTCCATGAAACCTGAGTGTACAAATCCGATTACTGACAGGCATGAAGTCAGTCACAAATTGACGGCATCGATTGCTAATCAAGAAACCAACGCCCAATTCATGTTTATCCATGTTATTGCTATGACAGAGAGTTAGTCCGAAGCGACTATAATCGGTGGTGTCATTGCCGATTAGTCTTGTTTCCTGTAGCGCTACGAGGTCGAGTTTATACGTAGATGCTTGTTCGAAGAGTTGATGGAGGCTCTCCGGGCGGTTTAGGCTGAGTACGTTCCATGTTCCAAATTTAAAATCGTTGTCCTTATATCGTGTCCGAGGTCGTTGTTGTGAATCCAAAAATATCCGAGGCTCATGTTGAGGTTCCGTAACAAAAAATTTTTACAGGTTGGGCTGTTAACCCAACGCCAACCTCCTGTAGAAGGACCACAGCCCTCACACTTTAGCCTACTCCTTTAACAGAGTAGTTTCCAGTGGCCGCCACGAAGAGGCAGTGTGAGCACTTGCTGAAGTTGCATGCAGTTACGGCACATGAAGCGAGTCTTGTGTTTATCCCCCTGCATACACAGCAGCCTGACCACCAAACCTTTATTCGCTAGCCCTAAAATAAGGGATTCTAAAAAAAATCTAAATACCAAAAAATTTCCAAAAATTGAAAATAATTCGTAAATACTCTTTTGAGTAACCCCAAAATCAGAATTTCCTAGATACCAGTACGATTACCTGTCACTGACCCTTACAATCCATCTACCTTATTTCGTGCAGAAACATAGTTTTATGTAACGTAAAAACGTATAAAATTTGCGTATAAAATACGTTGACATTTCTACCATTATAACTGTTAAGTATGTGTCGACAAAATCACATCGAAACACTTTTGGAGGCATAAGGCGAAAAATTGAGTGAATTTTTTCTTAAAATGTCTAATAAAAATAAAAAATAAATAATTCCTGTAATCATTTGCCGCGATTTTATTACCTGTTACTTACCCTTCTCTTACACCACCTAATATTAGCTCATCGATGCATCGCATAAGATTCAATCCTAGAGCAGTTGCTAAGTTATTGCATCCATTGATGCTAACAAATTAGCTAGTTGCGGCAGAACCTTCTTAACTGTTGAGCTAAAAGAACTAAGCCCTAGGGCGCCACCACTTTAGGAGGCGCTGATTTTTAGTTGAAAACTTCTAAATGTCTTCAAGGTACAATATTATATTCTGAACATCCAGATGATCTAGATTAAGGTTTAATTGAATAATGTTTGCATTTTAAACTTGTTCATATACAGGGTATCCCACAACCCAACCTACAAACAAACGGCTCATACCCTTCCGCTATGCTCTCTGAATTTAAATTCAGAGAGATTTAATAAATCATCTGACTAGTTTTCTTCCAGGAACCAAAAATATAATTGAAAACTTGCCAACTTTGTCATAAGTTATTGGAAATTATTAAATTACAAAATTATCAAGTTACTATGAGATTTTTGTTCGCAGAAGAAAATTAGCTTGAGGATTTTTAAAATTTCAACATATCTGGATTCAACGTATTTATCTAATTTTTTAATGCCTTCAAAAAATTTGTTTTTCGATGTGTTTTGTTTAGCTACTACAGAAGCAGCCACTTTTGAAGGTGTTTTACGCAAAATTTTTGAAGAGTGAAATATGTAATTCAATCGTGTATTAGGGTCAAGAATGCTGTCGAAAATGTTTTTCACTTATTCCAATTCGTACTTTTACTGTATTACGTGCAGAATATTGCAAATTCGTGAGACCAATATTTTATTCTCTGCAATCTTCCTTTGGAATGAAAAAACGAAAATGTTCACGGAGAAAAAAATTTACTAATTTATTTCCTATATATTTATAGAAATTTAATTATAGCATCCCGTACTATATTTTTCGTAAAACTTTCTATGTACATAGCTGACTTTCCACTCTGCATAGCATGAAATGCAATATTGGAATCGCTACTATAATAAGAGCTAATGTATTATGCCATATAGAAATATTTCCTATATGCATATCTAGAAATCCAATGTATTATAGGAATAATTCCTATAAGATACAATTTCCTTTGTTTTATACGATTCTCTTTATTTTGAATGTAAAATCATTAAAAATAAATTGAATCCTCTCCTCGAGAAAGAGTGTGTGTCCTAAAACGGGGAGCAATGTCCACTACTATGATATATAAACAGCAATATTTACCACAAAATATAGCTGTTATAATTGCATTCGTATTCTCTGAAACATATTCATGTTATTTTCATTTCATGAATATAATTCGCTAAGTCAGTACGTTCTTCTTGATACTTAAGGTATCAAGCGAGAATTGTATTTTTGTAGTTTGGTCGTATGAAACCAAACTACCACATAGAGAAGTCGAGGAGTGTACTCACTTCTCATTTTTGAGAGTCGATAAATTTGTATTGACTCTGGGGTAAAGTGAAGGTGTGGGGTAAAGACAGATGATATTTTTACTTTTTCCAGTAGGTATATTATGATGAAGTGATTGGCATTTTTATGATTTGCCAAATCGAAAATACTGTGAATGTCATTACTACTAATATATTTCCTATAACGACCTGCACGCTGCACCGACACCATTAAACATTACAATCGCTACAAAAATATGCTGAGGAAAATACCAATTTTATGGCAATAAATACTAACTTGAAATGCATATTTTCCTTTACTAAATAGGAAGCGCTTATTACTAAAATAGTACATTTTACTATTTTTATGGTAAATTTTACTATTTTAATGGTAACAATTTGTATTGGCATCTCTTTAAATTAACTATGTGTTATAGTAAAATACTTTCCTATATTAGGCCACAATCCTGTGGGCTCCTATAAATTATAGAAATGTCTCCTCTAATTTTTTTTCCGTGTTGTAAGATATTTGCATACCGAAGCCTAAACCCACACACAATCGATAGGGGCATTTCAAAAATCTTCATTGTTTTATTTTTTGCGTAATATCTACTTTGTATCGTTTAAAGAGAAGTTTTAATTATAAAAAAAATTAAGAAACTAACAAATTTGGTTTTGTTAATATTTTGAAAAATTTCAGGGATGTCCTTTCAGAATTTAAAATAATAAAAATTGATAGCTATTTGATTGTATGTATCATAAATAATAGATGAAAAATACATCAAATCACTTTTTGGAAGTCGTTTTTAAATTTTTTATTTTTTATGTTTTCAATTGTTAGTACTAGTTAAAAAAAACATTTTGTAGAAAATGATTTTTTGTTGTTGTTGTTGTTTAAAATACAGAGTGTCAAATTTTGAGAAAATGATGAACATGATGTTGTGTTTATGGCTACAAAAGGAAAAATAATTATCCGATATTTATGATATAGGGCTTGTTTTAAAGGTAAGTTAATACGGATTAATAAAAATGGTAAGTTCTTTAATTTCTTCATTTTCAAATTTCCCGCCAAAATTTTATTTTTGAATTTTCTCAATGATTGTCCAATATTTTTTTTTTTAATTCTACGTCCTTTATATTCTATTGAACATACTAAAAACTTGCGCTAGTAAAATTTTTCGTTTTCGTGCAAAATACGTTTAAGTATGACTCTCCCTATTTTGAAAATTTCAAAAATCAAATTATGCTCTGATCATTTTTTTTTTAAGTTTCGTAGCAAATCATAAGCTTTTCAATTCAAATAATATTCCTTCAGGTGACCTTGGGAGGCAATCCGATATCAAAAACTAAGGTTTCCCTATAACAAATGACCTTGACCTCAAAATGACCTTTAAGATGAAGGTCAAGGTCACAAGCAAGCACACCATTGAATTCCTTGTTGAAAATTACCTAAGACTAAACCTTGCTCATTTTTTTTGACATACTCGGCGAGATTTCTATGGGTTTCCATAATTTTACCTCGCAATGTAAATTCCTTCAGATGATTTTGAGAGGTCATGGAAAATACAAACCCTGACATAAAATTGATCTCTCTTTTCGATTCTGTCATCAAAAATAGGGGTTCTAATTAAAAAAATGACCTTGACCTCCAAATGACCTTTAATATGGAGGTAAAGGTCACAACCAACCTCACCATTTAATTCCTTGTTGAAAATTACCTAAGAATAAACCTTGCTCATTTTTTTTTTGACCGAACTCCACGAGGTTTTTAGGGACTTCCATACTTTTTCCTCACCCTGTATAATATAATTGGAAGAAGCTCTAACAAAAACCACGTTATGACTCTAGCTTTTGTTTTGTCGAAAACGCAGCAAAATACAAACTTCTCCATTCACAAAACGATGAAAGGAAATTATTGTTTCTAAAAAAATGAATACCAAAGGGCAAAGTTTTTCAAAAAGAAACAAAACATTAAGAAATATAAAACCATTAAACACGTTATCAAAATACGAATTTGAACGACGAAACTCGGATATTTAAGAAATATTGCTCACACTCACAATATCCATCTTATCTATTTTATACGTTTTTAATTTTTATTTTTCTTTAATTTTGTGTATTTTGCAAAAGGAATTTGCAAATTTGGTATATTCGCTGTTTTTGGAATTTATAAAATTTTCATTTTATGGATTATGTATTCTAGGGATTTATTTTTCATTTCGTATTTTGTATAGAGTCATAGACTAAGGAGAGTAATGGCTGAACTTGAAATCCAGGTATTCGTACCATGGAAACGTGAACGGACACAATAGTAAATGACAAATGCCCTTAAATTATTTTATCGAAATAGTTTTATTTTAAAGTACTCTCCTTAGCCTATATCTGTTGAATTTACAACATCACAGAAAAAATCTGTGAGCTGCCCAATTTACTTATACAATAGAATTATACTGTTGTTATTAACTTAGCATTTTACAAAAAAAAAAATCACAAATTCTAACAATATTATCAATTAGGCGCATGTAATTATATGTATTCAAAACAATCAAAAGTAATTAATAAAAACATTACAAATTTAAAAATAAACAAAGCCATCAACAAATATAAAACTAAGTTATAATTATTATTAATTAAATTGAACTACAAATGCATAAATTAAATGACAATATTTACGTTATGTGTAGTAGTAGTATCGTTTAGGTGTTTTATTCTGTACACATAATTATGTAAATCAAAAAATGTGTGGATAGAAAATTACGTCCCTAATACTACCCTATCTAACCTTATAAAAATTATTATGTCCGAACATTATAATTTAACACAACCCATATCACGCATCCAAAATGAAATATAATAAAACACCAACCTTTTTAAATTAAGATTATAACATTCTCAATAGTAATGTTCATCCCAAATTTATTTTTTATGTTTTTTTTTGGCCTGCTCCAAACAAAAAATTAAAGTAGCACCTCATAAAAAATTTAATTTGACTTCAAAACACGTGCTCCCCGACTATATATTTTCTATTTTAATAAAATTAGAAATAATTATTTGTGAGTTATAGCGAAGCGTTCACCCTCTAGAATGGAACTTTTAGGTTAGAACGTAAAAAAGTCTAACATAACTAAATTACGAAATAAATAAACTGTAAACAACTAAATCAATTTTATTTATATTTTATTTTTTTTGGATGGGGGAAACAGACAAATATACATTTTCGCGCCGAATGCAAAAAAAACTAATTTCCTACAACACAAATAATGTTAATAAAGTCGTTGTACAAATGAAATATACAAAAGTTGTATAATAACAACAAAAATAAATGTTAAGAAAGAATGGAATTTTTATGATTTGTAAAAGAAGCGAATATATAGAGCATACAGAAAAAAAAACACATCAACATGTAAATTTTCAAGCAATAGGGGACCATTAAAAAATCATAAAAACTTTAAATTTAATAAATTTTAATTGAATACACAGATTTCTGTCTACATACATTTTTACCTATTCCAATTTTTTTCTTCAAGTTATTTTTGCCCCAACACATAATACTCGAGAGGGATATAAAAGCTTTATGTTCTGTGTATTTAAGAATTGACATTTTGTTATGTACAAAGCTCAAATTAGGTTTTCAAGCCAAAATAAGTGAAACAAAAATTTTTATAGACGCTTTAGTTTTGGTTTATATCCCCGCATTATACAACAAAATTTATGGTAACGTTATTGTTTTAATATTTATGGATTAGCTTATATGTACATAATAAAAATATGTTGACCTCGAACGTATTTGCGTACATAACACTCGTATAATAAATGAAATGAAAGGAACTAAAACCGTCCGTACTTCATACTTATTTCTTTTATTTTACAAATTTTATGAGGTCAATCGTAACCTACTGTACTACAAACCCAAAAAAACAACTGGCCTTTATTTATTAGACAATTATGTTAACATAGATAAATAATCTAACATGTGCCACTTGCCAAAGTTAACAAACATTAAATCAACATAAATAAATTTGGATAAATTTGGTTATCCGATAAAAATCCACCATGTATTATATTATGACGGACACAGAGATGGTTTATTTTTTAAAAATTCAATATTTGATAAAACCAAGCTTATAAATCTTAGTTTCAATTGTTATCTTTTTAAGCTTCTTAGATAATGGACTTTCTTTGATAAGGATGTGGCGTTATTTTTAGTTGAGAATAACGAATGAATAGAATCAATAAAATTAGAATGATTGAATTACACAATTACGAACATGGTAAAGATTTGACACGTCATTCTACTTATCAAGTTTAACATTTATTGATAACATTTGCCTGTTTATGTAGATTTTGAAATGCCGATTTCTTTAATAATATTCTTAACGCGGTCATTTTTGGCCAGCTAGACTCAGGGTTCAGCGTGTGGTGCTTGTTGAAACATTACCAAGTCTTGAAAGATCGAAAAGAAAAAAATTATATGCAGAAAACTACCCCATACTTACCCAACACCAACCCACCCAAGCTCCATTCTCTTATCCTCCCCGTTTATCTCATTTCTGAAAATTTATTCGAAAGAGCGGAAAGAACAACGAACAACTTCGACTGACCCGTCCGTCCTTCCAGTCGCACATTTTTATTATTTTTGTTTTGCCTCCCATTCTCACAAATATTGATAGTTTTGGTCGAAATTTTGTAGATATTAGTAATAAGTAATTTGTGTTAACTTTTAGGTCCATTAAAGTGTTTGTGTTTATTTTGATACTCATTTGTGTTGTTCACTATTTGCCTTTAACTTAACTTTGTGCGATATCGTTAGGGTTGATTGGAGTCTATCAAATGATATTTATGTGATTTTGTGTATTTATAGGTTACATGATGCTCCAGTAAATGTATTTTTGCATGAGATTTCAAGTTTTATTGGCAACGTCAAGTCTAAAAATCTCTTTATTGTGGGTGACATTAACATTGACATACTAGATTTTTCTTCGCACTGTGATGATTATATGTTTCTTATGTCGTCTTTTGGACTTGAATCATTGGTTAATGTGCCTACTCGAGTGACGACATCATCATCCACTTGCATTGATCACTTCTTTGCTCGTCTTCGATCAAATGATCTTTTATGCCTCAAGCCATCTACATTCGATCTTAAGATTTCTGACCATCACTTCATTGAAATAATATTCAAATCTGATACAGTTTTGACATCCTTTACTAATTTTTATTGTGGTAAAAAAAAAAAAGTCAATATGGTACTGTTAAATGAACTTGTTGAGCAGACAGACTGGACGTCTGTTCTGAATCTTGTTGACCCGGTCTCTAGCCCTTGATACATTTTTTAGCATTATTACGAATATTATGAAGCAGTGTTATTTTTATTCTCGCAGTCGAATTAAAAAAAAGAACCAATTTTGCAAAAAAAATAAAAAAAACATCCAAACGATACGCATTTACGCGAAATTTATGATTGTATTTGCAGACAAATCAATGTTGATGTTAGGAGGGAGAAAGAACTGTATTACATGAATCGGTTTACAATTAGTGGTGGTGACGTTAAAAAAAATTGGAGCCTTGTTAATGAAGTTTTAACAAAAAAGGCTAAAGCATCTTCCATTAGAAATATTTTATCCGATAGCGGCACTCTGCTTACTAATGATGCAGACATTTCCAATGAAGTTAAGATCAAAATTTTTCTCAAATATCACAGCATCCAATCACGACCTTCCCTATAATTACTGTTCGAAAACTTTCTTTATGACTCCCGTTTCTAATAGTGAAATTTGTGTCTGTCGATAATGAGGGTATTAGTAGTAACATTTTGAAAGCTATTTCTAAGTTTGTTAGCCCTGTTCTGGCCCATATATTCAATCTTTCTTTTGAACAGGGAGTAGTACGCAAGAGATTGAAATATGCTACTATTCTTCCTATTTTTAAAAGTGGTGATCATAGTGATAAGGGTAACTATAGACCCATTGCTCTCCAATCAGCCATTCTCAAAGTTCTTGAAAAAGCAGTAAAAAACAGAGTTGCCATATTCATTGATCTATGTAATACACTAAGCGTTCATCAACATGGGTTTCGCCAAGGTATGAGTACTGAATCGGCTTTGTTGGACTTTTTAGATATTATTCATAATGGTCTAAACAATAGTAAGATCTGTGCTGGTTTGTTTATTGATGGTTGTAAGGCATTTGATATGGTAGATCATGAACTTTTATTATCTATTCTGTATGATGTTGGGTTTAGAGGTATTTCTAACAAGTGGTTTGCCTCTGACCTAGATGATAGGGTTGTAAGGGTCAGAGTCAATGACACTTTTAGTGATCTTAGAGCTGTGAATGTTGGTGTACCGCAAGGATCAGTGCTTGGTCCTTTGCTGTTTCTAATTTATAAAAAAATCTATTTTTAAACTTAATTTGAATGGTCACAGTACTGGATATGCTGATGATTTAGCTTTAGCTTATTCTGCGGGATCTGCCAGTGATGTGATTTCTATGGCTAATTCTGGCCTAATGGCCTTACATAAATGGTTTGATAAGCATTTCTTGATACTAAGTGATAAAACTAAGTTTATGTGGTTTAAAATTTCTGGTATTACAGCCGCTCCTACTCGTTCCCAAGTAATATATCATAGTGCTTCTAAATGTACTTCTGGTAGTTGTCATGTGGATTGTTTGAATATCGAGCTAGTCAATTCTTTTAGGTACCTAAGAATTCATTTAGACACTAACCTTAATTGGCATCTGCATCACGTATTTTTTATCTCCTCCGTAATTCATGCCTTGTTTCTGTTTTAATAATTACGTTTCATGCTTTGGTAATGGCTACATTGGAATATGGTCTGTCTTGCTGAGGTGGCTGTTATCCAACTACTTTAAAACCATTGTACATACAACAGAAAATGATTTTGCGAACACTTTTGAGGAAAAGTAGGTTAGAATCATCTTGGCCTTTATTCAAATCGACTAATATTCTACCTTTACAACATTTGTATCGTCTTCTTTATATTATTCCCAAATTCAATAATGAGCACTTCCGCCGCTATATTGTTGTTTCTGCTCCGACTTTTTTTAATGTATTACCCTAACACATCAGACGTCATGTTTATTCTAAACAATTTTTAACTAACGTTAGAATTTGGCTACTCGATATATCAGACGTCTCTCATTTATTTTGCGTCATTATTTGATTTTTTATTTTTTTCTTCTATTATGTTAATTCAATTATTCTTCAGAGCTACGATTTAAATTAACCTGTATTAATAATATTATTTTTTTTCTGTTAGATAACTGATTGGTATTTGGCATTAAAAGAAGCAATGCCTGCTACTGGATTATTATCCACAAGGCATCTATTGTCTTATTAATTGCTGTTAAACTTGTAATAATTAAATTAAAAAAAAAATAGAGGGGGTTGTAGTGGAAGAGAATACTGCCAAACAGATTTTCTCACAAACGGGACCGACGACTTTTTTGTTATGTTGGGAAATGAGTAATATACATTTCTTGATCTATTTTCCAAGGTAATGTCGAACCTTTTGAAAAAATATTTTTTTACAGTTAATACACCTTCCAAATTTCAACAGTTGTCCCCTAGGCGTCTTTAAGACAAAATTAATAGATTACCGTTTAAAATGGATTTAAATTTCTTAATTTACTTAAAATACTTTGCTGGTGGCAAAAAATTTCGTCAACATTAAAAAATAAATTATATCTAGTGAGCTTTCCAATATAGCAAGAGATTCCCTTTTTTGTGACACAGACATTTCTGTGACATTTTATGACATAGCTATCGCTGAAAAACAATTCAGTTCAAGTTTCCCGTGGGGAAAAATCTTTTCAAGTTTCCTGTGGGAAATCTGAGAAAATTTGATAAAGCTTCCAGCCGAAAATAAGAAACGAATGTATAAAATCAGTCTCTAGAATGTTATATCTGGAGATGGATTGCATAGATCTGACTTGTCAATAGCTATTACAGGAAAAAAATTCATTTCAAGTTTTCCTTAGAATTTTCTGGGAAAATTCGATTATCTAATAAACAATAAAAAATTTGTATAAAATCAGCCTCTAGAGTATTATGTCTGAATGTCGATTGCTTTGATGTGATTTGGCAATAGCTATAGCAGGAAAAAAATTCAGGTAACGTTTCCGGTGCGAAATCAGACAAAATTCGATTTTCCAAAAATCATTAGAAACGTCATCAGGCAATCCATAGAAGCTGGTTTTATAAAAACATTTTTTGTGATTTTTGGAAAATTGTTTTTTCCCAGATTTCCCATGGGAATCTTGAACTGAATTTTTCATTTTGATGAATGTATGCTGGATGGATGGAAATATGCAGACTAGTACTATAAGTGGACATCAGCATATTTATAATTTTATAATACAGTAGAATACAATTGATGCAATCTGATCCTACCTATATTTCCACTCCTTTGGGGAGATGTACATTTATAAGATTATTTTCGTATCTAAAAAGCAGAGCAGATCTGCATTTTTGTCATATTGCATCAGATCAATTAGTATAATTATTTATGTAGTCAACTTTTCTGGAAGCGAGTCAATAGTATCGAACTGATAAGCCTACGATTTTTAAAAATAATGCGTTGACTGCGCTTGAATTAGAATTTACATTCTGTTTACAGTAGTGATTGCAAACCGGTTTTTCCGGTTACCGAAAAACCGGTTTTTTCTGCTATTTTACGTCACCGAAAAACCGGTTTTATTATTCTTGAAAACCGGTTTTATTAATTTATCAAATAGTGTATTTTGTTGGGAAATTTACAACAACAATTGCACGTGACAAGAGTTAAAAAACTCGAACAAAAAATTTCAGTTATTTAATTGGAGCTCGAACAAATAAAATATGTAGCTATTGAATGAAAAGCAGGAGTAGTGGAAGAAATATATGAACCACCAACAGCGGATGTGATGAAGAATTTATTACAAAAAGCAATTAACCACCAATTAACGGTTCAATCACAGAAAGAAGACCAAAACGCTCCTGGTCTAAAACTAAGGTTTACCGGGAATTGACCCAGTTCGAATAAGATGGGGGTCAGAGGCCCGGAACTCGAGATAGTGTACAACTTTCATTTGTCGATTCCACTGACAAGCGTGAAAGCTGGAAGCAGAACGAGCGTTTTCGGCGTCAGTAAATATATGCACAAAAATTCGGTTACGTCTAGTCTAGCTGATGACACATTAAACATGTTATGTTTAATGAGATCGCATTTTCTGGAACAGAAAATAAATAATTTTTTTGTATAGGTAATTCTTTTTTTTTAAATTATCAAAACAATATTTTTGTTTTGTTTTTTGACTTTATTATTACATTTAAAAAACTTGATAAACCTGAATAGATCTTGTTTGGAGTATTATTTTCTAAATTCTGGTAAAAATTTACTACAAAATAGATATATTTTAATTAAAAAAAAAACCGGTTTTAAAACCGGTTTCCGGTTTTTTTGGAAAATTAAAACCGAAAAACCGGTTTTAGAATTCTGTCCCAAATTTGCAATCACTAGTTTACAGTATATAGGTTAAATTAGTGAACTATTTTAACACCCTCCTAAACTCTTACAAAATGGTAAGTTAATTTTAAGTTTAGCAATTAGATTGAATTAATTACAGAGATTAGATTTGATAATTTGAAAATTTAACATTTTTTATGTTTCAATTTTATTTATTTCCATAAATTCTACTAAGCCAATAAAAACTAATATTGATGACTTACTGGCTTACGCAGTTAAAAAAACTAATTGACGAGCTTAACGATTAATGACGAGCTTTGTAAGTTTCATAAAATGTAAATACAAAACAAAAGTTAACGAATGTTTTACAACCCAAAATTTTCGATTCAAACAATGTTCTCGTGACAGCGGATTTACATTTAGTGAAATTTAAATTACCAGCGGATTTACATTTAGTGATACTAAAATCCCTTTTCAGGTTCGCCGGAAGTTTTATATAAATAGAAACTATCTACAATATAAAAATGTTCTTAGAGAGTAGACCTAGTTTTGTTTTTGTCTCATTTTTGAAATACACGTTTGGAGAAATGTTTGTTCGAATTTTCTTTTTATCTCATTTTACTTCTTTTACGTATGCAGATATCCCTGAATCGGCGATAAAACTACATATTGGGCCCAATACTGTGCTGAGATGTTATAATATCAATTTTTGTAATGTTCGATAGTGTTCATAGAACAAAATTGTACACTACTTCAATTTTGGAATTAGGTATATAAAACCAAGTTCCTTATTTTTAACCTGGCAAGTTCAATCATCACTAAGCTGGGAAAGTCCTTAAGGTCGGTACACATTGAGAACGAGCGACGAGAACGATTTTTTCTTTTTCAGCAAATTATTTAAGCAAATTGTTAAAATAATAAAAAGCGTTGGTTTTTAATTAGAATTTAAAATTTTAACAGTTTTAATACAAAATTTCAATTTATCGTTGATAATTTTTAATTTAAGACGATAAATTGAAATTTTGTATTAGAAGTATGAAAATTTAATTTTTGTATTTTTAGTAAATAAGCGATTTTTTAGCTACCGTTAATTAAAACCTACGTTTTTCGCTATTTTAATAATTTTCTTACATAATTTAGTGAAAAGAGAAAATTCGTTCTCGTCGCTCGTTCTCAATTAAAATTATTCAAAAGGTATCCCCGCCAGTTTCAAGAAATGCTAGTGATGTCGAAGTAAATCTGAGTATGCCATATTATTGTACGCTATCAGTAGAACATTTGGGCCGAGACTCATTTTAACGCAACCCTCAAGGGATGAGATATCGCATTCCACAATTTATTTTATACAAATTTAGTGTTGGTAGATCTGCTGTACTGAGTACCTCTTTTCTTCTAGGGCGTTCCTGATTTCAGAGACGACTCTATGAACTTGTTCTAGAGTTCCATATTCTTCTATAAATCCAAGTTGATGATCAATCATTTTTCCGAATAGCTTAGAGAAAGTCGGTAGTAAACTGATTGGACGATATGAGTTTACTTTTGTTACAACTTTACCATGTTTTTGGAATTAGTATGATTTGCGAAATTTTCCAGGTTTCAGAAAATTTTCTATTTTTTTCTATTTTCATTATAGCGTTGAAAATGTATGTTATTAATTTGATACATTTTTCCGGAAGATTTTTGAGTATTTTGCCACTTATCAGATTATGCCCTGGTGCTTTTCTTGGATCAATGTTTTCCTTGATTTTCTTTTCTACTTGGCGCCACTTGTATTTAATTGGCTGGATTTCCTCAGCTTCTGCATCACTGGGTATAAATTCAGGGCATCCAATTTGTTCGTTGGGTATAAATACCTTACTAAGATGTTGAGCAAATATGTTTGCTTTATCTGAATCATTTCTTGCCCAGTTTCCGTCCGTTGGTTGCTTCAGCTTACGTATGGCTTTCCACAGAGAGTAATCTGTTGCTTCGGTCGCTGTGAGTTCACTGAGATAATGTTGAACCCCTTCATCACGTTCGTTTAATAAGGCCAATTTGAGGTTTTTGATCGCTTTATTTAAATTTTATTTAGCGTTTTATCATTAACAGCTGCAGAATATTTTGAGACGGTTTGTCCAACTTTAACTAAACTGAGCTGCATGGTGTCGCATCCGCTGCAGTTTGTTTTAATACAGCCGTTAGGCTTTGTACTGATGCATCAATTTCATGTTTTGTTGTTAGCGGGATGTTTAAAGAACATATTTTGTTTAACGTAGACTTGAATTGGGCCCAATTAGTATGTTGGTTCATCAGGAATCTAGGTGGCGATAGTTTAAGAAATTTTATGTTCAGTGTTATTAATATCGGTGAATAATAAGAAGATAGATCATAACATGTGGCCATTACAAGAGGTCTATGTAGCCATACCCTTAATACGCCATACGCTAGCTATACCCTTAATAGCTGGCTAATAAGTTGGGTGACCAGTGGATATGCGATCAAATTTTTCATTTTGCATACATTCCCACAATTGTTTTCCTTTCGAAGATATTAGTATGGAACCCCACTGGATAATTTTGGCGTTGTAGCTACCTCCCGCAAGGAACTTATCTCTCAGAGTTTTGAAGTACTTTGTAAACTGATGTGTCTTTTCACTGAATGTTTCGGTGGACAATAAACTGCAGATATGGTGCATTTTCTGACCATTCATCCAGACAGATGCTAGTTGCTTGTAAATGCTCCTCACTATATTTTTGGAGTTCATAATGTCTTATTCTGTTCTTGATAAGGATAGCAGTTCCCCCATGCGATTTTCCGCTAATACGCATAGTGTCATTAAAAGTGTATCCTTTGATTTTGAAATGGCTCGTAGTTGTAAAATGGAATTCAGCAATTAGGATAATATCGATGTTGTGTTCAATAAGAAAATATTGTACCTCCATAGTTTACGTTGCACTCGCCCCTTGGCATTCTAAACAGCTAATTTAAGTTGATTCATTTTTGGTTTTTGATGAGAAGTTGCATGAGGATATTTTTGTTTTGGAGCATTAGACTCATATTGGTCTCCAGCATTTGCATAAACTTATTCATTAATTCATTGAGGGTATTAATCAATTTATAAACTCCCTGGTCGTTGTTTGGGGTTGGATTAAGAGAATTACCTCTGACAGCTTCCGCGTACGATATTTTTTGATTGCAGCCGACATTTGACCAGCATTGGTTTTACTTTTGAAAATATGGTTTAGTGTTTGCTGATCCGCTCTTTGACGTGGAGTCATTTTTTTCTTAACTCCTTCCTCACCAAGTATCCTCTATTATAGTTTGCGGATTTTCACCGCAATTACTGCATTTTCTAGCCTCCGGTTTTCTTTTATCCAGTTCGCACTTGCTGCTGTCCATATTCCTGACAGTTGACCGATTTATGTTTGTGTGGCTCCTCAACTATGACTTTTCTGTATAATAAATACTAAATATACCTTGAGATTTTCTATCACCATTTATACTGTGTATTACGTTTTTCACCTGTAAGTTCATTTTTGATAGCTCTTCGCTTATTTCCTCTGGTTGTACAGTGGATTCGATCCCTTTTATCACGACCGTGATTCTTTTTGCGCTATTTAAACAGTATGTGCAAAAATACTATCCATTTTTTTCAAGAGCGGCTGCAATTTTTCTATATTCGCCGATGTTTTTGGCTTGAATCCTGGTTTCGCTGATGCTACCACGTTTAATGTAGGCAATAATAAAGTTCTCACTTGTTTCTGCATTCAGTGTTGTCAGTAACAGTTTTGATGGCGCCTCTCTTAGGTAGATTGAAGGAGCTCTTTGGCGCTTCTTCCTCATCCTTGTTATCACCTTCCACTTGTAGAACTTCGAATCGGTTACCAGATATTATTTCTCTTTAGGTTTGAAACCGCCTCCTCTGGAGATTTTTTCTTTTTCTTTTTTCTTTTTAACGTCACCGTAATATAACGTTCAACTCCCGTTTGCACTAATGTTTGTGTTAGAGATACATTTTCATTGTCTTCATTCTCAATGTTTTGCACAATTTTATTATTTGTGTGACTCATACTACTTTCGTTTTCATTCATTGCAATGTTTGATGAGCTAGCACGTTTTAATTGGACTTTTTGTATTTCAATTAAATTTTTTGCCACTGTATTCCTTTTGTACCATAGGTCGTTGTTCTTGGGCTATTCACATTAGCATTAACTCTATGTGATTGATGACCGGCTGGAATCTTTTTCGGAGAAAATATACCCATTGTTCCGTTTTACACATTGTAAAAAAACAATTTTTAAGTTAACACATGTAAAAGTAAGTAATAAAAATAACTAAGATTGCACTTTTTCAGATTGAAATGGTCTGGTGGCCTCAATTTTTGAGTTAGTTGCATTTTGTATGGATGCAAATAATGTGGTTAGTAATGTGGTTCGTGAAATGTTTAGTTCTTGTGAACGATAACTGGTTGATGTGCTTGGTTCATTATGCCACTGCATCAGGAGTACGAACTGGATGAATATGTTGATACGGTCTATGACCTCCCATTGAACCAGTTTCTTCAAATCGATCAATAATTTTGCCAATTCCACGCCCAGTAGGACGTCCATGCCGACCAAAACTCTAACGTAATTTACCAGATGCTGTTGTTTTTGAACGATTATTTTCATAATAAATTTGGACAATCAAAATGCGTTGTTATGTTGCAAGCAACTCCATGATGATAAATGGCATATTTTTGACTTCTCATACGTCAAAGAATTTTTTAGAACAGATAACATTAAGTACTAAAATTCATTGATTAAAAAAAGGACCAACAGATGGCCCACCCTTTATTATGTTTTAAAATTGTCCTTAGTTGAAAAATTGCAATAGTTAATGCATTTTAAAATAAACACAATTCTTGCAAAGTTTGCAATAATGGCTACCGTAATATTTATCTCCCTTCCAGACATAGTCACCAATTCAACAACAAAAAAATAAATAATTTCAATAATCATAAATAATTTACTTTAACGATAATGTTCGAATTATTTAAGCTATTTATTAAATTAAATTTAAATTTTCAATTGGCAGAAAAAAAAATGTTTTCAAGTGTTACACATTTCCTACTCAACAAAAATAATTTTTTTTTTGCCTCACTTCCTTGGAAAACGAAACGGAACGTAAATGGTGTTTCAACTTTTCCTATTGGTAACATTTTTTTCCCCCTTAGTCTAGTGAAGGTACACATTTTTTTTTTTTTGGAAATATAAAAAATAAACACTTTCCATTCCAATACACAGTGTTGTTTATCATATAAACGCACATAATGTTAAATGAAATAAGCAACATCCGGTTCGTTTTCCTTTATGGATTACTCCTAGCACGTGAACGATGAAAAAATTGTATCAATCCATTCTTCGAGAAATTCAATTTTTTTTGTAATCGATAAATATTTTATTAAGCATTTAAATCAACCCCATATGTCGTTCCTATTATGTTTAAATACATAGTCTAAGATTTTTCAGCAGAGAATTAATTTATTTTGCAATAAATTTAAAATAAGTAAAAACTTTCAAAGTTTGCTAATTGACAAAAAAAACTTTTTTTTTAATCCGAGTATGTACTCGTGTACCTACATACGTATAAGAAAAAAAGTTGTAAAGAATAAACTTTTTGGTCTCGATCAATATTTTATCGTCTTTCTGATGTTTCAAGTTTTTTTGTTTTCAAATTTGTTAACAACTTTGAAATTTTATTAAATCGCTTACAATATTATGTTTCAAAAAAATTCATTTTTCGAATTAATTTAATACAGGTTGCTTTATTATTTTATAGGTAGGGCATTACATGTTGCTTCAAGGAGTAATTATCAAGCAATATTTTATTTTATTATTGCTTGAATTTGTGCCCAATCAGAACATTAAAAACCCATTAATAGTTCAACATTGTGAAAATATTAAATGTTTATAGCCTTACGGAATACTGCTTAAACGTGACTTTTTCCTTTTTGTTGTTAAATAATGTTTCGTCTTATTTTTGTGTTTTGTTGACATTTTGTCGAATAAAATTTCCTTTCTACCATAATTGAATTAATTTTGTACTACTAAAAATTCTGTACGGCCTCCGTTATAAGAGATTATCTTTAGTTAGAGTAATGATGAAAAATGAATCCACACAGTTAAAATCATTGGGGAGAGAGGAGGTAGTACAATTTTTAACCTTTTTCAAAAGTTACCATACATATATAAATAATATGTGAGGGAAGACAACGACGGTTTTTAATATCTTTGTTTCATTAGTTACAGGTATACCATGTAGCAACTAGATTTAAAAATAAAAATAAAAAAATAAAGAAAAAGTTAAAAATAAATATTTAACCATAAAATTAAACTTAAACTAATCAGTAAATTCTTACAGCTCTAGAAAAAACTAAACTAATAATGTTGAAGTTAATTATTTATAAAAATATATGATATAATTTAAAAATGATTGTGTTACGATGCAATAAAAGTTTAGAATGCACCAATAATTTAGTTAGGAACTGTTTGTATATACATAGGCTATTTACAAATAATGTTTAAATAAAATTTCACGGGAATCTCTGAAAACTAAATTAAATTAATATTTAACCATTATACCAAATCTTTACTACTTAATAATAGAATTTAACTTATATAAATTTGTTAGTGATAAATAAGATAAAACAGTTATCACAAGACAATACAATTTCTACGCTACGTGACAGCTGGATGAAGTTTCTGGATGCTGAGCGAGGATTCACCAGTATTTCTGTAGCTCCGAGACGACCTAACAAATATATATAATTAAGTATAATTTTTATCAGCTACATATTCTATATTAGTCATCTTTTTCTTAATATTAGTTATTTTCGCAACTTAAAATTGCTGTTAAGCTCAAACTACTATTATAGTTACAGTAATTCGGCAAACTTTCCACAACCTCAACCTTAATAAACTAACTGATAACATCCTACAATTCAATCCATTCATTTCCATTATTGTACTCACAAACACAATAAAGATTTAAACTGTAAAACCTTCAAAACTCAGAAAATTACCAGTCAACAGTTAAAATTTCTAAGAGTATACGTAATTAATTAAATTCAACATCATGGTCATTAATATCTCTGAAAATGTATATCAAATTAATCGGTTATTCGTTATTTGTAAGATAGCGATCATCAATATTTCAAATTATATTTAAAACTTATAAAATAGTAGACTACCTCAATAAAAATCCAATTAGTAAAATTCATATATTTAAGAGATCTTCGCCGCGCCGCACAGTGGGGCCGATTTCCGAAAAGCTGGCCAAAATTCTGAAATTCTCTACTGTGGGGTTTTAAAGGTCGCTGATCACGAATCTCTAGTCATACTTGTAAAATTTCACCCCCTTCATCCCTTATTGACAAACCCTACAAAAAATAGGGTAAAACGCCCTATATATCACATTACAATTAAGACGCATGTCATTTCTTTGGGTGTTTAGGTCACTGATTTCGAATCTCTAGTCATATTTACAAAATGTCACCTCCTTCATCCCTTATTGACAATCCCTTTGCATAACATACCGTATATATCATATTACAGTCAAGATGCATGCCATTTTCATGGTTTTTGAGTTCCCGATTACGAAGCTCTAGTTACATTTACAAAATTTCACCCCCTTCATCCCTTATTAACCACCCTTATTTGTCAAATAACCTAAATTTTATGAAATCTTGATTTCTTTCTCGTTTTGTTCATTTAGTAAAACTAACAATTATTTATTTTTAAATATCCATAACAAATCGAGGGGCAGCTGATTTTTATCTTATTTTATAGGCAATACTTTTAGCTGTAACCTCTTATGCATTTGATGACCGAACACTACAGAACAATATAACTTTTATATTAAAAACTTTTTTTTAAATATAAAGCTTAAAAAAACAAACAATCATTGTTTAATTAATATTTATTGTTTAAAATACTAATGTTTTAAAACACATTATTATATTCTACATACCTCCAGGGGTTGATTCCATTTTATTTCCATTTTTTTTTTTAAACTTCTACGTATGTTTTTGCTATAGTTTCTTTTATGACTGCAGCTTGAGTGAAGCTACGTTGCAACTAAAATTCTAGAGTAAGTAAAGATATTTGGACTGTCTTGTGATTGTTTTAAGATGTTAGGATATTACTAAAGCCAACTCAACGTAAACAAAACCTAAATAAACAGTTTCGGTTTTTTTAATTTTGGCCAGCTTTTTGGTAATCGGCCCCACTGTGCGCCGCACCAATTACCATCACCACTTAAAAATACTAGTCTGTAAAATAATAAATCAAAGAAAGGAAATTGGAAAATTACATTCTTAAAAATTATATAAGTAATATAGACTTTTGTATGTGAAAACTGCAACTTAAACTTCATTAAACCCTGATGAGTAGACCGAACGTTTTGTTTATGCGAGCTTGTCAGTACGAGACCAAACTACCACAGAGAAAACTCAAGGAAAATTTCAATTTTTTGGAGTCGATACACTTTGCATTGACTCTCGGTGCGTAGTGAGTATATAACGATTTCCATCATTTGATTCGTTTAATGGGCCTACAACGTCCAAAAATATTTTTCAAATGGTCGTTTTGAGGTTGTTACGATCATCGGGAGTTTATTTATTTTTGATATTTTGTTTTTCTGACACTTCGAATTTTTGTATAAATTTATTAATTCTACATAACATTTTAGGGAAATAATAGTACGATTTAATTCTCTTAAAAGTGCTTTATATGTCTTGATGTCCTTTAACCGGGCAATTATGAAATTCTTTGATTATGTTAAGAATATCCTCGTCATTTTCGAGAAAAGTAATCGAGTTTTCAGAATTCACAGGTTGATGTAAATTTGTATGGGATGTTGGTTCAGAATTTGAGTTAGTAGGATTACAAGATTGGTTAAGATTCATAAACGGATCGTAACTTTTGTCTGCGAGCCAGGTTATAATGTTAATGTTGTTACTCCGATCGGCAGGTTGGAATTCAATTCTGCTCAGGGTATTAGCATTAGAATTAGATTTGCCAGGTTTGTAAATGATATCAAAATCAAAGTCGTCTAGCTCTATCCTCCAGCGTATTAAGCCAGGTGATAAGTTCTTTGCTTTATTAAGTCACACTAGGAGTTTGTGATCCGTTATTATTGTAAATTTAACGCCATACAAATATGGACGGAAATGATTTGCAGCAAAAACAATTGCGAGAAACTCTTTCTCGACAGTGGAATAGTTTTTCACAGATTTATTTATTAAGTACCCGGCAAGCACAAGCCACGAGCAAATCATCATCATCATGATCGTTATGCCGCTGTGAAAGAATAGCTCCAAGTGCTGAATCGCTTGAATCAGTGGTGGCGAAAAATTATTTTTCAAAATGAGTATTGCAAGATGGGAGGTTCGATTAACTTTTCCTTCAGCTTCTGAAAACTCTCTTCGCAAAAGCCAACCGAAATGGATCGTGCATTATTTTTAAATAAAGTATTCAATGGGTTTGCTAGTTCAGAAAATTTATGAATAAATCGCCGATAATACCTAGGGATCTGCAAAAAGCATCGCTACTTTACGAAACATCGATACTTTTTAATAATGAATCGTACATACTACAATATTTATGTTATGATTGTTTATTTTATATTCCTTCATATTCTCTTACATCGAAATTGATCAAGTTTACCCCCACCTTACTACTAACACGAACACGAGTGTAGTGAAAATAATATCTCAGCGAAATTCTGACAGCTCTCGCGCATCAAAACAAATGGCGTAAACACAGCGATGTATTTAGGCTAATTTGTTTACATTTTGAGGTTAGAATTTGTCTATTTTGAATTATGTTTTTCCTCAAATTAATTCATAATAATTAATGTAATTTTAATTTAGATAACACACTATGTAGCACCAGAACTTTTGATAACATTTAAGATAATTTTAATGTGATTAGCTTGCCTCGAACAAATTGAAATTTAAAATCGAGTTTTTTTGTTGTTTTGCTTTAACACGAAAAATGACATTTCTTTCTAAATATGCCTAGTTCGTACCTTAAATGGGTATAACGTTACATATCCAGTGGTGTTGTTAATATTTTTTATATTTTTTTTAATTTCGCATGTTATTTTAGAATTTACCTATAAAATAATGAGAATTTTTAATATTTTCCAATATAAATTACATTATGTAATGGAATCAAATTTGACATATCTTTATTTATAATTTTTTTGTTTTTAAAAGTATTACTCAGCCGACCCTTCTTTGAATTTTTAATTTATTTTAACTACTTCACTTTTGGCTGCGCACAACGATGTAAAAATGAGTTTCGATGAGATATTATTTTCACTATACGTGACTAGAGGATACATGCGGTGGCGGCTATGTAACAACCAGCAAAATCATTCCTACCATTAATTGTATAATCGAACAAATAAAATCAATAATAGGGAATGACGACGAAAAACGATTCGTCAAAACCTTAAAAGAATATGTTGAGAAGAAAGAAGTCAATTGTTAAACCACCGGTTTGGTGAAATCGAGAAAAACCACAATGTGACAGTTTTAACGATTCTCGATTCTCGCTTCAAAAATATTAATTTTAAAGATACTATAACAACGCTGGTGGGGTGTAATTTGTATAAATTTTTGTACACGAAGGATTTACCTGCTTCGCACAAAAAATGCCCGAGGTGAATTTGATAAAAAAAAATCGTCAAGGTTGATTTGCAAGCGGCTACACAAATTGTTTGGCGTGTGCCGCATTTATTTTTTACCAAAAAGTTTCACAATTTATTTTATCCCGAAATTAAAATTCACCACCACTATATTATTTTTGTTCACTACTGGACTAGATGAGTACAATTAAAGTAAAAGTTAACTTTAATTATTTATATCACGATAATTATAAAAAGAATTTGTAATTGATTTATTTGTTCGTCCAAAAATTTATTATATTTTTCATTTATGTTATAGAGAGATTAATTTTCCATCTACATTTTGAGATATTAATAACCCTGAAAAATATGGACTTGATTTTTGTAAAAACCGAAATTTATTTGCTGAATGATTTGCTGAAAAATTTCTCATCACCATCTATTGTGGCGGACGACAATAGATGGTGATGAGAAATTTTCGGTGTTGTATTAAACGTGTCTAGGATGTTCATTTAATATAAAGTAGTGAGGTGTATAAATATAATGTGGAATATATCTATTGCTAATCAAAGATAAACACCCCAGAATATTTAGTGAGTTATATACCCTGGAGGCATCACTACTAACCGAAAAGAACTGTACAAATACAATTATATTTAAAAACCGAAATGGGTTACAATTCGAATAACTGTAGGGATGAAGCAAATGAAAATGAGCGATTTGAATGAGTGAATCGCTACAATACCTTAGCTAATGCCCGTGCTATTTTATCCGTCAGAAAAATAATGAACGCCTCTGATATCACATCATCGTTGTCTGAATCAAGTGACGAAGGAGATCGGCCAGAACAGCTCTCAATCTCATACGGTTTTTGGGAGCCATTACAAAAAGTTAGCTCACGGCCGTCGTAAAAACTCGATATACGGTAATTCCCTTGTGTTATATTTTTTACTTATAATTCTACTTGTTAACACCGGAAGCGTTTTACAGTTTCCTGAAAATAAAAAGAAATTAGATTAAATTGTATGGCCGAAGAGGCTTATCTATAATTTAGTCGTGTTGACTTCTAAATTTCGCTTAAACAAATTCCAGGACGTATCTATAAAAATTCGTAAGAAAAAAGTGTTACAATGTACTAAAATTATTATTATGTTATATTTCATTTTTATTATACTTAGCCACCTTTGATGTAAAACATGTACTCAGACTGTAACGAGTATTGTATTCGTGCATTGGTTGCTATTAGGGATTTTCCCAAATAGAATTCCAACGCTTGCTGACTGGCGGCTAAAATATTTCGTATGTAGTTTTATATGGTCAAACATGTGTTTGAATGTTTCATTAAATTATTAATTTCGACTAAATTAATTTTGAAATTTGATATTTATTATTAATCGCAACATATTCATCTTTATTAATCATAAAAAAAAAAAGAGGGGGACATCCACTAATTTAGACAAGGAACTTGTATTTGTAAACATGATTTTACTTGTTTTTGCATGTAATAAAAAAAAAAGTAGTCAGCGCTGCCCAAGCGTGGGGACAAATGAACTAAAATCGATTTTGGGAAAGTCCCTCATTGCTATGTATTCTAATAGAGTTATGGATTTTGTTGAAACTTTTGGTTAGTTCTATTTAAATTTTGTGATGAACACATTAATCTGTAAGGTGCGTCGCCAATAAAAATATGTTAAAGGAAATTGTAATAAAATAAAATAAAACTTGATTAATGTTCAATATACACTACTCCATAAAATTAAAGGAACAAAAACTTGATAAACCTGAATAGATCTTGTTTGGAGTATTATTTTCTAAATTCTGGTAAAAATTTACTACAAAATAGATATATTTTAATTAAAAAAAAAACCGGTTTTAAAACCGGTTTCCGGTTTTTTTGGAAAATTAAAACCGAAAAACCGGTTTTAGAATTCTGTCCCAAATTTGCAATCACTAGTTTACAGTATATAGGTTAAATTAGTGAACTATTTTAACACCCTCCTAAACTCTTACAAAATGGTAAGTTAATTTTAAGTTTAGCAATTAGATTGAATTAATTACAGAGATTAGATTTGATAATTTGAAAATTTAACATTTTTTATGTTTCAATTTTATTTATTTCCATAAATTCTACTAAGCCAATAAAAACTAATATTGATGACTTACTGGCTTACGCAGTTAAAAAAACTAATTGACGAGCTTAACGATTAATGACGAGCTTTGTAAGTTTCATAAAATGTAAATACAAAACAAAAGTTAACGAATGTTTTACAACCCAAAATTTTCGATTCAAACAATGTTCTCGTGACAGCGGATTTACATTTAGTGAAATTTAAATTACCAGCGGATTTACATTTAGTGATACTAAAATCCCTTTTCAGGTTCGCCGGAAGTTTTATATAAATAGAAACTATCTACAATATAAAAATGTTCTTAGAGAGTAGACCTAGTTTTGTTTTTGTCTCATTTTTGAAATACACGTTTGGAGAAATGTTTGTTCGAATTTTCTTTTTATCTCATTTTACTTCTTTTACGTATGCAGATATCCCTGAATCGGCGATAAAACTACATATTGGGCCCAATACTGTGCTGAGATGTTATAATATCAATTTTTGTAATGTTCGATAGTGTTCATAGAACAAAATTGTACACTACTTCAATTTTGGAATTAGGTATATAAAACCAAGTTCCTTATTTTTAACCTGGCAAGTTCAATCATCACTAAGCTGGGAAAGTCCTTAAGGTCGGTACACATTGAGAACGAGCGACGAGAACGATTTTTTCTTTTTCAGCAAATTATTTAAGCAAATTGTTAAAATAATAAAAAGCGTTGGTTTTTAATTAGAATTTAAAATTTTAACAGTTTTAATACAAAATTTCAATTTATCGTTGATAATTTTTAATTTAAGACGATAAATTGAAATTTTGTATTAGAAGTATGAAAATTTAATTTTTGTATTTTTAGTAAATAAGCGATTTTTTAGCTACCGTTAATTAAAACCTACGTTTTTCGCTATTTTAATAATTTTCTTACATAATTTAGTGAAAAGAGAAAATTCGTTCTCGTCGCTCGTTCTCAATTAAAATTATTCAAAAGGTATCCCCGCCAGTTTCAAGAAATGCTAGTGATGTCGAAGTAAATCTGAGTATGCCATATTATTGTACGCTATCAGTAGAACATTTGGGCCGAGACTCATTTTAACGCAACCCTCAAGGGATGAGATATCGCATTCCACAATTTATTTTATACAAATTTAGTGTTGGTAGATCTGCTGTACTGAGTACCTCTTTTCTTCTAGGGCGTTCCTGATTTCAGAGACGACTCTATGAACTTGTTCTAGAGTTCCATATTCTTCTATAAATCCAAGTTGATGATCAATCATTTTTCCGAATAGCTTAGAGAAAGTCGGTAGTAAACTGATTGGACGATATGAGTTTACTTTTGTTACAACTTTACCATGTTTTTGGAATTAGTATGATTTGCGAAATTTTCCAGGTTTCAGAAAATTTTCTATTTTTTTCTATTTTCATTATAGCGTTGAAAATGTATGTTATTAATTTGATACATTTTTCCGGAAGATTTTTGAGTATTTTGCCACTTATCAGATTATGCCCTGGTGCTTTTCTTGGATCAATGTTTTCCTTGATTTTCTTTTCTACTTGGCGCCACTTGTATTTAATTGGCTGGATTTCCTCAGCTTCTGCATCACTGGGTATAAATTCAGGGCATCCAATTTGTTCGTTGGGTATAAATACCTTACTAAGATGTTGAGCAAATATGTTTGCTTTATCTGAATCATTTCTTGCCCAGTTTCCGTCCGTTGGTTGCTTCAGCTTACGTATGGCTTTCCACAGAGAGTAATCTGTTGCTTCGGTCGCTGTGAGTTCACTGAGATAATGTTGAACCCCTTCATCACGTTCGTTTAATAAGGCCAATTTGAGGTTTTTGATCGCTTTATTTAAATTTTATTTAGCGTTTTATCATTAACAGCTGCAGAATATTTTGAGACGGTTTGTCCAACTTTAACTAAACTGAGCTGCATGGTGTCGCATCCGCTGCAGTTTGTTTTAATACAGCCGTTAGGCTTTGTACTGATGCATCAATTTCATGTTTTGTTGTTAGCGGGATGTTTAAAGAACATATTTTGTTTAACGTAGACTTGAATTGGGCCCAATTAGTATGTTGGTTCATCAGGAATCTAGGTGGCGATAGTTTAAGAAATTTTATGTTCAGTGTTATTAATATCGGTGAATAATAAGAAGATAGATCATAACATGTGGCCATTACAAGAGGTCTATGTAGCCATACCCTTAATACGCCATACGCTAGCTATACCCTTAATAGCTGGCTAATAAGTTGGGTGACCAGTGGATATGCGATCAAATTTTTCATTTTGCATACATTCCCACAATTGTTTTCCTTTCGAAGATATTAGTATGGAACCCCACTGGATAATTTTGGCGTTGTAGCTACCTCCCGCAAGGAACTTATCTCTCAGAGTTTTGAAGTACTTTGTAAACTGATGTGTCTTTTCACTGAATGTTTCGGTGGACAATAAACTGCAGATATGGTGCATTTTCTGACCATTCATCCAGACAGATGCTAGTTGCTTGTAAATGCTCCTCACTATATTTTTGGAGTTCATAATGTCTTATTCTGTTCTTGATAAGGATAGCAGTTCCCCCATGCGATTTTCCGCTAATACGCATAGTGTCATTAAAAGTGTATCCTTTGATTTTGAAATGGCTCGTAGTTGTAAAATGGAATTCAGCAATTAGGATAATATCGATGTTGTGTTCAATAAGAAAATATTGTACCTCCATAGTTTACGTTGCACTCGCCCCTTGGCATTCTAAACAGCTAATTTAAGTTGATTCATTTTTGGTTTTTGATGAGAAGTTGCATGAGGATATTTTTGTTTTGGAGCATTAGACTCATATTGGTCTCCAGCATTTGCATAAACTTATTCATTAATTCATTGAGGGTATTAATCAATTTATAAACTCCCTGGTCGTTGTTTGGGGTTGGATTAAGAGAATTACCTCTGACAGCTTCCGCGTACGATATTTTTTGATTGCAGCCGACATTTGACCAGCATTGGTTTTACTTTTGAAAATATGGTTTAGTGTTTGCTGATCCGCTCTTTGACGTGGAGTCATTTTTTTCTTAACTCCTTCCTCACCAAGTATCCTCTATTATAGTTTGCGGATTTTCACCGCAATTACTGCATTTTCTAGCCTCCGGTTTTCTTTTATCCAGTTCGCACTTGCTGCTGTCCATATTCCTGACAGTTGACCGATTTATGTTTGTGTGGCTCCTCAACTATGACTTTTCTGTATAATAAATACTAAATATACCTTGAGATTTTCTATCACCATTTATACTGTGTATTACGTTTTTCACCTGTAAGTTCATTTTTGATAGCTCTTCGCTTATTTCCTCTGGTTGTACAGTGGATTCGATCCCTTTTATCACGACCGTGATTCTTTTTGCGCTATTTAAACAGTATGTGCAAAAATACTATCCATTTTTTTCAAGAGCGGCTGCAATTTTTCTATATTCGCCGATGTTTTTGGCTTGAATCCTGGTTTCGCTGATGCTACCACGTTTAATGTAGGCAATAATAAAGTTCTCACTTGTTTCTGCATTCAGTGTTGTCAGTAACAGTTTTGATGGCGCCTCTCTTAGGTAGATTGAAGGAGCTCTTTGGCGCTTCTTCCTCATCCTTGTTATCACCTTCCACTTGTAGAACTTCGAATCGGTTACCAGATATTATTTCTCTTTAGGTTTGAAACCGCCTCCTCTGGAGATTTTTTCTTTTTCTTTTTTCTTTTTAACGTCACCGTAATATAACGTTCAACTCCCGTTTGCACTAATGTTTGTGTTAGAGATACATTTTCATTGTCTTCATTCTCAATGTTTTGCACAATTTTATTATTTGTGTGACTCATACTACTTTCGTTTTCATTCATTGCAATGTTTGATGAGCTAGCACGTTTTAATTGGACTTTTTGTATTTCAATTAAATTTTTTGCCACTGTATTCCTTTTGTACCATAGGTCGTTGTTCTTGGGCTATTCACATTAGCATTAACTCTATGTGATTGATGACCGGCTGGAATCTTTTTCGGAGAAAATATACCCATTGTTCCGTTTTACACATTGTAAAAAAACAATTTTTAAGTTAACACATGTAAAAGTAAGTAATAAAAATAACTAAGATTGCACTTTTTCAGATTGAAATGGTCTGGTGGCCTCAATTTTTGAGTTAGTTGCATTTTGTATGGATGCAAATAATGTGGTTAGTAATGTGGTTCGTGAAATGTTTAGTTCTTGTGAACGATAACTGGTTGATGTGCTTGGTTCATTATGCCACTGCATCAGGAGTACGAACTGGATGAATATGTTGATACGGTCTATGACCTCCCATTGAACCAGTTTCTTCAAATCGATCAATAATTTTGCCAATTCCACGCCCAGTAGGACGTCCATGCCGACCAAAACTCTAACGTAATTTACCAGATGCTGTTGTTTTTGAACGATTATTTTCATAATAAATTTGGACAATCAAAATGCGTTGTTATGTTGCAAGCAACTCCATGATGATAAATGGCATATTTTTGACTTCTCATACGTCAAAGAATTTTTTAGAACAGATAACATTAAGTACTAAAATTCATTGATTAAAAAAAGGACCAACAGATGGCCCACCCTTTATTATGTTTTAAAATTGTCCTTAGTTGAAAAATTGCAATAGTTAATGCATTTTAAAATAAACACAATTCTTGCAAAGTTTGCAATAATGGCTACCGTAATATTTATCTCCCTTCCAGACATAGTCACCAATTCAACAACAAAAAAATAAATAATTTCAATAATCATAAATAATTTACTTTAACGATAATGTTCGAATTATTTAAGCTATTTATTAAATTAAATTTAAATTTTCAATTGGCAGAAAAAAAAATGTTTTCAAGTGTTACACATTTCCTACTCAACAAAAATAATTTTTTTTTTGCCTCACTTCCTTGGAAAACGAAACGGAACGTAAATGGTGTTTCAACTTTTCCTATTGGTAACATTTTTTTCCCCCTTAGTCTAGTGAAGGTACACATTTTTTTTTTTTTGGAAATATAAAAAATAAACACTTTCCATTCCAATACACAGTGTTGTTTATCATATAAACGCACATAATGTTAAATGAAATAAGCAACATCCGGTTCGTTTTCCTTTATGGATTACTCCTAGCACGTGAACGATGAAAAAATTGTATCAATCCATTCTTCGAGAAATTCAATTTTTTTTGTAATCGATAAATATTTTATTAAGCATTTAAATCAACCCCATATGTCGTTCCTATTATGTTTAAATACATAGTCTAAGATTTTTCAGCAGAGAATTAATTTATTTTGCAATAAATTTAAAATAAGTAAAAACTTTCAAAGTTTGCTAATTGACAAAAAAAACTTTTTTTTTAATCCGAGTATGTACTCGTGTACCTACATACGTATAAGAAAAAAAGTTGTAAAGAATAAACTTTTTGGTCTCGATCAATATTTTATCGTCTTTCTGATGTTTCAAGTTTTTTTGTTTTCAAATTTGTTAACAACTTTGAAATTTTATTAAATCGCTTACAATATTATGTTTCAAAAAAATTCATTTTTCGAATTAATTTAATACAGGTTGCTTTATTATTTTATAGGTAGGGCATTACATGTTGCTTCAAGGAGTAATTATCAAGCAATATTTTATTTTATTATTGCTTGAATTTGTGCCCAATCAGAACATTAAAAACCCATTAATAGTTCAACATTGTGAAAATATTAAATGTTTATAGCCTTACGGAATACTGCTTAAACGTGACTTTTTCCTTTTTGTTGTTAAATAATGTTTCGTCTTATTTTTGTGTTTTGTTGACATTTTGTCGAATAAAATTTCCTTTCTACCATAATTGAATTAATTTTGTACTACTAAAAATTCTGTACGGCCTCCGTTATAAGAGATTATCTTTAGTTAGAGTAATGATGAAAAATGAATCCACACAGTTAAAATCATTGGGGAGAGAGGAGGTAGTACAATTTTTAACCTTTTTCAAAAGTTACCATACATATATAAATAATATGTGAGGGAAGACAACGACGGTTTTTAATATCTTTGTTTCATTAGTTACAGGTATACCATGTAGCAACTAGATTTAAAAATAAAAATAAAAAAATAAAGAAAAAGTTAAAAATAAATATTTAACCATAAAATTAAACTTAAACTAATCAGTAAATTCTTACAGCTCTAGAAAAAACTAAACTAATAATGTTGAAGTTAATTATTTATAAAAATATATGATATAATTTAAAAATGATTGTGTTACGATGCAATAAAAGTTTAGAATGCACCAATAATTTAGTTAGGAACTGTTTGTATATACATAGGCTATTTACAAATAATGTTTAAATAAAATTTCACGGGAATCTCTGAAAACTAAATTAAATTAATATTTAACCATTATACCAAATCTTTACTACTTAATAATAGAATTTAACTTATATAAATTTGTTAGTGATAAATAAGATAAAACAGTTATCACAAGACAATACAATTTCTACGCTACGTGACAGCTGGATGAAGTTTCTGGATGCTGAGCGAGGATTCACCAGTATTTCTGTAGCTCCGAGACGACCTAACAAATATATATAATTAAGTATAATTTTTATCAGCTACATATTCTATATTAGTCATCTTTTTCTTAATATTAGTTATTTTCGCAACTTAAAATTGCTGTTAAGCTCAAACTACTATTATAGTTACAGTAATTCGGCAAACTTTCCACAACCTCAACCTTAATAAACTAACTGATAACATCCTACAATTCAATCCATTCATTTCCATTATTGTACTCACAAACACAATAAAGATTTAAACTGTAAAACCTTCAAAACTCAGAAAATTACCAGTCAACAGTTAAAATTTCTAAGAGTATACGTAATTAATTAAATTCAACATCATGGTCATTAATATCTCTGAAAATGTATATCAAATTAATCGGTTATTCGTTATTTGTAAGATAGCGATCATCAATATTTCAAATTATATTTAAAACTTATAAAATAGTAGACTACCTCAATAAAAATCCAATTAGTAAAATTCATATATTTAAGAGATCTTCGCCGCGCCGCACAGTGGGGCCGATTTCCGAAAAGCTGGCCAAAATTCTGAAATTCTCTACTGTGGGGTTTTAAAGGTCGCTGATCACGAATCTCTAGTCATACTTGTAAAATTTCACCCCCTTCATCCCTTATTGACAAACCCTACAAAAAATAGGGTAAAACGCCCTATATATCACATTACAATTAAGACGCATGTCATTTCTTTGGGTGTTTAGGTCACTGATTTCGAATCTCTAGTCATATTTACAAAATGTCACCTCCTTCATCCCTTATTGACAATCCCTTTGCATAACATACCGTATATATCATATTACAGTCAAGATGCATGCCATTTTCATGGTTTTTGAGTTCCCGATTACGAAGCTCTAGTTACATTTACAAAATTTCACCCCCTTCATCCCTTATTAACCACCCTTATTTGTCAAATAACCTAAATTTTATGAAATCTTGATTTCTTTCTCGTTTTGTTCATTTAGTAAAACTAACAATTATTTATTTTTAAATATCCATAACAAATCGAGGGGCAGCTGATTTTTATCTTATTTTATAGGCAATACTTTTAGCTGTAACCTCTTATGCATTTGATGACCGAACACTACAGAACAATATAACTTTTATATTAAAAACTTTTTTTTAAATATAAAGCTTAAAAAAACAAACAATCATTGTTTAATTAATATTTATTGTTTAAAATACTAATGTTTTAAAACACATTATTATATTCTACATACCTCCAGGGGTTGATTCCATTTTATTTCCATTTTTTTTTTTAAACTTCTACGTATGTTTTTGCTATAGTTTCTTTTATGACTGCAGCTTGAGTGAAGCTACGTTGCAACTAAAATTCTAGAGTAAGTAAAGATATTTGGACTGTCTTGTGATTGTTTTAAGATGTTAGGATATTACTAAAGCCAACTCAACGTAAACAAAACCTAAATAAACAGTTTCGGTTTTTTTAATTTTGGCCAGCTTTTTGGTAATCGGCCCCACTGTGCGCCGCACCAATTACCATCACCACTTAAAAATACTAGTCTGTAAAATAATAAATCAAAGAAAGGAAATTGGAAAATTACATTCTTAAAAATTATATAAGTAATATAGACTTTTGTATGTGAAAACTGCAACTTAAACTTCATTAAACCCTGATGAGTAGACCGAACGTTTTGTTTATGCGAGCTTGTCAGTACGAGACCAAACTACCACAGAGAAAACTCAAGGAAAATTTCAATTTTTTGGAGTCGATACACTTTGCATTGACTCTCGGTGCGTAGTGAGTATATAACGATTTCCATCATTTGATTCGTTTAATGGGCCTACAACGTCCAAAAATATTTTTCAAATGGTCGTTTTGAGGTTGTTACGATCATCGGGAGTTTATTTATTTTTGATATTTTGTTTTTCTGACACTTCGAATTTTTGTATAAATTTATTAATTCTACATAACATTTTAGGGAAATAATAGTACGATTTAATTCTCTTAAAAGTGCTTTATATGTCTTGATGTCCTTTAACCGGGCAATTATGAAATTCTTTGATTATGTTAAGAATATCCTCGTCATTTTCGAGAAAAGTAATCGAGTTTTCAGAATTCACAGGTTGATGTAAATTTGTATGGGATGTTGGTTCAGAATTTGAGTTAGTAGGATTACAAGATTGGTTAAGATTCATAAACGGATCGTAACTTTTGTCTGCGAGCCAGGTTATAATGTTAATGTTGTTACTCCGATCGGCAGGTTGGAATTCAATTCTGCTCAGGGTATTAGCATTAGAATTAGATTTGCCAGGTTTGTAAATGATATCAAAATCAAAGTCGTCTAGCTCTATCCTCCAGCGTATTAAGCCAGGTGATAAGTTCTTTGCTTTATTAAGTCACACTAGGAGTTTGTGATCCGTTATTATTGTAAATTTAACGCCATACAAATATGGACGGAAATGATTTGCAGCAAAAACAATTGCGAGAAACTCTTTCTCGACAGTGGAATAGTTTTTCACAGATTTATTTATTAAGTACCCGGCAAGCACAAGCCACGAGCAAATCATCATCATCATGATCGTTATGCCGCTGTGAAAGAATAGCTCCAAGTGCTGAATCGCTTGAATCAGTGGTGGCGAAAAATTATTTTTCAAAATGAGTATTGCAAGATGGGAGGTTCGATTAACTTTTCCTTCAGCTTCTGAAAACTCTCTTCGCAAAAGCCAACCGAAATGGATCGTGCATTATTTTTAAATAAAGTATTCAATGGGTTTGCTAGTTCAGAAAATTTATGAATAAATCGCCGATAATACCTAGGGATCTGCAAAAAGCATCGCTACTTTACGAAACATCGATACTTTTTAATAATGAATCGTACATACTACAATATTTATGTTATGATTGTTTATTTTATATTCCTTCATATTCTCTTACATCGAAATTGATCAAGTTTACCCCCACCTTACTACTAACACGAACACGAGTGTAGTGAAAATAATATCTCAGCGAAATTCTGACAGCTCTCGCGCATCAAAACAAATGGCGTAAACACAGCGATGTATTTAGGCTAATTTGTTTACATTTTGAGGTTAGAATTTGTCTATTTTGAATTATGTTTTTCCTCAAATTAATTCATAATAATTAATGTAATTTTAATTTAGATAACACACTATGTAGCACCAGAACTTTTGATAACATTTAAGATAATTTTAATGTGATTAGCTTGCCTCGAACAAATTGAAATTTAAAATCGAGTTTTTTTGTTGTTTTGCTTTAACACGAAAAATGACATTTCTTTCTAAATATGCCTAGTTCGTACCTTAAATGGGTATAACGTTACATATCCAGTGGTGTTGTTAATATTTTTTATATTTTTTTTAATTTCGCATGTTATTTTAGAATTTACCTATAAAATAATGAGAATTTTTAATATTTTCCAATATAAATTACATTATGTAATGGAATCAAATTTGACATATCTTTATTTATAATTTTTTTGTTTTTAAAAGTATTACTCAGCCGACCCTTCTTTGAATTTTTAATTTATTTTAACTACTTCACTTTTGGCTGCGCACAACGATGTAAAAATGAGTTTCGATGAGATATTATTTTCACTATACGTGACTAGAGGATACATGCGGTGGCGGCTATGTAACAACCAGCAAAATCATTCCTACCATTAATTGTATAATCGAACAAATAAAATCAATAATAGGGAATGACGACGAAAAACGATTCGTCAAAACCTTAAAAGAATATGTTGAGAAGAAAGAAGTCAATTGTTAAACCACCGGTTTGGTGAAATCGAGAAAAACCACAATGTGACAGTTTTAACGATTCTCGATTCTCGCTTCAAAAATATTAATTTTAAAGATACTATAACAACGCTGGTGGGGTGTAATTTGTATAAATTTTTGTACACGAAGGATTTACCTGCTTCGCACAAAAAATGCCCGAGGTGAATTTGATAAAAAAAAATCGTCAAGGTTGATTTGCAAGCGGCTACACAAATTGTTTGGCGTGTGCCGCATTTATTTTTTACCAAAAAGTTTCACAATTTATTTTATCCCGAAATTAAAATTCACCACCACTATATTATTTTTGTTCACTACTGGACTAGATGAGTACAATTAAAGTAAAAGTTAACTTTAATTATTTATATCACGATAATTATAAAAAGAATTTGTAATTGATTTATTTGTTCGTCCAAAAATTTATTATATTTTTCATTTATGTTATAGAGAGATTAATTTTCCATCTACATTTTGAGATATTAATAACCCTGAAAAATATGGACTTGATTTTTGTAAAAACCGAAATTTATTTGCTGAATGATTTGCTGAAAAATTTCTCATCACCATCTATTGTGGCGGACGACAATAGATGGTGATGAGAAATTTTCGGTGTTGTATTAAACGTGTCTAGGATGTTCATTTAATATAAAGTAGTGAGGTGTATAAATATAATGTGGAATATATCTATTGCTAATCAAAGATAAACACCCCAGAATATTTAGTGAGTTATATACCCTGGAGGCATCACTACTAACCGAAAAGAACTGTACAAATACAATTATATTTAAAAACCGAAATGGGTTACAATTCGAATAACTGTAGGGATGAAGCAAATGAAAATGAGCGATTTGAATGAGTGAATCGCTACAATACCTTAGCTAATGCCCGTGCTATTTTATCCGTCAGAAAAATAATGAACGCCTCTGATATCACATCATCGTTGTCTGAATCAAGTGACGAAGGAGATCGGCCAGAACAGCTCTCAATCTCATACGGTTTTTGGGAGCCATTACAAAAAGTTAGCTCACGGCCGTCGTAAAAACTCGATATACGGTAATTCCCTTGTGTTATATTTTTTACTTATAATTCTACTTGTTAACACCGGAAGCGTTTTACAGTTTCCTGAAAATAAAAAGAAATTAGATTAAATTGTATGGCCGAAGAGGCTTATCTATAATTTAGTCGTGTTGACTTCTAAATTTCGCTTAAACAAATTCCAGGACGTATCTATAAAAATTCGTAAGAAAAAAGTGTTACAATGTACTAAAATTATTATTATGTTATATTTCATTTTTATTATACTTAGCCACCTTTGATGTAAAACATGTACTCAGACTGTAACGAGTATTGTATTCGTGCATTGGTTGCTATTAGGGATTTTCCCAAATAGAATTCCAACGCTTGCTGACTGGCGGCTAAAATATTTCGTATGTAGTTTTATATGGTCAAACATGTGTTTGAATGTTTCATTAAATTATTAATTTCGACTAAATTAATTTTGAAATTTGATATTTATTATTAATCGCAACATATTCATCTTTATTAATCATAAAAAAAAAAAGAGGGGGACATCCACTAATTTAGACAAGGAACTTGTATTTGTAAACATGATTTTACTTGTTTTTGCATGTAATAAAAAAAAAAGTAGTCAGCGCTGCCCAAGCGTGGGGACAAATGAACTAAAATCGATTTTGGGAAAGTCCCTCATTGCTATGTATTCTAATAGAGTTATGGATTTTGTTGAAACTTTTGGTTAGTTCTATTTAAATTTTGTGATGAACACATTAATCTGTAAGGTGCGTCGCCAATAAAAATATGTTAAAGGAAATTGTAATAAAATAAAATAAAACTTGATTAATGTTCAATATACACTACTCCATAAAATTAAAGGAACACAAATTTTTTTAAATGTTTTTAGTGTTTTTTGAAGAGCTGTATCTTTGTAAAATACGGTCGTACCGAGTTGAAAAGAAAAGCATTTTAAAGCTTCAAATCTCTAGTTTTGAGATTTTTGAGCAGAAATTTTTTGTGAGATACCGTTATCACGCAATCATAAGCAAGAGCGCGAAAAAAAAAATTCAAATTTTTTGGATCTGTGGTGTAAACCAACTTAGGATCATCCCGATTTTCGCCGAGCAAATGAAAATCTGTCCAAATTTCGATAGAAAAATTAAATCAGTTAAATTTATAAAATTACCTGCACTGGTAAGACCCCTTCAAGGATCACGTCGGGGTCACCACTTTTTGGTGTGATCCTTGTACGTTCGCGATGGGCGACTGCGTGTAATGGATTAGCCCAACCACTTGAGATCCATGGGCTCGGGAATTTTTTTTTAAGTTAAACCAATGCATAGGTCGGTTAGCCTGTTAATTAGGCGTAAATTTAATTTCTTCCTGGTCTCTCTATGTCAACTTTATACTGAGATATCTGACTTTAAAGCAAAAAAGATTCTCTTGTCTTTGATCATCGATATCTCAGCAACCAATAATTGCACAGTAAATTTTAGGGCAGGCTTAAAAACCTGAGTAAATTTCCTACAAGACCCTTTAATGACTAGTAGAGAACAAATTTTCTTTTCACCCTCAATACTGATTTGAAAAAAGGACCATAAAACGACATTTTAGGTTGTCTTAGTAAATATACCGTTACTTTATAAATATTGATGAAAAGACTAATGTTGCCAGGTCATTTTCAGCAGTAATACCCAAAGGCATTGATAATTTCCCGAAATAATTTTATTATATTTTTCGAAAGCACGTTGCTTGGTACTAACAGCTTGAAGCAGTAGAATGAAATTATAAGGTATTTATCAATGCTCGGAGTGGTATCGAAGAGAAAATTCTTTGCAATTTTATTTTATTCTAGTAGTAAGGCTACTAGATTGTAAATTGTACTGTGAAAGTGTAATTTTGAAAAAGTATTTATTATAAAATAAAACTATGCATTCTTTTCATCTAGTAGCCATGTTTTGCTAAAATAGCAAGCCTATTAAATCGGTCAATTTCGAGTCACGTGTACGAAATATTCCAATTAAAACCATCATAACTGATAATTTCCCTAGGGAAGTTATCAGTCTAGTGTTATTTTGATTTATTTATTTCGTACACGTGACTCAAAATAGACTGATTTAACAGGCTTGCTATTTTAGCAAAAAAAAATTCAGTTCAATGTACTCCTAATAGCCCTGTATTATTTTCAAATTGAACCATCCAACCGTTTTTCCGGACAGATTGATCAATGTTTTACAAAACAATTAAAGGTACAAATGATCATCAAAATAAAAAAACGACCTTTTTCACATTTTGCGTTAGTTACTTGTTAACCCTTAACGATCGTAAGATTTTTTTGTAATACTCGCCCATAAGAGACGACAGAAAATCAAATAAAGTTTTACAATATGACCAATTATTACATAAGTTTGCCATTATTTTTGGTTAAATTTATATGGTTAAGTTGGATGGCGCTTGATTCCTCAAACGATTAAAAGAAATTCGACATGTACGTTAAAAGTGAAATACTAAAATGGTAAAATTCCAAATTAATTGGCCAAATTCCGGAACTTTATCCAAGAATCATTTTATAATCCCATTTCCATCGTACATGCTGAATTACATGAAAATCGGATAAGAAATGGTGAAGTTCCTTCCTAGTTGGCCATTTTTCAGAACTTCATCCAAAAATCATTTTAGAATCCCATACCCATCGCGTATACCAAATTTCACTAAAATCGGGTAAGAAACGGCCAAGTTCCTTCCTAGTTGGCCATATTCCAGAATTTTATCCAAAAATCATTTTAGAATCCCATTTCAATCGTGCATACCAAATTTCACTAAAATCGGTTAAGAAATGGCAAACTTCCATAATAATTGGTCATGTTGCAGAACTTTATTTAATTTTTTGTCGTCTATTATGGGCGAGTATTACAAAAAAATCTTACGATCGTTAAGGGTTAAGAAGTAACTAACGCAAAATGTGAAGAAAGTCGTTGTTTTATTTTGATGATCATTTGTTCCTTTAATTGTTTTGTAAAACTTTGATCAATCTGTCCGGAAAAACGGTTGGATGGTTCAATTTGAAAATAATACAGGGCTATTAGGAGTACATTAAACTTTAAAATGACCTGGCAACATTAGTCTTTTCATCAATATTTAACGTAACGGTAGATTTACTAAAAGTCGTTTTTTTGGTACTTTTTTCAAATCAGTATTGAGGGTGAAATACAAATTTGTTCTCAACTAATTATTAAAGGGTCTTGTAGGAAATTTACTCATGTTTTAAGGCTGCCCTAAAATTTACTGTGCAATCATTGGTTGCTGAGATATCGATGATCAAAGACAAAAGGATCTTTTTTGATTCAAAGTCAGATTGCATTGGTTTAACTTAAAAAAAATTCCCGAGCCCATCGATCCTTACCAAAAAAAAAAATAAAAAAATAAAAAAAATTCGAAATTTTTTTTTTGCGCTTTTTTTTTATGATTGCGTGATAATGGTATCTCACAAAAATTTTCCGCTCAAAAATCTCAAAACTAGAGATTTGAAGCTTTAAAATGCTTTTCTTTTCATCTCGGTACGACCGTATTTTACAAAGATACAGCTCTTCCAAAAACACTAAAAAAATTTGTGTTCCTTTAATTTTTTGGTAAATTAAAACCATTTATCATTAATAAAAAGTTAAAATACAGTCCACCATTTTAGTGCTAAAATAAAATCATAAAAGGCTCATGGCGAATACAGCTCCAGCATCGCCACTACTTAACCTTACAAATTGCAAATGAATTATTAAAATAAAATGATTTCTAATTGCGTAGTTTGGAATTTTTTCGCTAGTTCGCAGTTTTACTACTACTCTGAAATATTTATTGTTGTTGAAGTTTTTAGGAATATCTCGGAGTTGTTTTAAGGAAATTTTGACAATCATTAAATAATGGCTCCGAAGTCTTAGATGGTATTTTTCCCCAGTGCTGGGAATCCTCGTACTTAATCCCAGTATTTAAAAAAATTTAGTTGAAACTTTTTGAAAAACTGGTAAAAGATTGTTAATGATTTTGTTACATGTTTTAAGTTTTGCAAGTATCGGGGGAGGGGGGGGGGGCGGGGGGCGAGTAGACAAGAGAGAAGATGCGCAACAGCTTCAATAACGATACCAAGCAACATTTGCTACGGTTAGTACAAATTTGGGTGACCGCTTGGTAACATGATGATGGAACGAAATCTCGCCCCTCCCACCGCCCAACCGCCGGCCGATGGAAAAATGTTGGACATATAACACAATTAATAATTAAGTAGAAATTTAGGCTTTTCAGATCTTGCGGTTACAACAGAAAGGCGCTGTATTGAAAAAAAAATGTGTTGTCTGTAATAATTTAATCTCAGGGTTCAGTACTTAATTCTAGATTAAAGCAACCTGCCGGGACCAACAAGGAGTGAATAAGCTGTAATTTAGAAATCGTGTTGTCTTGTGCTAACTATTTGTATATTTACTAATAAGTTTACTAACTATCGATCGCTTGGGTGCCTGTAGCAGGATCGAGTCTCTCCCATCTAACAATCCTATCCTACCCTTCGGTGTTGTTATGTGTAAACGGGTGTACGGAATGGGACCCGAGAGTTCGGGAATCTTGCTATAATACTGGGCCGTACATCCTAATCAATCAATCAATCAGATGATTTTAATGGTACCACAGGAAATTAGTCGTTTTAGTGATTAGACTGTTGTCGAAAGTCGTTTAGTTGCATGTCTATATCTCCAAATACAACTGTGTCATTTGCAAGAATTAAGAATTTAATTATAATTTCGTACAGGTTAAACATCGATAGAGTTACTTCGTTTCTTTGTTTAGGTGTTTTGTTTACATACTTGTAACCTAAGTTGTACTAAACATACACACAAATGATTGTAGCTAGGACGGGCTCGATGCTTGGTTTGGATCTTAATATTTAAGATCTTAATATTTGCCCTCCGAAAACTTTCGAGGTGAACTTCCGGATTTAGTTTACCTCCTTACGCCGGTTGTTCTAAACTTTTTCTAAAGTTCGAGTTGCACTACGCTTAAGTGTCTCTTTCGGACTCACAGAGTGCCTTAATTGCATTTATTCTTCAGTCGTGTTGGCGTGTTTACATAACTACACCTAATGAAATTAAATACGCATGTCGTCTTTAACTATAAAAAATTTCTATCGATGAATTTAGTAAGAAGGTTGTATTGATGTTTAATGCACAGGTAAATGGAAAACAATAACTAAAAATTAAATTGATGAATATCAAATAAAAAACACATAAAAAAAAGCAATTTCAATTCCTTAAGGTGCAGAAACTAAAAGATTTTATTTCTTCTCGTTCTCATTTTAATTTTGCTTATTTTGCCTTTGCGAGAATCGCAATAAGTCTAAAATAAAAATTAAATGAAATAAAAATGTTTGTGTTACCTTACGAATAGCAATATTAGCACAAATAAATGTCTGACAATAAATTTTCGAGGGCGGGAATTGGGTAATAAAAACATTGCTTTATTGATTTACTTGTATGTGTACTGTTTTATCCATTTATTTGACATATTTACATACAATGTATTCCTGTTAATTAATATGGACGGTAAACAAATAATTAAAAAACTTAATTAATTTTTAAACAACTCAAATCGTTACACCGTAATTAATCGTTATTTTTTGCTTTATAAGTGATTTCAATTTATGAGTAGTTTAAAATTAAATTTAACCGTGGAATACGAGTAGCATAAGTTTGTAAAACGAATCGATAAACGTAAATAACAGAAATTAATCCCCTGTTTTAATTTACAACAATATATAATACATACTAATTTGTAATTTGGCAGGATATACATATATACGAGTAAGTAGTATAGACGTTTGTTACAGGTTTTATAAAAACTTTATCTTACTTGGCAACCTGTTTAATTATATTTTGCAAGAGAGTTCTATAATACCTATCCCATTTTGTATATTTTAGCAGAATGTATACATATAATCTATGTTCTATTGAATTTAAAAAAATCATTATTCACTTATTTGTATTAAATTTATATAAGGTTTCATAAAATTGTATGTATTGTGGTGTATGTAATACACCCATTAAAAAAAAAAATCTTTACAACTTTAATGCTTTCTGAAAACTTGAAAAGCTTTAATAAATAAAAATGATTCAAGTGAAATGAAATGAAAATATACAAAAACAACATTTTTTTATGAATAGGTATGTACACAGAAAAACAGATAAAACCGCGTTTAACACGGAATCGTTAATAATTTTAATTTTGTAGTTGTTGTTGTATGGGAGAAAAATTTCGAATCACAGGAATTTTAACACAATGGATATACATACAACACATAATTCGTGTTTTTCGCGTTGTTGATTTTTTTTTGTCGTCGCCTCAATGGTTTGTTTTTGTCTGCTAATATTTTAATAATATTAATGGAAATTATTTTGTGTGTACGACGATGATGGTTTTGAAATTTTAATCAAATTTTTGCTTAGACGATTTAACAACATAATAATGTAGATGATTAAAGGGCATTTAATTTAAGACGTTTGAAATAAGTCAAATATGTTAAATTTTTATTCGCGTGAGGTTTGTTTGTCCTAAAATTACAAAAACAAAATTTGGGACAAATTTAGGACAAACTTCACGTATTTGTCGACGGGTCCTGTTTTTTTTACTTCTGAGAATGTATTGGTTAAATAAATAAAATCTCTCGTTGTTATGAATTTTTTGCAAAATGTAAAGCTTTTTAATATTTTATGACTATACCGACTATGCGACCCTTAAAAACCAAAATTTGTAATTTTTCCATGTCAAAATGGAATGCATAGGTTTCTTTGAAGTATTCTCTAAATTTATGAAAGTTTCGAAAATTTTCCATGACGCTATCTTGAGTTATGGTCTTTAGAAATAATCCTTATGAAAGATTGGCGAGCACTTATCGCATAGCGTTGAATTCGTTGCAGTTTCCGCTACGATTCGTAAAACTTTTGAAAATTTTCTATGACACTGCCTAGAGTTATGGTCTTTAGAAGTACTCGTTGTGGAAGATTCGCGAGCTCATGTAGACACAACTTTACGAACTGTAAAAAACGGATTAGTTCAAGAAAATTTGTACATCATTTTTCAGCTAAACGAAATTTTTCTCACCACAAACTTTACGTTTCTCAATTAGAAATTCTGCTAAAATATTAAAATAATCTTTATTTGTTTGATATGAGAAAACAATTTCTTGATACAAGAAAACGTGATTACATCAAGAATATGGTTTTTCTTCATGGTTAATTCTTATTTCTTAAGTTTAACAAAATCGGTTTGATTGTAGAAACCGATTCTTTTGATTGAAAACTAGAAATTTGTATGGTGAGAAATCTCGTTTCTTTATTTAAGTAGCATTTTCTGTAAATAAACAGATATTTTCTTGCTGGAAAACACATATTTTCTTGAGTAGATTGAACATTTCCCAATCGTTTGCGTTTTCTTGTATGCATCGGTTTTCTTCATCCAGGGAACTTGAATATTCTTCACTAGAGAAACGCTTTTCTTGTGACAAATCAATATTTCTTCAGGTGTGGTTACGCAATATTTCTTGGTTTCAGAAATATTTCTTCAATTTGTGAAATGGTTGGTTATAAAATAATACAATTATATGACAATTTATTTTTGTGTTTTTTTATTTCACCATCAGATACAGAAAATATTTAAATACAAATTTGATATTTTCGATTGTTATTTATTTCATTATATTTAAATAAATAATTATAATTTTATAAATAATTTTCACTTAGAACTAAGCTTATAATCGTTGTAATATAATGTTAAGTTCAGACTTTCAATTTTTGTTTTTTAACTAAGAATCTAATTATCAATCATTATTACAAAAAGTATCAATATATGAAAAAATTTGTAGATTTTAAATAGATAATAAATTTAGTTTAAATATTTTAATTCCATTTGGAAGTGTAAAACAAATGATTTACATGTATGTTGTCTTTACATATAATAAATTCATATATGCCTTTTCTCTGTGTCAGCATAATTACTTGACTATTCAAAAACTTTGAACTAATAAGAAAAAATTTTTAGTAGGGTTTAGTATGCCAATAATTTTTAGCAGCTTCTTTTTTCTGTAAAATAAAGGAAATATGATTTTTTAAAGTATTTATTTATATTGTATTTAATAACAGAAATACTTACATAATTATGTTTTCAACATCTGAGACCTTTGAATATCGAGCAAGGTGAGAGAAAATATTAAAAACATTTTTAAATATTTCTAGTTCCAGAAATCCTTTTTCTTTTGTCACTTTACACCACTTTGAAGTGGAAACACCACCGTTTCAAAAATCTAAGTTTGTTCACTTTTAACAAAAGAAAATTTTCACAAAATCCTACTTTCAAAATCACAAAACTTTTTTACGTTTCTCACTGTTGAAGGTTCGCGATAGAATGCTTTTTTTGGTACGAACATCCATTATATAATGGTATTTATATACGTACAATTATAAGAAATTAACGATAATTTTCTCGTCTCAAGAAAGGCTTACTAAGTTGAAATACTTTATCCTATTGATATGAGAAACAAGCGTTTCATATTATGAAATAATTTCTTAAATTAAAAAGATTTTCTCAGATTAAGAAATTTTTGTTCAAATGGAAAATGCGATTTTAAAAATAAGATCGGTAAAAATAAGATGAGAAGGAAATGTTTTCTTGTCCTGTCCGAATTTATTAAGGAATAGTTTCTTTAATTGAAGATTTTTTTCTTAGTTCAAGAATAACATAAAAAGTTGATTGTTTCGAAGAGAGAGTAAACTTTTCCTAATTAAAAATAATCTAAATTATTCGGAATACTCTACTATATTTTCCAAATTATTCCATATTCTGAACCATACTATTACACCGGCTAGTCAAATTTCGAGACATCCAACTTAGGTGTGTATTGTAACCTAATTATTTCAGCTATAAAAAAGAACAAAGTCAGCAGAATGCCCTAATCTCTCATTGCATACTCTCCACAAATGTCTGCAAACCATAAATAATTAAATTTGAATAAAAAAATAAAAATGTTTTTACGAAATTCATTTATTTATTTCAAGCAAATTGGATAATACCTATATTTTGAGAAAAGGTTATATTTCTAGATTTAAGAAAAATTCAATCTTATCATTAACATTTCAATTGTTTCTTGAAACAAGAAATTGCTTTAGTGTTGATCAAGAAAATTTTTAATTTATAAAATAAGCAAATCCAAGAAAATTGGACAATATAGTTTGAGAAAAGAGTCAATTTCTAGTTGCAAGAAAAATTGGGAACAAAACATTCATATTTTTCTCCATGCGTTGTTTTTTTTCTTCAATCAAAAATTTTGAGCAGTTATAGATGCAAGAAACTAAATCTCAGATTACAATTAAGCAACAAATGTTAACTCAAGAATTCTTTTATTATTTCAAGAAACACAAATCTTACATGAAGAAATATTTGTCAGAAATAAGAAAATTAGCTTTTAAATGGAGAAAAAGTACATTTTCTTCAATTAAAAATCCGTTTTCTTCGTTGAAACAACTCTAGTTTTTTCCGTGCAACTTCAATTAACCCAACGTTATGCAACAAGTGCTCGCCAATCTTCCATAAGTATTACTTCTAAAGATCATAACTCGAGATAGCGCTATGGAAAATTTTCGAAACTTTCATACAATTTAGAGAAAACTTCAGCGAATCCAACGATATACAACAAGTGCTCGCGAATTTCCCATAAGGATTACTTCTAAGCAGCCCCGGCTTGATATTTTGCGGAAATATTTTAACTTAAAAGTACATAGATATAAATTTAAGTAAAATATCAATAAATTTATTTTAAAGATTTAGTTCAATGAAATTAAGGATCTTTGAAAGTAGATTTTTCAAGGACAATATTTCTAAAGAACAACAATTCCTGAATTAAAACATCGGGATGAAAGTCTCTTCCGAATTAATGGAAATGTTTAATTCTTTGATACTTTTTAATTTCTCTATATTACATAAAAATTCAAATATATTGTTGTACTTTTCATATGATTCGAATCGCTTCTTCAATGACACAATAGAAGAATCAATAATTCCCAAAAAGTAATCGGTTTTAAAATTTTCTTTTGCATCATTTATAGCATTATCGCCAACTTCAGCAGATGAAGCACAATCCTTTCACTTTCGAGTTGCCACGATCATCGTCATCTGGTACAAACTTATTCGTCGAACTACTAACGCTTTCTATCTTGCGACCCAACATACACTCTATGGCCGATTTAGTAGAAAAATATGAAATAACTCCACGACATTTGGATCGTTTTTCTATGTGAGGACGGCACAAATGCTCGCCTAAATCTTGTAAAAACAATCGCCGTCGACCTAAAAACATTTTAAAAAATACAATTAGTATTGAGCTTCACTTCAACGATTGTAAAAAATTATAATTTCTCACCTGTTTTTGATGTTAAATGTGACGGATTGTTTTCAGCATAAATTATATAAGCTAAGAAAGCTGCCACATCCAGGATGTTATAAAATAGAGCCAACGGCCACCGATTTGTTTTTCTGTTTGTAGTGTATTGCCCCAGCATTTTATCCATAGTAGATACACCACCTTTTGTTTCACTGTAAAATAAAATAATTTCGGGCTTATTTTTAATATTTGCAATTTTATCATCAAAATGCATTGTTGATAAAAGCACTACAGGCTTATTCTTTTTCGGCACATACGAGCATATAGTGGTTTCCTCATCGAATCCAAAAATAGATGATAATACTTCCCGACGAGTAGATGGTTTAAATTCGGCTGGTAAATATGGTTTATTTATTTTAAGGTTCCTACAATCGATAATTTCCACTTTCTCAAAGTGTCTGCTAAAGAAACCGATGTGAAGAAATTGTCCGTTGTAATGTTTCTACCGGTATTTTTATATTGTTCTACTAGATCCAAAACAACACGCTCCCCTTGATTTACATCCCTCCTATTTCCCACTTTTCCTGTATATGGCCGCACAATGGATAAAATGTTTTTGCATCACAAGCCCACCACACTTTGATGCCATACTTAGCCGGTTTTGATGTTATATTATATTGAGTGAATCTCGTTCGGCCTCTGAATGGAAATAACTGCAAGTCGACAGTAATGTTTTCTGATGGCTTATAATTTATTCGAAGATTGTCCACTAGCATTTGGAAAATTTCTAATATTGGTGCCGCTTTGTCGTTAGTAATTCTGGTAGCTCTCGTATTCGTTGATCGAAGCGAATAAATCTTATTATATTCCTGAATCGCTAGCTGACATTGTGGCTTTGTAAAGTGGATACGCATTCTTTCTCCAAAGCAAATCTAGACGTTCGTTGTTAGATTGATTGATTCCCATAGTGAGTAAAATACCAAAGAAAGCCCGCAGCTCTTCTTCACCTATTCTAACCCATTTTTTAGTTGGTTTATCGGGGTTTCATCATTAAATTTAGTATATTCTGATTCGGCTTTTCGATTAGTATGCCGACAAATAATTGTTGTAATTGATGTGTGCATAATAGCACAAAACGTCTCAACATCGCTAAAATTGTTTGTGTCTGGATGAGGACCGACAAATCGCTCTCGAAAAATATTTTGTTCGCGATGACGATGAAAAGCAGGCATTTTTTTGTTCCATTTCGTGCCGTCCTTTCCGATAAAATGATCGCTTTCCTCTCCGCCATCCTCAACATCTTCACTAGTTTCAAATAATTCATCATCCTCACCAATAGCGTCGTTTTCATTGTCTGATTCGCCACCACCACAAAACCGGTTTTATTGCCGCCATGGTCGGGATTTATTTTTAAACCAAAATTTTTTGCATTTCTCGGGTTTCATCGCACTAACACAAACAAAAATGAAATATAAAAATTCTCAAGGACATATAATTCCCAGTTAAAATGCCTTTATTAAATGAAAAAGATTCATATTACACATATGTACATAGAAATGTATTAAATGAAACCGAATTCATGAATCCTTGCGTAAACGACGATGGAATTTTTGAACCCCGAGAATCCGGATTCATGAGACCAAGTGTAAATACGCTCGTTTAGTTTTGTTTGCACAAATGCATTATTAACAAAACAGACAAAAATTACCGTTAGTTAAAACAGTGTGTACCTAAAACCACGAAAAAGATGCATTATAATTGAAAACAGGGTAATAATAAACATTTTTTCATGCGAAATACAAAGGAAAACAAAATATATACATTTGTAAATTCTGCCCATAATATGTATAAAAAATTGCTGCCCATGCTAAGGTTAAATAAATCGTTTTCATTTTCTTGTAATAATTGATTTATTTAAACCAAAATATAAAAAAAAGTTCATAACAACAGCTTTCTGGTCAAATTAAAAAGAAAAGCTTACTACAAATCGTGTGCATTAAGTCAATATACATTACATAGATGGCAGTAAACATTTTGAAAAATCGTACGAAAAATTACGACCAGTGGCACTATTCTGGTTTTCACGGGGAATTGCGAATTGGGAATTGTTTTATTGTCAGTTTTTAGTGTATTTTGGTTTTCTTTTTTCGAAAGCATACTGAGCGATTGGCATTTTGTTCATGTTTTGGGAAAAAATAATTCCCAGCCAAATTTTTAGGGAAAAATAAACAACAAAATTGCTATGAAATCGAAATATGTTTCCCCAAAATCTAGTATGCTTTGGAAAAAAGAAAACCAAAATACACTAAAAACTGACAATAAAACAATTCCCAATTCGCAATTCCCCGGTAAAACCAGAATAGTGGCGCTGGGGAAATTTCAAGTTCAAAAATTGTAGGAAAAGCAAAACAAATTCTCAAAATATTAAGAACGTGTCATAATTTTGTGATTAAATAATTTATTTTCGTATTTCTCTGCCAACAATTATAGACAGCCAGAGCCACCTTTGATGTATTTTTCAAAATGAAAGTTCGAAAAATATATTTTGGAAATAATTTAATTTTAATATTTCTGCAATTAATATTTACTTAATACCAATATACCCTTCTTGTATATTGTTGCTATAGATATGTAGAACACTTTTGTATAAACATTTTTTAACATTTTTGTTTTTTTCAATGAAAAACTTGAAGCTATAAAATATCATTTTTACTATGGATTCCTATGAAAATCAGTGAAAAGTTGTACCACTAAAAAGCTTCTAAAAAATACGTCATAATGATTATGGCTCTATACTCTAGATCTAGAAGGCTCTGTCATAACTCGAGATAACGGCATGGACAATTTTCGAAACTGTCATAAAATTTAGAAAAACCAACCAGGATTACTCAAAGATCGTAGAGAAAACTTCTATGAATCCAACGCTCTGCAAAAAGTGCTCGCGAATCTGCAACAAAATCTAGAGAAAACTTTAACTAATCCAACGCTATGCAAAAAGCGCTCGCGAATTTCCATAGGGATTACTTCGAAGACCATAACTTGAGATAGCGTCATGGAAAATTTTCGAAACTTTCATAAAATTTGAGAGGCAACTTCAACGAATCCAACGCTATGCAACAATTGCTCGCGAATTTCCCATAAGGATTATTCCCGAAGACTATATTTTTACGATTATGTTTACTTTCTATGTGCCGATTTGAGTAGATTAGGTGATAATAATTTCATTCAAATTGGAAAATCCGTTAGCTAATTGTTACTGTTTCAACGTAGTTTCTTGTAAGATTATCCTGATTGAAGGTGAGTAAATTAATATTACCCAGTATACCCAGTATACTGTGATTTGCAAATTTCAATTATGTTTATATTTTGCTCCAAAATGTTCACTATCAATGTTTCAATATAATGTGACAAATCAAATTCTTTCTCAAATCAAATTTCATTCAATCGAAGCTGACAAATTTTTTTTAACATACACCACCATCCTTATTTTGAAAAATACGAGGAAGACACATATAAATTAAAAATCAGATTTTCATATTGTCTCAAAAAACCATTGTCAATACAACACAATGAACTTCGAATTTCATTGAATAAAGTATTAAGCTTATTTATCAATCTTTTATGTTAAAATAAGATTTTCTTTTTCAAATAAGTGTAAATATGTAAGTATATAACAATAAATTTCTTAAAAAAATTTGTTGAATGGTTGTCACTCACAGATTTTGGTTTTTATTGTGTGATCGCCTCAATGTCATAAGCGAAAACGATTTCTTTTTTTCCAAGATTTTCTTTTTGACTGTTTGATTATCTGACATCATTTGTTGCATTTCTCCTTTGTTCTTCGGGTTCACTGTAATTGCTTTGATGTCCTCTACTTTATCGGATTGAACGTTAAATTATTTGAATCGTGACCACGACTATCTTCGTTACCTTCAATTAAATTGACCCGCGGTATTCAAGCCAAATTGTAAAATATAACAACAACCAAAAAATTAATGGAAATTACAGTAGTATCGCAATAACTAAAGTTTTTTACTCTCTTCACAAACAAAACTATTTTTCATAATTCTGTGGCTATTTACTATTACTTAGTGGCTTAGATATAAAATTGCAATTTTTGAGTACACTAAAACACATTGATCTTAATAGAAGAAAACGGGGAAGAAATTGATGGTGCTTTTAATTGGGAAACCTATACGATAGTAAGGCAGATCACTTGCCAATTACGGATTATCAGAACGTCCCCATCACCCAAACAAACAAGCTACTATTAAGAAATTGGAATTGATTGGCGGAATATCTTAAATTAAAGCCATTATTTAACATTTTTTAATTACTTTTCACGAATTTAAGTTGATTTAGGCCATTATAAGTTATAAAACTAATCCTTGAGGCGTCGTGAGAAGTTTTGTAAAAAATACTCCCAAAGTTTTTCGTATAACGAAGCCATTTTATTTTGTACCAAACTACGCGTTCATTATCTCCGTTAAGCTTTCGAAAAGAGCATTTCGTTTTCAATTAAAGAGCGGTCGCCGGTCGGTATCACACTCCAAGCAGGTATGTCCCAGTTCCAAAAATTGATGGTCAATCGTCTCAATATCGTATGATATTGATGTAAAAATGGCAAACATGAGCACCACATATGGATTTTTATTTTGGTCCGAACAAGAATCACTGTAGTATGTAAAATTATTAACAGTCGCCGGTAAAATTTAGAGATGTTCATAGAGGCATGAAGCTACTCCTTTTCCACAACCGGTTTCCAATAGCCTTGTGCCACATACAACAATATGGAGTGCTCTAAATAAGATAATATACCTTTCAAGAGTTACATGGGAAGATTAAGAAATAATTTCTGCTTACCTGTACTGCAATCATGGATTTTTAAATTGAATGTATAGACTTGCCTTTTATAATAACATATCGATGACCGCAAAAAAGGAGCTGGTAGGCACTGTTGAAGATCGAAGGCGTAAACTTTTGATACGGCTGAGATTGAAGCGATCTAATTTTTCTTACCGTCGTATGCCAGTTCTGCCGCATCATAGTGATCCGTTTTCTCTTTTAGTAAAATTTGCATATCGGTTTCATTGGCTGCCTTTATTCTTATATCATAAAGATCGCATTTGGTGCATGTGTCTATCTGTCTGTGGCTTCTTAAATTTTAACTCTAATATTCGGAAGATTTCGGAATACTTAGAAAACGAAACGGGGTGCCTCTTTTCTGTAAAACACAACTTGAAAATTTAGATACTTAAATCTGAATTAAGGTACATTTTGGAAGTATGCCTGTAACTTTCAATTTTGATTCCGACAGTTTATTTCGGGGTCGCCCATTAACTCTTAAATCTGAGCAATAGTAATCCGCTTGATTAATATTTTCGGTAGTTACCGTAGAATCACGCCAATAAGTGTTTTCCGACTCATTATCGGAATTGGTTTCGAAGGCAGAAGTTGAATCACTAATAGTGGAGTTTGAATCTTGTAGACTATCATCAAATGATTCGTGCATTTCAATAAATATTACTTACAATGAAATTTGATAGATTTTTTACCGCTGGAACTGATATTCAATGGGGTTGGTTTATAATAAGGTTTTAATTCATGTTAATACTCGAAAAATGTATCTCTGAGGTACATCTTAGAAAACTTTAATGTATTTTTATAAGAGTTTTAATGTTCGCTCTTTTATTGCTCTTTATAAAAATGTTCGCTCTTGCTCCCAATAATATATTTTTTCACTAAGCGTATACACGCTAAGCGTTTTTCACGTAGCTCTAGGTATGTTTTCTTATAATCTTTTCTAGTCATACATGTATTTTAATAATATATTTAAATAAATAATTCAATGGTTGCACCTCACGCAAATAAATTTGATTATAAAATATTTTATCTTGATGGGGCATTTAACACAACATTTCTATATGTTTCAAATGTTCCTCATTATTTATCTGTTGTCTTGATTATTTACTTTTAAGTTAATAGAATGTTTATTTAGGTATTTTATATTGTTATTGTATTAATTTGTAAGGCAAGGTCATTAAATAAATAATAATAAAATTGTATTTGTATTTAGCGTTTACGCTCTTGCCCTTTAATGATAAACACAAAAAAAAAATTATTTCTTTCTTTCAAAGGGATTAAAATTTTATTTTTAATATTGCTCTAGGAACAGGGAGCGTTAAAGTTAAAAATATCGCCCCCAATCGATTGAAAGCCCAAGAGCAACTGAAGAAAATATATTGGGGAGCAATGTTCTTTTGTGACACACGAATTGCTCTTTGAATATCATTAAATAAAAAAATTTCAATAAATGATATTTAGATAAATTTCTGGAATATGGCCAATTATTATTTAACTTGGCTATTTCTTAACCGATTGTGAATATTGTGATGCAATTGAAAAAAATGATTGTTAGATAAAGTTCTGGAATATGGCCAAGTAGGATGGGACTTGGCTATTCCTTAGACAACTTTAGTGAAATTTGACATTCGCGATGGAAATGGGGTTCTAAAATGATTTTTTGATAAAGTTCTGGAATATGTCTAGTAGGATGGAACTTGGCTATTCCTTAACCGATTGTGATGCAATTGGACAATTTGCGTTGGAGATGGGGCTCTAAAACGATTTTTAGATAAAGTTCTGGAACTAGGATGGAACTTGACTATTCCTTAACCGATTTTAGTGAAATATGACAAGCGCGTTGGAAATGGGATTCAAAAATGATTTTGTTGAAATTCAGCATATACGATGAAAATAAGATTCTTAAATGATTTTTAGATAAACTTCGGGAATATGGTCAATTAGGAAGTAATTTAATAAAAAAATTAAATCGTTTCAAAAATAGATAAGTTCCATCCCAGTTAACAATATTCCAGTACTTTATCTAAAAATCATTTTAGAATGTCATTTCAAACGTACATATCGAATTGCATCACTGTCGGTTAAGAAATATTGAAGTTCTATCCTAGTTGGCCATATTCCAGAACTTTGCCAAAAAATCATTTTAGAACCCTATTTTCATGTCGCATGCCAGATTTCACTTTAATAGGCCGTATTTCAGAAATTCTTTTAAAAATCTTTTTATCAAAATTAGCAAAAGTGGGTACAAAAACGGTAGAATTTATATTACCAAAAATAACGGCGATATTCGGCAAACCGATTCAAATTAAATTATTCCTGTGCAATCCATTTCATCAAATACACAGCAACTTATCATCTATCAAATAGCAAGCAATCATAATTGTTATTATAATTATTATTAATTCTTTTTTATTTTATTATTATTAGCGTTTTTTTTTCTTTGATAGTTGTTAATATTTTTACTATTATTATTTATTGTGTTGAGCATGGATATTGAATTTCACCCGAATCATGAATATTTCCTAGATATAGACCAGTTTAATAGAGCTGTGGGTTCGATAGAAGGCATTGACGTATTGTATATAAATATTAATCGGCTCAAGAACAAAATTGAATATATAGAAGAATTTATTTACTCAAGTAAAATAAAGGTAGATATAATTATTCTAACTGAAACATTTTTAAGCAAATCAGAAACCAAATTTTTAAATCTTTCGGGATATAGGGGATTTCACTTAACTAGAGATAACAGGCCCGGTGGGGGTGTTTCAATTTATTGTAAAAGCGAGTCATTTGAGTTGTTATACTCTGAATCTTATTTAGAAATTAATGTATTGTTTTAAAATCTAAGCTACTTGAAGTTTCAATAATAGGTGTTTACAGACCGGGTCATACTCACCTAGACAATTTCTTAAATTATTTTAATACAATCCTAGAAAAATATCACAAAGCAATAATTATTGAAGATCTTATAATCGCGTCCTCGCTCTAAATGGTTTTCATATTATAAATAATATTAGCTCAGAACATTACACAAGAAAATCAATCACAATTTCACTATTAGATTACGTGATTTCTGATTTGAATAATAAAATGTATATGCTGTTGGATGATATTTTAATAAGTGATCACAGATTCATTTTGATAAAAATTTTAAAAAATAAACCACCTAACAACAAGACTAGAATAGAAATTATTGATGAAAGGGCTGTTGTAGATAGTATAAGAGAACTGAATACTGATAATATTGATTTTGATACTTTTTTTAGCGTATTTCAGGAATTGATTTTGACTAATACAAAAATAAAAGTTGTGTCACCGAAAAATTCCAGCTTTGAAAAACCTTGGTTTAATAACTATATTAGAATAATTATAAAAGAGCGAAATAAATTCTACAAACTTCATAAAAGTTACTTAGACAATATTTATTTTAAGGAGATATTTTATTTCTACAAAAGACTAGTTCGGAAAAAGATTTATGAATTAAAAAAGGTACTATTCAAATCAATTTTTAGTTAGCGAAACAAATCAAAAAATAATGTGGTCCCTTATAAAAGAAATCCTAACAAATACACTCCGCACAGATAATCATGCAGTTCCAGAAATTGAATTTTTTAAAGATAATACCATAATTACTGATCCCATAATTGTAGTGCAGGAACTAAATACATATTCCACTACGATCAATGATTTATTAGCTAAAAATATAGCCACAAGCCGCCCAAATTACATTTCTGTAAAAGTATTGCCTTCACATTGTTTAATGAATTTTGATCCTACTGTTGAAAGGGAAATTTCGAAGCTTATTGACATCTTAGATAGTACATGTGCTAAGGGGTATGATAAAATGTCGGTTACTATGCTGAAATTATTGCAAAATAAGATATCTATCTCTCTGTCGACCTGGATAAACTTGTCTTTTTTTAATGGGTTATTCCCTGACTCGCTAAAGATATAGCTCGGGTTACTCCGATTTTTAAATCAGGAGAAAGAACAAGTCCATCGAACTACAGGCCTATCTCAGTCTTGCCGGTAAACTTCAAAATTTTTCAAAGAGTTATTCACAATCGTCTGTTGGAGCTATAGAATTTTGTGTTGTCCGTATTTTATTCAATAAAAACACACATTGATTTTCTTTGTGTAATTAAACAATTATTCATAATATAAATTTTATTTAATCACTTTATAATTAATTAAATTGATTTTATACACCGGATATATTATAATAAAAAGGGGTTTTAAATTATTTATCACCACTTGACTTTTTTTTGAAGTTAAAACAATATCACAATCGAGAACTTTTTCAATCGCATAAAATCGACTTGATTTTATGACGCTAGTAAAAAGAGTGTGTGTAAAAATAAAAATTCGAGATGATGAACATATTTTTACCCTCGCGATGAATTATTTATTTTATTATTTTTTCGCGTGAATTAGTTCGATTTTTAGTGTTGACATGCGAGAGAATCGCCATGTCAAACATTGGTTATCCTATCTTCACGAGATGGATCACAACAGAATAATAGCAAACCAAAGAAATTTCTGAAACCGCTAGCGAAAACGAGATGGAACAAGTATCACTAAATATAATTTTAGAGTTCCGCATCATTTACGCTAGGTGAAAATGAAATAGATTACGCTAAGAAGAATCTTGTGCGCAAACCCAAAATGTGTATGTGGTGGCGAATGAATTGCAATTTATATAAACCAAATAATTAATTTATATGATTGCAATGCGTGAGTCACTACAGAGCATTTAATTAAAAATAATTTGTTAAATAAAGACCAATATGGATTCCTGCCAAAAAGTAGCACGTTGTCGGCATCACTGAATTTAACAGAGAAAATATACAGCAGTGTTATTCATTGATTTACAAAAAGTATTTGACTGTGTTAATTTCATCATTTTAATAGAAAAACTAATCAGTGACGGTATCGGCGGGAACTGCTTAAAATTGATCAACAGTTACTTAGAGAATCGCAAACAATGTGTTAGACATAAATCAAACTCGTCACCTTTTCGTGATGTAACATCGGGTGTTCCGCAAGGTTCCATTTTAGGGCCTTTGTTTTTCTTAATATATGTTAACGATTTATGCGAAGTAAATTTCAATGGAGCTTTGCAAATGTTTGCCGATGATGCTGCACTAGTTTGTAGTTGCCGGTCTTACAATGAATTACAAGTTCAAACGGAAGATGATTTGGAACTTTTAAAATTTTATTTAGATCAAAATAGGCTTCTACTGAATGCGCAGAAAACCAGTTTCATTATTTTTCAAAATAAACAAATTGATAATATATTTAGAGAAATAAAATATAGTGGTCAAATTATAAAACGAGTAGAATGTGTTTCTTATTTAGGTCTTCATTTGGACCCAAACTTAAATTTTGTTAATCATATTAATGCCATTCAACACAAAGTAACTCCTTACATTGCAGTCTTAAAAAAAATTGGCAAATATTTAAATCAATAGCTTTATTTAAAATGTACTTAAAGAAAAAACTTTTTAGTGAATACTTAACCGAGTACAGTTTAAGCCATGTACTGTGAACTTCGTTTAACTCACTGATTTAACAATACAATGCAATTTTGTTGAATTATTAATTTTGCTACATACATACATATATCCATTCTCAACAGTTTTTCTTTATTTTTATTATAATCAAGTTCCAACCAACTTGGCCATATTCCAAAACTTTATCGAAAAATAATTTTAGAATCCCATTTCCGTCGCAAATGTCAAATTTCACGCAAATCGGTTAAAGAATGGCCAGGTTCCATCATAATTGACTATAGTCCGGAACTTTATCCAAAAATTATTTTAGAATCCCATTTCCAACGCACATATCGAATTGCATCACAATCGTTAAGGGAATAGCCAAGTTCCATGATAATTGGCTATATTCAAGAACTGTATCCAAAAATCATTTTAGAATCTCATTAGTCATTACCGTCGCGCCTGTGAAATTTCACTAAAATCGGTTAAGGAATAGTCAAGTTCCATACTAGTTGGCCATATTCCAGATCTTTGTCCAAAAATGATTTTAGAATCCCATTTCCAAGGGTGTTTTGCCCTAATAATAAGAGCAATATAATATTAATGATGTTTTTATTCATCAGAGCAGAGTGTATGTATTTGTTTTGCAATATACATACGTCAATAATAAAGAGCGAAAATACGATAATACAATCGCAATAGCGGAAGAGAAATAATGAGAGAACAATATGTTTTGTTTTAACAATATCGCTCATTCTGAAGAGTTTTTTTAATATTTTTTGGTATCCCCCTTGAAAAAATGAAGCGCGAGGAGTGAAATGCCTTCCATTTTTAAACTCTGGGTTGTACCTATTTTTAATTCAGTACAAATATTATTAATAATATATAATTTCTAATAATTTAATGGTATAATATGCTAACAAAAATTCTAACCTTCCTGATGTAGATGGTTGTGTTGCTATTTTCCGTTCCATAGTTTTTGCCTGTTGTAAACAAACGCAACCATTAACTCGTTCGACACTCATCTGTTTTTTGGTGTTAAAAAAAACTCACGTGTTAGTATAAGCCACGAATATGGGCGACGACTGGGCTCATAGTCAAACTGCTTGACACTTCCTAGATACTTCTAGAAACACAGCCGCATCGCAGATAAAAATTACTACAAAATTATTTGTTTATTTCGTGAATTTTTGCGTAACAAATGTGGTTGCATTTCATTAACACATTGTAAAATCTCGCGATGTCTTACTTTGTTTAAGAAAATTAAATGTACTAACAGAGCTATATTCAGTTTTATTATAAAACACAAAACAAAACCAAATAATATTCGTAAAGGGCATCAAAATTACATTAAAAAGGTTCGTTATTTCAACTCAAAACTAACTCACTGAATCAAACAAGCTGTGAGTCACTGTAGCATGTTACATATATGTGACGTTGAATGGCGAACGTGTTAAACTTGCTCTGCTTCCACTTTACTTACAGTTTTCTTAATACTTGTGTACTTACTAGGCATACTAACTTAAAATTTGATTTACTTGATTGATTGATACGGGTGCACGTACGATCAAGCCTCGGATTCACTGTACACCCTTTACATATATAACAAGACCGAAGGATAGGAAAGGAATGTTAGCATTATAGATTCGATTGGGTTTCAGCCATCTGTACAGTCGATAGTTAGTAAATTTTGTTAAAAAAAATTGTTTACAAGTTGTTAGTCATAAGACAACACAGTCTCTTATAATCAGCGTTCCCCATTAGTGCCGCAGGCTTTTTCTGAAAAGCTGTAAGGACTTTTATTTATTTATTTTTGGCTCCACTATTTTTTCCATCGGCGGTTATGAGGGGGCGAGATTTCGTTCTAACACCATGTTCCCACGCGGTCACCCAAATTTGTACTAACTGTAGCACGTGTTGCTTGATGTTGTTGTTGAAGTTGTTGCGCCTCTGCTGACTTTCCTACTCCCCCTCCACTAACTTTCAAAACAAAATCCCAATATGATTTTTTCGGCTTAGTTTATAGAGAAATATATTATTTTTAAAAGCATTCCAATATTTCCGACTTGGTGAGCCAGTGAAATAAAGGAACCTTCTACTCATAACATATCTACTCTAACAAAAAAGTAAAAATATCATTTCCCTCATATACCCCTAAAAAAACAAGAAATTTCCTTAAGTTTTTTCTTTGGTAGTTTGGTTTATAGTTGGCGAATATAATAATTCGCTAAATCAGTAGAGGTCTGACTTATATATGACGTATAAAGTTCGATTTGTATTTTTGTAGTTTGGTCGTAGCTACCTGATGAGTAGATCAAACTTTTCAGTACGAAACCAACAGATGAAACTCGAGAAACAATAAACCCTATAATCGACTTTTCAAAGTGTATCTTCAAAATCTCGACTATCATCTTTATTCTGTAAATACCTCGGTAAATGCCGTAATATTAGTGTGGTATGGTTAAGTGTGTGGCGCATTTATGAAAATTATATAAAATTTTACGTTTTAACATTTTTTGTTTAAATTTATTTATTATGTGAAAAGGAAAGGTAAATGCTAATTTTTATTTTTATATAATAATTGTTTTAAAACTTCTAGTAAATCCAAGGTATGTAACTCGGCTTCATGTCGCATTACTTTATTCTAATTGTTTGTAATTATTGGGATTTATCTATTTCTTCGCCAGGGCCAAGCCAACAAAACAACCAATTTAAGTACCTTAATATACTCAAAATTAGCCTAGAACCTTCATCAACCATTCAGCAGTCATTTAATTAAGAATTTCGATCGACAAATTAAGAAGGTATTTTGATTCTGGCAAATGTTATGGTCATCGCTTGACTTAACAGAATGAACCACTTACGATTAAACACCGTACATATATCGGTTTACAAGAGCCAATATCAAGATAATTTAACAAACAAAAATTATATATGCGCAAAGTCAGGAAAAATGACGTTTTTTAGGAAAAAAAAATCATTATTCGGGCTAAAAATTTAGGATGAGGCGCTCACACAACAATACAAAAATTATTCTGTAGCTGCTTCTTTTAAAAATTATATTTATTTTGCAGAAAAAAAATATTACTTTACTATTATAGGGCTGTTGCGGCCACACTGGGGTGACTATAAGTACTCCACCTTCCGAAATTCATCGTTTATAGCACTACTAATACTTTTTTCTTCCTTCTATGTACCATGCAAGTAACCTACATTGATTTTCATAGATTTTGATAACTTAAATTAAGGTTGGTTTGGCCTGGGGTACATATTCACCCTTAGTGGCTGCTAAGGGTTAATAAAAAATGGGTTTCAAAATAAGAAAAACAATCGAATTTTGGAACAATCTAAGGAGTACACTTTTTGCAAAATTCAATTTTTCGAGTTAGGTAATCTTTGAACCTGTATACAGAGATGGGCGATTACGCGTCGACTACTACGTACGACAACGTCGACAACTCGTAGACAACGTCGACAACTTGTCGACAACGTCGACTATTCGTAGACAACGTCGACAACTTGTTTATGCCTGCAGTCGAAATATTTAGTAGCTGTTTCTTCTTCTATTTTTAGATAGATGTCACTAGCTGAATAGATATTTTAAATTTATTCCCAATATTTTTATTTTAAAAATTGAGGGTACAAATTTGAATTATGTCAAATTATTGATGTAATATATAAGTATTTTAGTAAATGTGCATAATTTACTCTATATTGTTGTATAGGATCGAATTAAAAATAACTATGATAATCACTTAGTCAGTTCACGTACCAATGAGTAATTTACGTGATTTATTATCAAAATGTAACCTTTTTTGATCCCTAGGTTATTTAGGTAATGACTTATTTATTAACAGACAGCAATACGATCAGGACCGGCTAAATAAATGAGGAAATTAATCATTTCGTAGGTTGTCGACGTTGTCTACGTTGTTGACGCCAAAAACGCAAAAAATTGCGAGGTAATCTACGTAATAGATTATGCGTCGACAACCGCGTAGATTACATCACGTAGTCCACGTTGCCCATCTCTGCCTGTATAGTATGATTTTCTGTAACGCGGGTTTCTCTTGGGTTATTGTAGTTAAGTAGAAAAGCATATTTTTAAACTCACTTACATAAAATATGGTAATACATTACAAAATATTCATTTTTTCCCCATTTTTTTTGTGCGACCAAAAATACGAACACCATGTTTTCAGATAAGCCGACGATGATGCACCGCACATAAAATCTTAACAACCAGATTGGAAGGTAATCTAATTCCCAATAATATCCATAGGTTGCTTCGAAGATAGATTTTTTTTCTTATTTTAAAACAAATTTTTTATTATAATATGTAATACCACTGACAGACCAGGGATTAGCTAAGCGCGATTAGCTAATCCCGTTTAGCTAATCTACCACTAGAGTACTTGAATGAGTTTAGCTAAATCGGATTTATTAAATCGCAGTTTGTCTAGGGTATTAGTCTGTTAATGCAATTAGATTAGTAGCAGATTAGCTAAACGGATTTAGCTAATCGCGATTAGTTAATCCCTAGTCTATCAGTGGTATAAGTTGAATATTTGGTATTGGAATAAATATAGTTTTGTTGTTTGACCCGACCCGCTTTTTAGTGTTAAATAAATCAGTTCATTTAAATTAGTGTAATCAGGTTGACATACTGCGTCTAAACTCGAAAAATTCACTAAATCGGATTTATTAAACCGCGGTCTGTCACAACTAAATAAATAAGGGTGTAAATAATTATAAATAAGGGTGTAAAAACTATTAGACTGAAAAAAGAAAAAAAATGTAAGTGAATTTGGTCGTATTAGTATAATTCTCTAATACAAACTGAACAGTACATTCTGATTCTATATAGAATGAAAATTGTGGTACAATCAGTCCAGTTGCCGTGGCCTGATGAGAACGATTGATTTTTTCATAATCATAAGCTCATCAGTTCGCAACTGGATTAAATTCTCTTACAATTTTTCAGAAATATTAACTTCAAAATAAAATCAGTAAAACACATATAAAATTATCTTTAATTTAAAAAATCTAAAAATCCCTAAAATGATTCTGGTTACAAGAGTTTGGGTCTTGGTTAATTTTTGAGAGATTTTTAGTTACACCTCTTCAAAAGTTAAGGAACACGTTATGTTAAACCTTTCTAGTATGTTAAATTAACTAATCTTTAATTTACGTTTTCGTACGATTCTCTTACACCACTATACAAAAATTTAAACAACACAAACAAAAAATTAAATCCATGGAAATGTCGAAATTCATCAAATGGTTCTGCGGAACTAGTTCAGGGCTCTGCAGAAATTACTCGAAAAATAGTTTTTCGAATTTTTTGTTTTGGTTTTGTCTTGTGCTTGCAATAATAAATTTTTTGTTGGTTTTTGATGAAAATTTTAAGCTGGTTTCCGTTCTGTGTTAGGTATCCCTTTATTTTAATATAGTTGCGAATAATTATAGTTTCCATTATTTTCTTGAATTAATTTGATTGATTGCTTCAATTCATTTTTATCTTAACTACACATATGCACAATAGAGTCTACAATATGAACAATTATGTATTCGATAAAATGTTTAAGCTGTTGCAACACGCAAGCATAAGCAGCTAGCACACCTTTTAAAAAGGGTGTCCCAAAATGAACTGACATTTTAATTTGTTCATAAAACACATTTTTTATTTGAATATTGAATATAATCATTAAATTTTGTTAGAAATAACTACATTGTTTCATTGGGAGTGTGAGATGTTGCTCTGTCTTGTCGAAACGACATGTGCTCCACACACAAATCAGTAATTTACGATAACGAAATCCATTGACGATAATTGCAATTCTATTATATCGGCTCGAGGACGGCCATTGCTGTTTTTTGTTAAAACTGAACCATTTACATTTATCGATTAAATTAGCCACGGTGTGAGGTACACTTTGATGACCAAAAAAGTATGACATTTGCGAAGAGTTGTGAAATTTTTCACCATTTCTGAAGTGAATTATAACAATTTTTAAGCGATGATCGATTGTGTTTGCATACCGTTCTACAACCTCATTTAACCTCAAACGTTTTCTAATGACAGCTTTCTCTATCAGGAAAAAAATGGCGGCTTTCTTTTTAAATATTATTTCATTTTGGGACACCCTTTAGTAGTTAAATGAAAACATTTATTTCCTATGTCTCCCCTCATATTGAAATATTTACATTCTATAAACCATATTCGTTATTTTTTTATTTTATGCTTTTCTATTATGAGCAAAGGTAAAACTTGCCACGCTATAAAAGTCATTTACAGTTTCTTTCAATTTATAAAAAAAAGACTTAGCATTAATGTGTAACAAATACGTGTGTTTTATTCAAACTGGCATTAAACACACAATAAAAATGGTCAAGAAAAGATTTAGGAAAAGCACTACAAAAAAATAAAAGAAAAAATCTATGAAAGGAAAGCGCATGAAATTTGTTTTGTTTTGTTATTTCATTTGTGACTTCCGTGACATCATTATACTATTGCGTGTGTGCTTATTCAACAATTATTAACGAAACAATATCAACATGCGATTCCTATTGCTCTAATTTTATATTATGCAATTAGCTCAATTTTTATTAAGTTAATAGTTATATGGCTTTTTTTTATGCTTCAACACAGTTTATATGTATTTATTTATACGTTTTATGTTTTGTTTTAATTTTTTTAAATAATCAAAAACCTTTTAACCTGGTACACTATTATTTTTTGCTATCTAATTAATTAGACTTTGAATTTAACAACAGTATAACAGTATAATAGTTTTTAGGGTAGAAAATGATAAGGCAATTTTCATAATGGTTGTGTTGCTATGTGTTGGTGGTTAGGTTAGAAAAATTCTATTTTCACACAGCATCACAAGTTTTCAGACTTTTTTTTATTGTTTGTTGTAAACCGAGAAAATCTATACATATGTATATACATACGTATATATACAAGTATAAAACTATTCCATATTTATGTCGTGTTGATATACAATGAAAAAAATCTAATCAATAAATATTTTATTGTGCTCGTATGAGCAAAAAACACAGAATACAGAACAGAAAATGTTATTAATGTTGTCATTGAAAATAATTAATGATACATATTTAATTCATTATTAAAAAATAATTGTATAAGTTTTTTGTTATGTGCTTAAAACACAAAACCTAATTATACTATGTAATAATAATAGACTTAATTACAATTATTTTGTGTTGTTTCTTGTATAAATTTGGTTATGTGGAGTATTGTTTTAGGTTGGAGGGGTATTCGTTTGATACAATTTGGTGACACAAAGTGGATTACTAAGGCTAGGACGGATCTAAAATTATACTGTATCGTAACATTATCTCCCAAAATCTAAACAAAATAGTTTTTTTTAACTGAAAGCCACAACTTTAATTTGTTTCCTCAAAATTATACTAAAGTTGTATTCCCTAGTACATTTAAATTGAACCAAAAAAACACAAAAAACCGAAAGCTTTTATATTTTTTTATAGCAAACAAGTAGAGTAATTTTAAATCCAGATAAAAGTTTTTTTTTTCTTTTTATTGTACGATATTAAAAAATAAAATATTTTTAATCCTTAATTTAGAATAAAATAGGAAAACTTTTTTTAGTTTTTCCAAAAACCAAAATATAGTCGTAAGCATTTTCTAGCTCCACAGACCATTACCATCATCATAATATGCTAAAACTTTTTGTTAAATTCTCTGTTCTAAATAATTATTCCCTCTTCATCACTCATAGCTGCAAAAACAACTCTTATATTTCCTCTACTCAACCCCATTAATCATTCTTCTTGTTGTCTATAAAATTGTTATCTGTCAAATACAAATACTTTAAAAATTGTTTTTCCTGTATACATAGGTACGACGTTGTGGGGTGGGGGAAGATATTAATTCAAATAATTCTACTTTCGGCAAAACAAAAGCATATTGGAATATAATTATTTTATATTTTAACACCTCCTTCCTTAGCTACCTTGCTGTAGAGAAATAAAAGATAACATTTTCTGTATACCACCACAAAAACTAATTTATTTAAATGAAATTACACGGACTGTTTATTTTTAGGATTGCAGGTTGCAGGTATTATGTGTTCACTGTTCCTATACAAAAAAAAAAAAAATTGTTTTCTAGGGCATAAAAATAAAATCTAATTTTTCTTATTCAAAATTTTGTTATTTTTTTTTGGAAAATTGTTTTCCAAGAATTTGATTGATTAAGTGTGAAATTAAAATAAACAAGTAATTGAATTGAATTGTTTTTTTGTTTAGAGAGAAATGTGGTGAATCAATTTTTTGCCAGAAATCTTATCGATTGGTAGGCGCCTAACTTTGTACATCAGAATGTAGTTTTAAAACTATGTGCTTGCAGTTGAAGGTTCGACCGCTCATATGTTGAGTACCACTCGTAAGGTTTTTTTTTTTAATTATCGAACTAATGTTAACTACAATGGCTCGTTCGTACAATCTGCATTTAGAGTGAATGCTAATTATTTAAAGCCCGTTCAGTTGTTCTGTTTCTCAATAAACGTTAATTTAACTTTTATTAAATAAATTGTAAATTAGGGTGAAAGTTGTGAAATTGGATAAAGCAACTGCAAATTCTATTTTTCTTCAAATACGATTCGTCTACAGTTAAACTGATTACATACTGATTGTTTGTTTTTATTTGAGTGTAAGAACTCAAAAATCTCATGCAGTTATTGAAAAAGTGTAATCATACCAAAAAAGGCGATATCTGGGCGCAATTATCATACCAATCAAATAGTTTAAACAATCCCAATAGCGAAGTACACCGCAAAACCTTATAATGACAACATTAAACGAAAGAACTGCTGATTTCTTATCTATCAGTATTCAAGGGTTTTATTACCAGAGCTATCTAAATGAATATAGTCTTATATTTCTATTGTCCTTATGTTTTGCTAGGAACTTACAGTAAAAATGGTACATTGTAGTTTTCAAGTGTTTAATGTGATTCTATACATACTTAAAATGTATTACTAATTTTGCTTTGTTTTCTATTTTTACCATATTTGATCAAAATAATATTACCTACATTAATTCAGGGAAAAATTATTTTAATCAAATTGTTAAATTAAGGCAAGTTGTTTTTGTGTTTTTCCATTCTGGTGATTTTTTTTTTTTGCGTTAACAATTTAATTTACTACAGCGTTGCCTGTATGTTTTTTAAAAGAAGTTGAATATCAAAAAACCTCGAATCTCTTAAACCTAACATAAACCAACTAAACCTATGAAATATACAAAATAAGAACTAAAAAGAATATTTTTAATAAAACTATTCTGTAGAAATTTTTGACAAATATCATCTACATTATAATCTTTGATTAACTCTATGTTAACCAAATTGTGAAGATCCCGAGTGAGGTAATATCTCGGTAAATCATTTATAAGCTTAATAATTTTAACAGGTGCTCCATATGTAAGTATTTGATTCGGATTTATGAAACTAGTGATTAGGACTGAGTCGTCGGAATATAGAAGTAGAGCACTTTTGTTATGAGGAATAATTTTATTTATTGTTTCCGAAATTTTCTTTTTTATTTTATTTTTTTTGAGCATTTTTTCATAGAAGTTTATCCCCTATTATGCCATACACTACCAAAGGCTTTTCCAAATCCAGCAAGACAGTTCCAGAAGATATATTATTTGAAGATTATTGCCGTGGTTTTTTATAAGTCTCGATAGATCTCAATAGATCCCATCCAGATGTTCCCTCTTTTTGTAGTTAAAGTGCAATTGATTCAGTTTATTATAATCAAGAATAACTTTTTATTCAATATTTGATCGTTTTTAATTCATTTCCTTGAATTACACAACTTACTAATTGTACATGAAAATCTTGCTTTTTAATCCAGATATGCTATCGAGACTACAGATTTCCCCTTTTATGAGTAAAGACACACATTAAAAATTTGTATTTTAGCATGGAAGCATACCAAAGTCAATTTTTAGTACATCTATTATACAATAGGAAACTAGTAGCTGATTTACATTTTTTTTTGCTCTATTTTAAAAGACAGAAGATGTACATTTAAAGTATTCATTTTATTATTATTTCCTTCAATTATGAAGAGGCATATTCAAAATGTGTTTTTATTACTATTTACCGCAATCCCCAAGTTTTTTTTTGGCGAAAAAATGGAAAAATCAGAAAATGAACCTGTTTTTCATTTTTCGTAAAAGTTACTCAAAATTTAAAAGATCAAAGTAACATTTTGAAAGAAAACAAAAAGTTTTAGTATGTCCGTCTCATTTTTTTATATGGATAAAATGTATTTGCACTTTTACTCATGTATTTATACTTTTGGAATAACAAAATATAATGAAAGCAACAATGACGTAGCGTTGTCAAAATAAAAATAATTCTTAGTGCTGCGAGTGCCAGTATTTTTAAGTGGATGATAGAAGTAGCTACAATTTTCCATTTTTTTTTTTTGCTAATATCTGAAGAGATCTATAGTTTGATGATTGGTGGAATAAAATTGTCTATACCCAAATTGTTCGTTAGGCAATATTGACTGATTTATAAGATGATTATTGCTGTATTTTTTTATAAGTCTCGATAGATCTATTCAGATATTTGCCAAACAAATGGGAAATTGTAGCTACTTCTATCATCCACTTAAAAATACTGGCACTCGCAGCACTAAAAAATGTTGTTATTTTGACTACGCTACGTCATGTGGTTTTCATTACATTTTGTTATTCCGAAAGCATAAATACATGAGGAAAAGTGCAAATACATTTTATCCATATATAAAAATGAGACCGACATACTGATTTTTTTCCCCTTTCAAAATGTTACTATGATCTTTTAAATTTTGAGCAACTTTTACGAAAAATGATAAACAGGTTCATTTTTCGATTTTTCCATTCTTTTTAGCCAAAAAACTTGTGGATTTTGATAAATGGTATTAAATAATACATTTTGAATATGCCTCTTCATAATAAAAAAATGAATAATTTTATCGTACATTTTCTGCATTTTTATAATAGAGCAAAAGATTAAATGTAAATCAGCTACTAATTTCCTATTATATGATAGATGAGACTAAAAATTGACTTTGGTATGCTTCCATGCTAAAATACAAATTTTTAATGTGTGCCTTTACTCATAAAAGGGAAAATCTGTAGTCTCGATAGCATATCTGGATAAAAAGCAAGATTTTCATGTGTAATTAATAAGTTGTGTAATTTAAGGAAATGATTTAAAAACGATAAAATGTTGAATAAAAAGTTATTCTTGATTAAAATAATTGCAGTTTAACCACAAAAATAGAGAACATCTGGATGCGATCTATTGAGATCTATCGAGACTTATAAAAAAACACAGCATATGTAATCTTGATAAAATTATGCGTTCAAATATTTTCGATATTGAGTAAAGTAGATTTATTAGTCTATAATTCATTGGATTACTATTATCTTTATTCGTCTTGGGTACAGGTACTACTAAAGCATGTTTCAAGCTTGTGGAAAGTAGCTTAGATTAAAACAAGCATTAAATAAATATGACAGCATAATAACTAAATTTTGTGAACCATTTTTTAATAGTAAATTATTAATATTATCAATACCGGGACTTTTAGTAGTCTTCAATGACTTAATAACTGATTTCACTTCAGCTGGTTTGATGTACTCTATATTAATGTCATTTGATATTCCATTGAAGTAATTAATGGACGAACTTACCGTATTTGTAATGTCGGAGTTGTTATGAACTATAGAAGTGCGACTAAAGAAAGATGCTAAGCCATTTGCTTTTTCTCTGTCAGTAATGAGGGTCCGATTATCTTATTTGAAAGGTGGTAAAAGTATATTTTTATTCTTTAATACTTTTGTAATTTTCCAGTAAGGTTTCAATCCAGTTTTAAATTAGCTAAGGAGCAAATTCTAATTCGTATTTCGTAGCTGAGTGATTTGAAATTCAATCTCACCTTTCATTTCCAGATAAACCTCTTTAATGTATGGATTCCTAGTTCGTTTCCACTGACGCCTTCGATAACACTACCCTGAAGAATTTTGCTCCTAGACAATGAATAGTTGTTTCCGAAGTAATTTTTCACGCTGAATCCGAATCTGGGCGCAGAATTGCTCTATCACGTCAGGTTTATGAGATATTCTAACCTAAAGTGCAAAAAACACTTTTTTTTGACATATTTCAGGTTATCTTGCATCGCGGTTTTTTGTTTTCTAAAAAATCCATGTATGGGATCTTATAGTACAATTCTTCTTCTTTCAAATGCCGTTGAGTTTGCTCAAATACCTTTTTTTTTCGCCGAGATATCGCATTTTCAAAATTGCATGTTCATGAATTTTTCGATATATGTAAAAAGTGATCATAAAATTTTCGTTTTTATGGTCACTTTTTAACACACTAAGATTTTGTAGTATCTAATAAACTGTGAATATATAAAAGGGTTTAATGTGTTTCTTAATTTAAATATGCCATTAGTTTTGCCAAAATAAATTGTTTAGACAAGTTGTTTAAACAATTGGTTTAAAAGAATTATTGCAAGTATCACGATTTTTTTAATTTATACTGAAATCGCTTAGAAACACTAAAAACATATTTATAATATTGAAAATCACAAACCACAAATCCTCCCTTAACCCATAAACTCGTAACCAAAACATCCCTAACTTACAAATCTCTCCCCACATACCGTAATTCTATGAACTCCGAGAAATCCACGTACATACAAATTCGGAAATGCGATATCTCGGCAAAAAAAAAGATATTTGAGCAAACGCAACGGCATTTGAAAGAGGAAGAATTGTACTATAAGATCCCATACATGGCTTTTTTGGACCATCTATTCAGCCCTAATAACGATCACTTTTAGGTTTTTTTTTATTCCAATGAAAAGTTCAGTTTTGAGTTTTTTTTACCTTTTCAAACATTTTACGAGTTAATAAAAAAAAAATCCGTAGTTATTTCCGTAGTATTTTTTTTTTATTGCAATGTTGAGTTTTAAGTTTTTACTATAGATTTCAAACATTTTAAGAGTTAATGAAAAGAAATATGTAGGACCAAAAATGATTTATTGGGACTTAAGAGATAGCAAATGACCCCTCCTTTGGGCCAATTCAATTTGGAAAACGATGCACCAAACACCCTGTATATATTTTCATCAAATGCTTTAGGAAGAATATATACTGTACATCCGAACAACGCTGAATGCTTTTATTAACGACTGCTCCTGATTACCGTTGGTGGTCCAACATCATTTATACATTTACGAACAGTGGATGGAATAGTACATATGTAATCGTATCGGAGTGCGTGCGAGACACTTCATTTGCTAGAAAATGACGGTCATTGGGACAAGTCAATTGAAGGATTCATCCGCCACTTCTAATCCATTTCACATACGTCCGCTATTCACAATTATTTTACCTAAATGCTCCCCGTTACAACCAGTACAATTGTGGGAGAAATACAAAGAATACACATGGCCGCAGATATTCTGCATAGAATGCATCAAGAAACAAAAAACATGTATTTGATTTCACACAAGAAATATACAATGAACCGCTAATCTTCATTGAGGATTTTTGTTTTCATTTTGCGGCAAGTTGTTGGCACAAATCGGTCTATCAATGCAACATTTGACATAGAACTGCTCAGAGAACAATCATACAACAGAAAGGACTTACAGCTGTTCGTCCAAGAAAATACACCGAAACTACTTCCAGAACAAAAGGTAGTATTGCATACCATCATACAAGCTATAGCCAATCAATCTGGTGGATTGTACTTTTTGGTCGCTCCAAGTGGAACTGAAAAAACGTTCTTAATTTCCTTCGTCCTGGCTAAAATCCGTTTAAACGGCCATAGTGCGTTTGTTCTTACCTCTTTAGGCATTGCTGCCACGTTGATGGAAGGAAGGAGAACAGCGCATTCAGCTCTTAAACGGTCATTAAACAAGTAATTCACTGAAAACCCAACATGTAACATTTCCAAAACATCAGGAATATATTAAAGGTTATTCAAGCGTGCAAAATCATTGTATGGGATGAGTGTACGATGGCTCACAATACGTCATTGGAAGTATTAGACCATACATTGAAGGACTTGCGAAATAATCAGGTGAAGACGTACTAATTCCACGAATGCCACTCGTTCTGACCAACGTGGCATTCGAGTTCAAACGATTTCTATTTCCAATATGAATTGCGTTTGATATGAACTCACAATAAAGCGCAAGAGCAATCTTTGCGTGCGGTTTGAATTTAGCGACAACGATTGCTCCTATTAAGGGCAACTATATGTCGCATGATCCGGAATCGGTGAACCGTCTGATCTTTATGTTTATGCAGAAAAAGCACAGGGGCCAATGGGGCCAGCAAGATATGAAACTTACCTACACTACTCCAAAAAATTAAAGGAACACTAATTTTTTTCAATTTTTTTAGTGTTTTTTGAAGAGCTGTATCTTTGTAAAATACGGTCGTACAGAGATGAAAAGAAAAGCATTTTAAAGCTTCAAATCTCTAGTTTTGAGACTTTTGAGCGGAAAATTTTTGTAAGATACCGTTATCACGCAATCATAAGAAAGAGCGCGAAATAAAAAAATTCGAATTTTTTTTTTGTTTGTAAGGATCTGTGGCGGTTCACGCATTTTTATCTTGCGCCTGAGTTATGCGTTCGCCACCACATAGTCCATTCCAACGCGAACAAAAACAATACACCTATTCGCACGCAATAAACAAACGCACCTATTTGTTTACGCAAGCATACCAACAGACAAACACAACAAAACTAAAACGATGATGACAAAACAAAATAAATAAAATAAAAATTCACAATCAGTCTCGTCTCGTATTTGGTACGATGCACACGCGCGCTCTACTCGCGACTTATAAAATGGTGGTGTATAAATAAGATAATAAATTAAATTTAATAAAATAAATTTATGTAAATTAAATAAATTATAAATTAAAAATAAATAAATAAAAGTAAACACTTTTATATTGGTGACCCCGACGTCCGTTTTTACGGGATGAACACGCCACGCCTAAATTTAATGTCAGAAATCGGCGCAACAAAATTTTATTTTTGGATTTTATATTTTTGCATGAACAAGTGTGGGCACCTGGTACGAACCCGTACCAGGTAAATGGTATGTACCTATCGTAAAAAAACCGGCCACGTGCCTTTATTTATTATGTGTTCATTTGTGTTTTTTTTTATTGGGTATTTTTCGCCGACATCACGTACCCCTACACACATATGCACGTACCGTGTTGTGCATCTCATAAAACAACAATGGAGTCATTTATTCGTTCAACACACACATACAAGCGACAGTGAGTTACACCATATCATGCGAGAATATTTAACGGTACATCAGACATCGATCACACCGCCACATTCATGAGGCACCAATAACAACAACAGCAGTTTTAGTACCAATAACAACACGCTTTACACACAGATCAACACTAACCAAAAAAGGGGCGAAACACTAACTTAATCGCACCAGCCGGCATAATTACGTCGCCGTTGCCATTGCCTTCGCCATTGTTATCATCGATCATCATGGCACTACGGACGAGACACCATAACTACCCTCATTGCTATCATCATGACGACCATGTTCAGCAGCAACGTCGGCATCATCATCATGGTTTTCAGTGGAACGCCCATCACCGCCGTTATGAACAACAGAGACGCAACAGTAACAACAACAGCTTCATCGCCATCATCAACACCATCGTCATCATCACAGACGACAACAGCAACTCCAGTAACATCACCATCAACTCATTTTTTTTTTTTTCATTTATTGTAAATTTTTTCACCACCATGTAATTTTCAATTTCGGTTTTTTTTTTTTTTAATTGTTTTCAATCAATAAAATGTTATTTTTGTTTTATTTCAAATGGCTCCATACAAATGTCGCACGGCAAAGCGACCACCCAGCCATTCCCCACCACACCCCCCAGACGGACACGACAAAACAGAAACTGACCTCACAACAGGTTACGTAGATTACAGAATATCCTTCTGGTCTACGCATGTTGTGAGGCCAGGCAGGGACCAAAAAAAACAAAAAACTTAAGCAAGAAAACGCCATACATAAAAATGGCAAGCTGCGGTTTTTTTGTTTACGGTCGACAAAAACGCGAGCATCACAAACACACACACGCAAGAATCATTCACACACATACACGCGAGCATCACGCACACACTTGCACACACGCAAGCATCATACACACACTCGCACATCATACACACACTTGCACACACGCAAACCACACTTGCATACGCACGCAAGCATCACACACTCGCACACAGCAAACAACACATACACACATTTACAGAGGGGAAAAACTAACTCGTGGGGGAGTCATGTGGCGGTTCACGCATTTTTATCTTGCGCCTGAGTTATGCGTTCGCCACCACATAGTCCATTCCAACGCGAACAAAAACAATACACCTATTCGCACGCAATAAACAAACGCACCTATTTGTTTACGCAAGCATACCAACAGACAAACACAACAAAACTAAAACGATGATGACAAAACAAAATAAATAAAATAAAAATTCACAATCAGTCTCGTCTCGGATTTGGTACGATGCACACGCGCGCTCTACTCGCGACTTATAAAATGGTGGTGTATAAATAAGATAATAAATTAAATTTAATAAAATAAATTTATGTAAATTAAATAAATTATAAATTAAAAATAAATAAATAAAAGTAAACACTTTTATAGATCCATGGGCGCGGGAAATTTTTTTTAAGTTAAACCAATGCATAGGTCGGTTAGCCTATTAATTAATGCCCCTATTACCGTTCTCACATTTTACTCACCCGGTGACTTCAGCTCACCCAAATCAAATTTTGGTATTATGGTTGTCACATTTGAGTCACCCGGTGACTTCAACTCGCCGCATCCTAATTTTGTGTATTATGATTCTCGCGGTGAGTGAGTCTAGTGTCAAATATGGTCACCTACAATTGGTTGGTGACTTCATAGTAAAAAATTTTATTTTTGACAGAACACAAAAAAAAATGGACGGCAATAACACGTAAGACATATTTGTTTTTTTTTATAAAATTTAAATAACTAAATAATTTTGATTTGTCTAATTATCTTGATTTATCTAAATCTTTACTTTATTTAAGACAAAATATAAAAATAACAAGCATCAGCCAGTTTACAAAATTGGTTGATGCTATGAATGAAAATCTAGACATTGCCCGTGGATTTCCAGATATGGGTAAAACCAAATTATCTCATCTTCGAAAAATCAGCCGACATGCTTATCATAGTTGATTATTATATTATTAAATATTGAATATTAATTATTAAAACATCCAAAATTAATATTTATCGATTTTATGTCGTTTTTTTTTACACTGTGATTCTTGTTGATAAACAAAGAAAAAAATGTTAGCGTCAATTGTCAAAAAACAATTATACCAACTTGATAACATCAAAATACATGAAATGACGCAGGCCGCTGCGCACACTACTCACCCAAATAAAAGCGAGAACCATAATACGAAAATAAGAGTCACACGACTCAATAGGTGAGGTGACTCTCTGGGTGAGGTGAGAACCATAATAGGGGTGTAAGCGTAAATTTAATTTCATTCTGGTCTCTCTATGTCAACTTTTTGCTGAGATATCTGATTTTGAATCAAAAAAGATCCTTTTGCCTTTGATCATCGATATCTCAGCAACCAATGATTGCACAGTAAACTTTAGGGCAGCATTAAAAACTTCAGTAAATTTCCTACAAGACCTTTTAATGATTAGTTGAGAACAAATTTTTTTTTTCACCCTCAATACTGATTTGAAAAAAGTACAAAAAAACGACTTTTTAGGTTGGCTTAGTAAATCTACCGTTACTTTACAAATGATGATGAAAAGACTAATGTTGCCAGGTCATTTTACAGTTTAATGTACTCCTAATAGCCCTGTATTATTTTCAAATTGATCCATCCAACCATTTTTCCGGACAGATTGATCAAAGTTTTACAAAACAATTAAAGGAACAAGTGATCATCAAAATAAAAAAACGACTTTTTCACATTTTGCGTTAGTTATTTGTTAACCCTTAATGATCGTAAGATTTTTTTTGCAACACTCGCCCATAATAGACGACAGAAAATTAAATAAAATTCTGCAATATGACCAATTATTATGAAACTTGGCAATTTCTCATCCGATTTTAGTGAAATTTGGTATGCGTTATTGAAATGGGATTCTAAAACGATTCGTGGATAAAGTTCTGGAAAATGGCCAACTAGGTAGGAACTTAGCCATTTCTTATCCGATTTTGATGAAATTCAGTATGTACGATGGAAATGGGATTCTAAACTGATTATTGGATGAAATTCTTGAAAATGGCCAACTAGGGAGGAACTTAGCCATTTCTTATCCGATTTTGATGAAATTCGGCATTTACGATGGAAATGGGATTCTAAAGTGATTTTTGGATAAAGTTCTGGAATATGGCCAACTAGGATGGTACTTAGCCATTTCTTAACCGATTTTGATGAAATTTGGTATGCGAAATAAAAATGGGATTCTAAAATGATTATTGGATGAAGTTCTGGAATATGGCCAACTAGGATGGAACTTGGCCATTTCTTATCCGATTTTGATGAAATTCGGCATGCGCGATGGAAATGGGGTTCTAAAATGATTTTTGGATAAAGTTCTGGAATATGGCCAACTAGGGAGGAACTTGGCCATTTCTTATCCATTTTTGATAAAATGTGGGATGCGCGATGGAAATGGGATTCTAAAATGATTTTTGGATAAAGTTCTGGAATATGGCCCACTAGGATGGAACTTGGCCATTTCTCATCCGATTTTGATGAAATTCGGCATGTACGATGGAAATGGGATTCTAAAATGATTCGTGGATGAAGTTCTGGAAAATGGCCAACTAGGTAGGAACTTGGCCATTTCTAATCCGATATTGATGAAATTCAGCACGTGCCTTAGAAATGGGATTCTAAACTGATTTTTGGATAAAGTTCCAGAATTTGGCCATTTGTTATGGAACTTGGAAATTTTGTATCCTACTTTTATGAATTTCAGCGTACTCGAATAAAGCTTACGTCCTTGTCACAAAAAAAAACTCAGCGATTCAAGCAGAGTGTAATTTTTAAATTTTGTCTTTTCAATTCAATTTTTTTTATCACGTTAGATTATAATAACATCGAAAATTGAGAGAAATCCATCCAATTTTACAGTTCTACAATATATTTAAAATTTGATCAAATGTACACAGTTTAACAATATTTGATTTGGTCTTGCCTACCTGTTTACCTCATCACAAATTTGCCCTCGTCATCGAAATTGTTATTTGTTTAAAAGGAATATATTTATGTATGCACATGTTTACATTATCAACATATTTTTTTTTTTTGTGTCCAAATGATTTTCTCAAGTTGAATAATATATCAAGTCTCTGCAAACAATGTTGCATTATAAATATGTTGTATATCAAGTTATACGTTTTTAATTAATAAAAATAATCTTAAAAACATACTAATTAATACTTGAGTGTATTTTTATCATAATGTCTCTCGACATCGAATTAGGATTGTCATTATGTATGTCGTATATGTATTTTTATACACATGAGTAAATAAACGACATAAATAACGACATCCCTAATTTAATATTTTAAAAGCAGTTCGCAAATAACATTTTTCTAATATTAATTAAGCTTCTATGGTAGTTTGTTATGTAAACGGCTTTATATACATTTTTGTTGAATTTTAAGAATAATTAATGTTAAACTATGAGTGTTATAAACTATCTAGTTTGACAAATAATGTTGAAAATAAATTATACTAAAAATACTAGGTCTTCATATAAAATGTGTTTTACGAGCAGAATAATGCACACCTTTATATTTCACACATAAATAATTAGCCAGACACTACATAATATAAATCATCTCCTTTCGCCAATATGTTTAAGCTGACAACGATATGTCTGGAACAGATAGCGCTCGAAAGAATACAAATATTGTCCAAAATATTATTTTTATGATGATCTTTATTATTCTTAAATATTTTTTTTTCTTTTTGTTATAATAACATGATTAAGCTTTAAGTTATTATTCTTATCGTAAACATAATTTTGTTTTGCACAACTAATATAAAATTTTAATCTTGTTTAAAATTGTGCCATAAAAAATATATTTGCATATTAAATGGATAACGAAAAACCAGAAGAAATCTGTATTCATAAGGCGACCAGACATTAATGCTTGCCTAATCACATTATTTAAATATAATAAATCGTTCAAATATTAGATTAAGAATCTTTTTCCCAGAAATCGATTACTATGAGCAAGTTTACAACTTTAAGTTATACATAAAATAATTCTTGAAATTTATTTTATTTCCATCTTAAATTAGTTATTATTTGTTTTAATAAACTTATAACTTTTTTTTATGTAAGAAATATTTCCTTTTCGTTTTAATTCAATTAGAATATTAAAGTTTTATAAATTTAAATTTTGTTTTTCGTTATCTTTTGATTTAATAAAAATACAAAATATGAAAAACTTTATTTCAGCATCATGAATCAATTTTCTTTATTTTACGTATAATGCAATAAAGTAATCTGGATAATTTTCGAACGTTCAGATTTTTGTGGATTTATATGTTTTGGGGTCTTCTGGGTCAGAAAAAGGATTTTCGAACTGGTGTCTCTCGACTATTATATGTTTACTTTCTCGACTTATGTTTTACTGTTTACTTTCATGTATAATCACTATAGATATGAGTTCCGTCTACATGTGTAATTATATTTACTATACCAATGAAATACTACATTTATTTTTTATGGATGTGACTTGTGTCATACACTCACATACACAAATACAAACCTACAAACATATTTTGTAAAACAGCATTATGTAAACTAAATAGAATTTCGTATCAATAATAACAACATGTTGAGATACATGAAAAAAGCACAGTCAAATTGTTTACATTACCTTTAAAGAATGTCCATTGTTCTCTTGCTAAAATTTATTATTAATACCCTTAAACTAAATACACATACTTGACATATCATGTACATATGTACGTATGTATTTTCCAATTTACTTTCTCATCCCTCCTTTTCTATTATTAAATTTTCATCAAATGCATCAACAGTTTTTTTCAATTTCATTCCATGATATACAGCTATTAAAATGTAATTTATTATTATTATCGTGATAAATGACGCCGTATTGTTGGTATCATTAACGCTATTAAACAATTTCATTGTTGTTAAAAATCGGTACAACAAAAACAATATGTGAATTTTTTTAAACCATTTTACCAGTTTTGATACATTGAAAATCTGCTTTCTATTACATCAACTTTTATAAGATTGTAGCTAAGAAAAATCGTTTATTATTTCTATTAATCAATCACAGATAGAAAGCATAACAATGTTATTAATGAATATGCCTAAAAATAAAATGGGAGACCTCAAGTAAATTTTGGCTACTTGCCACATCGTCTCGAATAGTTCATTAGAAAAATGTATGCTACAAAATGTTCTAAATTATATTTATAATAAATTTTAAAAAATTACAACCGGAAATAACGATGTCAATTTAACAGTGCAAAGGACTTGTCGTCTCCCGTCCAGTATGGGACAGTTCACAGACACAAGACACCCAACAATCGGTGCCCTTTAGTTAGTATGTTTATGTTTGGCCATATTTACGTGTTTTGTTTTTCCTTTTGGTGACCGTTAAACGAGATTAAAAACCAATTTCTGATTTTTATATAAATTACTCTTTTTCTTTATTTTAGTACAAACAAAATTAAACATAAAAAAAATTACTTCCAACCAGACAAAAAGCAAAAAGCCCCAAATAAAATTTTCGTGGGGTTTTTATACCATTTTTCTGCTGATCAACCAAAAAGACATATTTTTCCATCAATTAATTAACCGAAAAATTCCATAATCGCCCCTCCAACAATTTTTTAGATTAGTGATCAATACGCAAAAAAAAAAAAATGCTGTAAATGAGGCAAGTTTTCGTTGCATATGTAGCCACCAAGAACTAACCAATTTCTAAAAATTTGTTTTCTCATTTATTCACCCGGTGGAATTCAATTTGGTCGACAGTGACCTTGGTTGAATAAACGAAAAGAAACTTAATAATAAATGAAACAATTTTTGTACACACACTTACTAAAGCATGTACGATAAGAAAAAAAAATGTTTTTACGTTTATTTACTGAAACATGAGTAGAAATACATTTGTAAATAAACATAAAAGAAAATGTGTCGAAGAGAAAAAAGAAAGAAACTGTGGGAAATATTTTAGTTTTACATTAATTTAGTTGTTGGTTATGAATCTTGTTTATGTGCTTGTTTTAATATGTACAAACAAGATTTGACAGAATTTTTTGCATTCCACTTCAAATAAAAAATTGTTTATAGAATTGATACGTCACCCATCCAAAACAGAAATATTTTTAGCGAAATTGTGGTTATTAGAGGTTTCATACCAGCAACCGTTCGAGGTTGGAGTGTGAAAATTATTTGAATAGCCAGCAATATTATCACAAGATTCCATTTTATAATTGAGCTAATTAGTATAAAACATCAAATCCAATAGGTGCCTATGGGTCGAGAACTAATGTATAGGTACGTGTATTACAAAGCCGAATGTATGTACCATTGAATATCCTACCAATCGAAAACCTTTTTCAACTTATTTCGTCAGAGAAAACAAATGATTCGATCTCCTTACCTGGCAGAAACCTCTTAGCAAACTATTAGGTCAGCTAAGGCTACCGTCGATAGCACCAGTGTATTTGGTACTATGGAGTTGAATAGTTACCTTACCAGCGCAGAACTTAGAACCATACAGAAGTTCATTGATGAAATTCGATCAGTTAAAACCAACAAGACACCAAGTAGACCATCACTCCAATCAAAAGTCTCAAATTTTCTAAGTCGCTCGTCTTACCAGTCTAATTGTAGATGAAATCTCTTCATAAAGAACACCAGTTTAACCAAATGTTTAGTAAATAACAAAGATTCGCAACGAATTTTCAACCGCTAAAATGGAAATTTTGCTGTATGGAAATGCACTATGGATAACCAAACCAATTTAGTACATAAGCAAAAAAATTCACTTAAGGCTGTATGGTACTCAAAAAAAATTTCTATTTTGGTATCGATATTTAAATGTCCAAAAATGCGTCTAAACTGTGTCTATAATAAAGAAAAATATCGTTTTGTATTTTTGTTTTATTTTGATGTAAAATAAATATAACTGTATGTCGACTTGTCTTATTTCCCTTTTTTTCAGAATAAAATTATATACTATTTCGGTTATTCATTTTCGTTGTTTCTATGGCAACTCAGTATGTTAAAATGTATAATTTATTATAAAACGATAAGATCCTGGACATTCACCATTTTTTGGGGTTAGCCATCTCGTAGAGTAAAAGGAAATCAAAAATTGTCCGAGGTCATACCTACAGTCCCGTACTAAATGATAGCCGCACCCCTAATTTACGATTTATTTCATTTCAAATAAATCCTTTTAAACTTGATCTTTTGCAAAAATAATACTTTTCACTTTACCAATGCGTGCTATAAATAGAAATCATCATTCTCTGCGGGGTCATGGAAAACTTATGGAGAAGCCTCATTTAGTATGGTAATAAAAGATAGCCGCAGGTATACTTTCAAATTCTTTTGAACACTGTATCAGTATCTATTTGAGCTTGCTGGCGTGCAAATATCTTCTTGTGTCTTAAAATATTATTGTGTTAAATATTATTCCGATTTTTTTAAATGTGGGTAGAAAAAGTAGGTTGAACGAGTTTGAAAAAGGACAAATTGACGTTTTTTAAAAAAAAAATATGATTAACCGTTTAATAGCAGAAAATATTAGTTTGAGTGAGAAGGTAGTTCGAATTTATTTAAAATATCCGCAATTATACAGTTCGCATAAAAGTACAGGCTGGCCGGCGGCACTTACTGATAGAGAAAAACCGTCAATTTTACGAAACGCCTCTAATATTATTGGCATCGCGCAACAAATTGCGTTAAAAGCTGGTATTAATACAAAGATTTGTAATTTGCGGAACGTGTTAAGAGAGTCAGATAATATACAAATCAAAAAATTACAGAGAAAACCGTAACTGTTACCAAATCATAAAGACACCAAATTGCGTTTCGCGAAGGAACATATGTCGTGGAAGAAAAAGTGTCAGCGCGGTTTATTTAGTGACGAAAAATATTTAATATAGATAGCCCTGATGGTTGGCAATACTATTTTTATGACCTTCGAAAAGAACCTCTTGTGCTATCGTGGCGTCAATGAGGTGGAGGGTTCCTCATGGTTTGGAGTGCAATATTGGCTATGGAGGAAGAACGAATCTGAAGTTTACTTCCGGCCGTATTTACGCAACTGGTATAAATTCATGCTAGCCGAATAATTACCAGTTGTTGATGCACAAATTGGCGGCCCAAACTTTATTTTCCAGAAGGATAATGCAGCGGTACACACAGCCGGGATAGTAAATGACTGGTTTACGGAGGCTCAGATACCAGTTTTGAAATGGCCAGCAAGGTCACTCGGCATTAATATCATCGAAAACATGTGGGGTGAACTCAGCAGAGTTGTGTATGCTGAAGGAACAAACTACAGCAGCGTTCATGAACTAAAGGCATCAGTAAAACGTAAATAGCTAATATTTCAAATTAATATGTACAAAACTTGTTCAAAAGTATGCCAAATCGAATTTTCGAAATAATAAAAAACAATGGTGGAAACACAAAATATTAATGGAATAAAAAATCATTTTTATAATTGTGCGTTTTATATTTATTTCCTATTACAAACAACAAAATATTGTGTGCGGCTATCTTTTATTACCATACTAAATGAGGTTTTTCCATAAATTTGTCATGACGCCCGAGAGAATGATGATTTCTATTTATACCACGCATTGGTAAAGTGAAAAGTATTATTTTTGCAAAAGATGAAGTTTAAAAGGATTTATTTGAAATGAAATAAATCGTAAATTAGGGGTGCGGCTATCATTTAGTATGGGACTGTATTTTTGACAAAAAAAAATATATTTATCGATACTGAACTTTTTCTTATCGATAAATATCGTCGCCTTAGAATTATTCTTGTCTATGTCCAATTTTTGGTGAATTTAAGTTAGAATGTAGGTAGGATAAAACGACCATAAGCAATTCAAATTTTCCATCAAAATTTGGCTAACTTCAATCGTTTCTGAGATATTTTTTTTAAAATTTGTCTATTTCCACAAATTTGCACTGTTGTATTGTTTTATTTTGTCTATATCCTTGAGATTCGTTTTTTTTGTCAATCTCCATAGCAAAGCTGTATAAAAATTTTGGTTTAATTTTGTTAGATGTGGTTTTGTCTATATCCATGTGATTTTGTCTATATCCGCAAATTTTTTCTCCGGTTCTACTTTTTTCTCTATATTCTTGAGTTTTTTGGTTTTTTTCTATCTTAATGATAACATTTTGTTTCGTATTTTTTATTGTTGTATCCGTACTGCTTTGGTTGTATGTTATCCTACTCAAATCACTCGATCGTTCCATGTTGTTCTCTTTCGTAAATATAACGGAAAGTTGTGTTTTACTTGATCGAAAAAGAGATGATTATATTCTTATTCTATAGTCATTTTTTTTATGAAAATCTAACGATTTTTTTAGTTGTTTGGTTAATTTGATTAAAATTGGTCTAGTAATTCGTTCAATCCAATTAACAATTTATTTTATAATTTGAAAATGGATTTAAAGTGAGTTTTATAATGTCAATAGATATTTTAAATGTGTTATAATTTTTAGCATTTTAATTCTTTTTCAATAATTTGTTTACAGTAATTTAAATTATGTTGGTTTTGAGGAAGCTAGGGAATCGGTAAAAATAGATTTAAGTACCGTATTTTTTGACGATGGGTAAGTTTTTTTTTATGTAAATAAAATTACATAGTCAATTATGTATGATGAAATATTAGCACTACTATTTTAATTTTTATTATTGTAGTGAAATTACAGATGAAATTGTTGTTGAAGTAATCGATCTTCAAGAAAATCCGACAATCCCAATTCAAGAAGCTGTTTTCAATGTAATGAACGAAGGTGATCGAAGCAACACTAGAAAAAAATATGTAATACATCTCAATGGAAGCAAAATATTCGTAAAAAAAATAGGCAGAGTGGTATGTCCTATACAAATTCATCGGGAAAACCAGCAAAAGCTAGAGGCATAAAATTATCTGGCTGTCGGAACTCAATTACCTGCGTTCACAGATGTATGAATTTTATATCACAAGACGATCGTACCCAAATTAATAAAGAATTTTGGCGGTTGAATGATGATAAAAAAAACCATTTCTATTCGAAGTTCGTAATAAAAACGAAAAAATCGAGAACCAGAACTGAAGCTCCTCAAAGCAGAAGAGTTAACAGTTTTCTATATTTTTTCGAAACTGAGCCAAACAAACGAATTCAAGTTTGCCAGGAATTTTTTTTCAACACTTTAAATATAAATAAGGGTCGCATATATTACTTTTTTAATCATAATAAAAACCCTGTTGTGCCTAAAACACCATTAAAAGGAAAGTTTAGGAAAAAATGTGTTTCAAATGAGGACATCGATTTAATTTGTCAACACATAAATGAATTTCCGGTAGTTGAGTCCCACTATTGCCGAAGTACAACTACGAGAAAATATTTGGATGCTTCTCTCAACATCAGCAAGATGTTCTACTTATTTAAAATTAAATATCCTGACAGCAGCATCAAAAAGTGGAAATACCTAGATACGTTCAATAAAAAATTTAACTTGGGATTTCATCATCCTAAGAAAGACCTGTGTGACAAATGCGAGGTAATGCGGTTGGCATCGGCTGCATCCTTAGAGCAAACCAACGAGTATAAGGCACATATTCTAAATAAAAATCAAGCGAAGCTAGAACGAGACTCCGACATAATAAAATCTACCCAAAGTAAACTGGTTGAACTTTTCAGCTTTGATATGCAGAATGTCTTCCAACTGCCCAAAGCTAACAATTCCAATTTCTTTTATAGACGAAAATTTTGCGTTTATAATTTAACGGGAAAGGTTTATGGTGATAAAGAAGTTTTAAATGCAATTTGGTACGTATTAATATTATCGTGGTAAACACTTAATTCGAAATAGGTAACAACTTTTATATTTTTAGGTATGAATCTATTTGTGGCCGCGAAGGTACTCACATTGCCAATGCGCTTATAAAAATGTTGGAAAAATATATTAATTCACATCCGGAAGTACAAACCGTCATTTTGTGGTCAGATAGCTGTGTGCCGCAAAATAAGAATTGCATTATGACCTTGGCTCTACAGCAATTTTTAAATACAAGTTCATCGCCTGCCCTGAACTGGATTGAACAGAAATTTTCGGAGGCCGGCCACAGCAATATCCAAGATATTGACTCTGCGCATAGCGTTTTGGAAAGAAATTTTAAAAATAAATTTATATATTCCCCTGTGGGCCTGCTAAAAGAATTTGTCGAATTACCAGAGGGAAGACAAAAGTTCACGGCGATACAAATGAAATTTTCGGATTACAAGGATTACCATAACGCAGCCTATAAGTTGAACTACAGTCAAATACAATACACAAAGGCTAAACATATAATTTATGAGAAGGGGTCACCTTACATAAAGTATCGCTGTGGTTACGATAGCGATTTTATTTCTGTGAAAATATCACAGAAAAAATCAAAAAATGATACCGGTTTACCTACAATTCTGCCTCTTTCAATTAGCGGAAAAATCTCTTCACTTAAAATAAAAGATTTATCTGACATGCTTATCTACATGCCACCGGTGGATCAGGCGTTTTATAAAATTGTAATTGAAAGCCGGAATGGTCATTTATCATCCAATGGCGGGCATGTTTCACATCCAGTTCAAAGCGAAGAACCAATAAAAAATAAAAGAGTCGGGACCAGAGCAAAGAAAAAAAATTAAGGCAATATTTAAATTTTGTCAGTTAATTTAACAATAATATTAATAAGATCATATTTTTTATGCAATGAATTGTGATGATTTTATTTTAGCTTAAATAAATGGATTTTATATTTTTTTTTTTTATAATATTATTTTATTAAACATTACTTGGTGTTTGCTAAGATTTAGTATTTCCAAAAATCGAGGATATAGACAAAATGTTATGGACATAGACAAGCCTTTCAAGAAAAGTTGCTCCAAAACTGGACATAGACAAAACTATTAAATTTGAATCTTAATTAATTAAAATACTTTTTGAGTTTGAAGCTTGGTACTTCGTAATTAAGCTTTCTTCTAACAAACATATTTGGAAACCAAAATTTATTAATCAAATCCCTCAGGAACATCTTTAACTTTCAAGCTAAACTTCAAACGCCGTTTTCGCCAATATAGGCAAAATGGATATAGACAAGAATAATTCTGAGACGACGATATATCGATATTCTTAGTATTTCGATTATATCTTTCTTATTTTATTATTAATCTTTATAATCGTGAATTAATCGCTCAAAAATATCTTTCTGCATAGGTCAATATAAGAGATATACAAGGTTTAGCGAGAAAAACTTAAGAAAATTGAATTTTCCGTAAGCACCATTATCCAAAATTTCGTCAACTTTGAATTTTTATTACGAATAAACTATAAATAATTTTGAAATAATCCTGTATTAATCCCTCAAAAATACCTTAAGCTTTATCAATAAAAAAAAAAATTGTGAATTGATAAATATTTGTAGCCACAAACTGATTTTTACGATACCCTTATTTTGGTAAAATGAGTACCATACAGCCTTAAGAGAACAGAAAACATGAATGGATGTGAAGTTTTCCACACTTTATTCCACAGTAATACGTATACAAATCCTATTGGAAAAACCCATATCATATTGGATTCTATCTAATTTTACATGTGTTTGTGCGTATTGTACACTGTTATGAATCCGTATAAATATAATTTTATTAAATTTCGATTTTGTTTATAAAAAACGATTAAAATCAATGCAATATTATTGTTCAAATAAATTATTATTAATGCAATACATAAAACTAATTTAATTTGAAATTGCGATATTTAGTATTCTATATTACTATAAAACGGTGTAATCTAATAAACTGAATTGTTTAATCTCAATCATACAACAAAAATATTAGAATAATATCTATAATAAAAACAGTTTTTAAGCATAGCTGAAAGGGAATGTTAAACTTAGTAAATTTATTTAAGTAATTATACTTTTCTGCTACCAGTTAAGCTTTTTCAACCAAACATCGAAGTTCTAAAACTAGGAACCAAAGTTACAAACCAAAAAAATAGCAAATAGTTTTAGTTCAATATTGTTTGGTTCCAATTGGAATCCAACTATACTGCATTAAAAACCAAATTCTATTAAAGAAACATAAATCACGATTTCGTTTTAATACGGGCTAGAGGGTAAATTCTGGGCTGGTTGTATTGGGAATTTAGTCATCTACCTCGTGCTCTTTCGTAACCTGATTTCAAGACTCAGACAAGGGGTGTTAATGGCCAATTAACAATTTCAATCGAAATCGCGATATAAACTTAAAGATTAATATATTCCTTAGAGTAGAGGGAAGTTTTTGGACTTGGTTCATTAAGAATTTAGCCATCTACATCATATGTTAACGAAATCCCAGTCCAAATTTCCAACAAGGGGTCAACAACATTTAAAAATTTTAGCCGAAAGCGCACTGGTCAAAATTAAGTTATTCGTCAGGTCCCATTTATCAGTTTCAGGTAAAATTTCGATTGATATAAAAAGTTTCCAGAATCATTTATTCCCTTGGATAGGGGGTAGTTTTTGGGCTCGATAGGCGGAGTAGTATATCAGCTACTATGTGCACTATTGGAAAGTCAATTCAAATCTCTGGCAAAAAGTTCCATGGCCCATTTATCAGTTTCAGTTAAAATTTCAATTGATATAAAAAGTTTCCAGAATCATTTATTCCCCTGGATAGGGGGTAGTTTTTGGGCTCGATAGACGGAGTAGTATGTCAGCTACTACGTGCACTATTGGAAAGTCAATTCAAATCTCTGGCAAAAAGTTCCATGGCCCATTTATCAGTTTCAGTTAAAATTTCAATTGATATAAAAAGTTTCCAGAATGATTTATTCCCCTGGATAGGGGGTAGTTTTTGGGCTCGATAGGCGAAGTAGTATGTCAGCTATTACGTGCACTATTGGAAAGTCCATTCAAATCTCTGGTAAAAAGTTCCATGGCCCATTTATCATTTTCAGTTAAAATTTCAATTGATATAAAAAGTTTCCAGAATGATTAATTCCCCTGGATAGGGGGTAGTTTTTGGGCTCGATAGACGGAGTAGTATGTCAGCTACTACGTGCACTATTGGAAAGTCAATTCAAATCTCTGGCAAAAAGTTCCATGGCGCATTTATCAGTTTCAGTTAAAATTTCAATTGATATAAAAAGTTTCCAGAATCATTTATTCCCCTGGATAGGGGGTAGTTTTTGGGCTCGATAGGCGAAGTAGTATGTCAGCTATTACGTGCACTATTGGAAAGTCCATTCAAATCTCTCGTAAAAAGTTCCATGGCCCATTTATCATTTTCAGTTAAAATTTCAATTGATATAAAAAGTTTCCAGAATGATTTATTCCCCTGGATAGGGGGTAGTTTTTGGGCTCGATAGACGGAGTAGTATGTCAGCTACTACGTGCACTATTGGAAAGTCAATTCAAATCTCTGGCAAAAAGTTCCATGGCGCATTTATCAGTTTCAGTTAAAATTTCAATTGATATAAAAAGTTTCCAGAATCATTTATTCCCCTGGATAGGGGGTAGTTTTTGGGCTCGATAGGCGAAGTAGTATGTCAGCTATTACGTGCACTATTGGAAAGTCAATTCAAATCTCTGGTAAAAAGTTCCATGGCCCATTTATCATTTTCAGTTAAAATTTCAATTGATATAAAAAGTTTCCAGAATCATTTATTCCCCTGGATAGGGGGTAGTTTTTGGGCTCGATAGGCGGAGTAGTATGTCAGCTACTACGTGCACTATTGGAAAGTCAATTCAAATCTCTGGCAAAAAGTTCCATGGCGCATTTATCAGTTTCAGTTAAAATTTCAATTGATATAAAAAGTTTCCAGAATCATTTATTCCCCTGGATAGGGGGTAGTTTTTGGGCTCGATAGGCGGAGTAGTATATCAGCTACTATGTGCACTATTGGAAACTCAATTCAAATCTCTGGTAAAAAGTGCCATGGCCCATTTATCAGTTTCAGTTAAAATTTCAATTGATATAAAAAGTTTCCAGAATGATTTATTCCCCTGAATAGGGGGTAGTTTTTGGGCTTGGTAGGCGGAGTAGTATGTCAGCTATTACTTGCACTATTGGAAAGTCAATTCAAATCTCTGGTAAATAGTGCCATGGCCCATTTATCAGTTTCAGTTAAAATTTCAATTGATATAAAAAGTTTCCAGAATCATTTATTCCCCTGGATAGGGGGTAGTTTTTGGGCTCGATAGACGGAGTAGTATGTCAGCTACTACGTGCACTATTTGAAAGTCAATTCAAATCTCTGGCAAAAAGTGCCATGGCCCATTTATCAGGCTATCGACAAACATAGTAATTTGGGAAATATTTTACATTTCGCAAGCTTTACATTTCGATCCCGTATGTTAAAATTATTTTCGAAAAAATAAAATTTCTTTTACAAAATTATGAAATACAACTTGTTGGTAGAGCAGTTCACAGTTTGGACATGGCTTTATTCACTAAATTAAAAGACAAAATTTCCATAGAGTTACAATCAAATTTACTACATAAATTAAAATGTTCGTTTGGAAAAGAGTATGTGTATGTGGGTCAAACTAAACAAAATTTAAAAAAACGAATTCGCCAACATATTTATGATTCTACGTATGAGTTTAAACATTCACACGCAGCGCGTTTCGAATAGCCTACGAGGAAGTAACCACCGTTATGTATAGATGACGCTAAGATACTTGATAAGGAGCAAAATTTCAATAAAAGATTAATTTTGAAAAGCATTTACATCAAAAAACAACAAAATATATCTCAAAATTTATTAAATATCCAGGAAGTTTCAAAAGGCTTGTTAAATTATTACGACAACATTTTGTAGATTTTCTAAATGTTTTTTCACTCAAATTGTATAACTTTTAATTTTTTCGGTTAAACTGAGTGTTTTATAAGTTTCAATTTAAACTCTAGTTACGTTAGGAAAACATTCGTTATAAAAAAATTTTCTTTCAAATTGTAGTAAAAAATTGTACCCCTGAGAATGACGGAATGTACCGTCGAAACGTCGGGTTTTTATAAAAAATGAAATATTAAGCTAAAAACCAAATAAAATTATTTTATTATAACATAAAGCTTAAAAAACTGAATTAGATAAAGTATGCATTGGTAATATGATCTAATATTGTTTTGAATGACGATGAGTTTGGATTTTGTTTCAAGTTGCCAGCTAGTGCGGCTCAAGAGATATTCGCACACAAAAAAAAAAATTGTTTTTTTGGGACGGGGAAGAAAACGGACAACTCTGCCGATGAGTGTATAATAAGATAATAAATTGGATTAAAATGCTGGGATTCTAAAATGATTTGTAGACAAAGTTCCGAAAATGGAAATAGGATGAAACTTAACCGATTTTGTTGAAGTTCAAAGTGTACGGAAATGGAATTATAAAATTCTAAAATATTTTATGATGAAATACTGGAATATGGCCAACTACGATAGAACTTGACTATTTCTTAACCGATTTTGATGAAATTCAATATATGCGATAGAAATGAGATTATAAAATAATTTTTGAAGTTCTGAAATTGGCAAACCAAAAAATATTGTTTACCAAAAAGCAATAAAATAAATAAATGAATTTCAATAAATTTGTTGAACAACTGCAGTTCATAATATTTTTCCGATAGATACCGAGTACTCTGTTCGAATATCGATCTAAAATAGGAATCGCAAATGAAATACATAAATCTATTACTTTGTAAAAGACTCAATATTTATTAGTGTATTTTACCACTTTTCTTATTTATAACAATTCAAATGATGTGAAATAAATTTTTTTTTTATTAACACCACAGCAAGGATAATTACTTTTCAATGATTAGATTATTATCAACGAACGTTTACCAAAATTAAACAAATTAAAGAATTAGTGTTATGACCTTATTTAAAAGGGATGGGGACAAAATTCCAAAAAAAAAATCCATTTCCATTATTCTAAAAATTTAAGTAACATTTATTTTAATTTTCCAAACTCATAATTAAAAAATTCCAAAGCCTAAAATTCTCCCGTGAGAGTTACCAAAGAAATTAGCCTCTAAGTTTAATTAGGGGTTGGCCGCGTATCATTAATACGTGTCATTAATAGAAGCCATTAGCCTCTACAATTCTATTTATGTAATTCATGCAATTTATTTTCCTGAAAAATAGAGAAAATCGCGCGCTTGATTTTGCCTGTTTTCAGGAAAGTGGATTGGAGTAGAATTTTTAGAATTTTGGAATTTTACATTTGGAAATTTTCAATGTTGGAATTTTGAGTTTTGGAGTTTTGGGTCCTGGAATTTTAGAATTGGAATTTTACGCCTGGAATATTCGGTTCTGGAATTTCAACCCCAACCCTACTCAAAAATATTCAAGTTGAAAGATATCAGAATTTGCTGGAATTGGATGTCAGTGTAATTAGATTCGAGTTCCAATGAATATTTATGGGGGGAAATATTATAATTGGTTCTGACCCCCTTATATGGCATTTATTAAAAAAGTTTCACTGTATTCTTTGAAAAATTCCTTTGAGTACCATACAAATAAAGATGTACTCAAATTTATTTATGTTTATCTTTAAACTATTTCGTATTTTTATTTTACTACATTAGTTTGGCAGTTAGATCATATTATACAGTCGAATAATTAACTAACAAATTGAAGGTATGGAATTTTATATTGTTTGACACCGAGATCAAAGTCAATTTTCCTGGGCTGAGCTGGTTCTTTATAATACCTTTGACATCCTACGATTTAATAAAGCAGGTTTAACCATTTTTTCAAGATCAGTCCTAGTGCGTCAACCCGAGTTTAGAAGCTAATCGCGTTTTTTTGAATGGTGTAGTTGAAAGAGTTTAGCTACTCGGTTTTATTAAACCGCTGTCTGTCTACGGTATAAAAGTTAATAAGTAAGTTTTTAATTTTGTAAAATGTGTTTAGAAATATTGACCTCAAAACAACAAAAATGTTAACACAAACTGTTGCTGCCACACACACACCTACACACCCATCCTGCAAATAAACAAATGTAAAGTAAACAATGAAAATATGAGAGATTTTGAGTTAGTAAAATTAATTCTTTCTTATTATGTTTTAAATTATTGTAGCGTAGCCCCAAATCAACTATACGTAACCCCAGAAAAATACTATACGACATGCTTTGTTCACCGGTTTCTTTCGGTTTTTACTCGTATTTTCTGCACCTTTCGTCTTTCACTTAACAATTAAATTTGAATGATCTATATGTAGAGTATAGCTTTTTCGTATTTTATCCAATATTGAGAGTCCCGAAAAATGTAAATCAACTTAATCAAAACTGATTTTGTAGTTTACTTCATTTCTACCCATTTCTACCAAAAATATTAAAATTGTTGAAATTTTCAAATATGAAAAAAAAAACCCGGGGAATTCCCCCCGAATTCAAATTTTCATATTTCTCGAAAAACTAGTATTTACAGCTTCATTTAATCAATAAATTTCAAAATGAGAAGGAAGCTTGATGTTGGGCATTTTCATATGGGCATCAAAGATATTATTTGCTACTGAATGAAGTTTTTAAGCGTTAAAAGTGACCGAAAGCATATCCATCCAGATCTTCTAAAATAAATATTTATAGAATGATGACGATCACACTTACCCATAATAAATTTAACTATGGTTAACAGCAGGAGTAATTCAATATTATTGCCCTCTAGGTGACTTAATTTTTAAAATCGTTGCTTTGATTTATTTTTATCAAATTGCATTTCAATTGCCAATGTTTTGAAATATTTTATGGATCTTAGAACATCACGGGATGAATTCATTGGTCATATTCTGAAGTTTTTAAATATTGTATTTTGGGGGTCGATCTTTATATATTATTTACATGAATTATCAATATGTAGCTATGTTGTTTATTAAAGGATAACTAAAAAATATAATATAAAACATTTTTTTTTCGTTTCAGGTAACTAAATTTGTGTTCAACAATCAAAGACCTCCTTAAATTGTAGCATCAAAGTGAGTAAGCTTTACCATTGTTAATTGCTGCGGAAATTAGATTAACTCAGAAATAAATTATTTGCAAACAATTTTACTTTCACCCTTTCAGATATTAACTATCTAAACCATTACATTACGTGTGGCTTTTTAAATTAGACAGATCTCATCAGTAGTTCTATGATAAGATAGTCCCTTTTGAAAATAGACAGTTCTCTCAAAAGTTCATATTTAATCTATTGCGCGTATAATTACGGTGCTTGCTGTTTGATAACCGTTATTGTTTTATAACGTGTTTTGCAAATTTATAAGGCAACACCTTGGTAGCATAACGGTAGCAAATTATGATATATTGTGTAACTAGCATAAAATTAATTACATCGTAGTTATTTTGATAAATAATCTAAAATACAATTTTATGAAGGAAATTACTCAGAATCTTAAAAAACCGATTGAGTTTTAATTTTAATTTATTATGTTTACAAAATAGGTTTCCAGCTATAAATAAAATAATAAAAATCATAAATAAATCTACTACTTAGTATTTTTACTTTGAGATATATTTGGTTTATAGCTTAAACAAAACCATATTTTTCAATTATTATAAGTAACATCTAATTTTTTTAAAAATAAGCTAATTTGCGTTGCTATTCACTATTTAAAGATAATTAATAAGCTTCAAAGCTCAAGTAAAGTATTTTTCTTCCTAATTCTATATGTATGATGGCGTAGAAAAATAGCATGTGTGAGAGTTATAGAATGTAGGAGGAGAAAAAGTAAACGAACCAAAATAAAATACTGATATGAAAAAAAGGAAGTCAACATAAATGGAATAAACAACGAATCAAAATATCTGTAAAAGCTTTATTTTAAAATAGATAAATACATAATATTTATTGAAAAAGCTAATTTTCCTAGCTGGGGTCTCCACCGGGGTCGCTGAGAATCCAGGATATCCCACAAGTCGTCACGTTAAGAAAACGAGCTATTAAATTTATTGAACATTAAGAACGTATAGAAGCTAATACGGCAATGGTGTTTTTTGTGCCGTTTCTATTTATTTTATTTGTGTCGACACCAGAAGAGTTTGTAGTATATTTTACAAAGCAGAATTACAATTTATTTGGTTCAGCAAAAAAGATAGTAAAGCCGAAACCAATTTTCCTCGATTGAAGTAAATTTGAAGTACGTGGTTTACTACTTTCTACTACTCGACTTTGACAGACCTTCTTGTGTATCGCTGATGTTCCAGGCAGGTTAAGAATAATTTAGTTGAATTTTTAGTTATTCCATCCTACACCGTAGAATTGATGGGGTTGTGGATGGTAGTATTACTCTTGGTTTATTCGAACATTATTGTGCTTGCCTTGATTTAGCTAATTTGTTAAATATCACGTATATATTATAAGAATAAGCGCGGGCCATCACCATATTCAAAATCAGGATGAGTCTTTGACCTAATTTACTATTAATTTAATTATGTGTAAATAGATTTCGTCTTGGTTATTCATGGGTGTGTTGCGGATGGTGAGTGTTGAAATTGTTTTATGGGATGAGCCGTTGATACTACCGGTTTCTACAATGAAAGGTCAGTTTCTGTATCGATTGTACTACCAATTTTTATAAATAGCTGAATGATCCTTAGCAGTTTTAACTGTTTTAATAGTCTAAATTATAAAATACAGGAGAATTCATATCAATGTGATGAATATGAATTGAAAGCTAGTATTCTCCGATATTCATTCTTAACAAACTGAATAATGTGTTGTGATTATTTCTGTGCTCTATCGCGAATTTATGTGAATGCAATTTTATCGCCAAATACACGAAAATATTTTTCGTGTTGTTTTGCTGTTATAATTATTTATTCTGTTACAATTTTGTATTTTCTGCTTAAAAAATTAACTAAATTCCTACACGAAGCACAAAAGGATTTTCTATTTTGTAATGTTATTTTGAGAATTCCGTTTTCTTTTTAAGTAAATTTTAAAAAAATTAAATCACGGGTACTGTTTATCTGTCTCAAAATCTTCGACACAAACATACAAGTTTTGACACTTGGACGAAGATAGTTTTTCGGTTTGGTAATGGGCAAGGCAAAAAAGAAAAGATGCTAAAAATAGTAAAAATGTTCGTTTTTTAAGTTTTTCATTTTCCAATGGGCAAAGCGCTTAAGAATATCTTTACGCTCGTGTAGTTTCTTTGTGCCCTGTTGAGTTTCTTTATGTGTATACAGATAGAGCCGAATCTTTCCTTTGGCTCTATTTAAGAGTTTTACTGGAGATAATCAAGAGCCTTGATTATCTTGGAGGTTTAGTGACATATTCCCGAGGGGCTAAATCCCGCAGGGCATAATTCCTAGGAACAAAATCCCGCAAATCGAAATTCTGAATGTAGAAAATCCCGATGGTATAAAATCCCGAGGACACATAATCCCGAGGGTACAAAATCCCGTAATCCCGAGGAGTGTCATGTTCTTGTAACTATCACTATTTTCGATTATTGAGGAGGGTAAATTGACCCGCTTTTAAAAATCCCACCCTTAAAATCCCGGATTCAAAATCCTGATTTCCAAAATCCCTATTTTCAAAATATCGGTTTTAAAAATCCTAAACACATATTTTTTTTAATTTAGGCCGCCCTTTCTGGTGAAGGAGAATTTGGGATATTACATTTGCCTGAAAAAAATCCAGAAATTTTAAAATCAAGAATAATTACAAGTAAAAATCCAGAAAAAGTAAAATCCCAAAAAAATATAGAAATTACCGGAAAAGCAATCCAGAAAAAATATTTTAATTAAAATAAATGAAAAAATTCAATTTTATAGGCATTTTTAGACTTTTGACATCACTTGAAAAATTTGTGGTACATCTATCAGTAGAATCGATATGAGCGATACAATTCCTTTGATCTGATTCACGAAGCAATGAATCCGCAATTCGCTCCATTACATTCGTCGATGCCATACTAACCCAACGAATTAAGCCAACGACAAAATAACTTAGACATTTGTTGTAAAACTACCAGTAGAAGCGATAAAAGCGACACGATTTCTTTGATCAGTGTCTGAAAGATTGACGAATGAATTTCCATTATCGTAAATATTAAGAACTTTACGGAAAAAGTAAAATTCGATAGACATTTTATAAATTTTAATTTTAATTTGATCCGCACTCTGATAATTGCGTTTCTGGATTTTTGTTTTTTTGAATTTTTTTGTTTCTCGATTTTTTTTCGGGATTTTCAGTTTCTGTATTATTGTTTTCTAGACAAGGTAACCAACAAACAACAATTCGATTTTGGAATTTTCATAGGCTTTCGGAGTTTGTCCCTATGAACGTCTCAAAGTCAATTACCAACCAAATGCACATGAGTTGACTAAGTCCGGGAGGTATATGGATTCGATGGCGAATATGTTGGCATTTATTCTGGAATCATTCATCGATGTAACGACGGATCACAAACCATTTACTGAACTAATTTTCTAAATTTAAAATAATTTATAGATCGGCTCAATCGCGAGTTTCTTGTAGTTGGTGGTTGGGTGGTCCTTGGATATGTCAGTTAGAATATGTCTCCCCCTTTAGTACTGGTTCCTACTGCTCTGGATCGGTGATTGATGTTGCTTGCTCTAGTGCAGCCTTGGGAAGTATGTGCGTTTCTAGGCGGATAAGGTATCAAAATTACTCGAGTTTCAAAGTACCCGGTTAATCGAGTATTGGTTATTTGAATACCCGGGTTACCCGGGTACCCGAGAATTAAAAAAAATATATAAATTATCTAAAAAATCTTAGAGCATACTATATCGAAACTGATAAAATTTAAAATCCCTAAACCAACTGTTTCTTTCTCCTTAAGAAAATGCCACAGATTTTTAAATATATTAACACGCCGCGGCGTGGTTTTGCCCATGTCTTCGGTTTAATAAACTGCACATGATACACATTTTGATTTCCATTTACCTGACTTTTCAAAATGATATTATAGGAATTATTGGTTGATAGATTTGGGCGGTGAAAGCATTTTAGAATATGCTTAATCGTTAGATATTAGCTATTCAGTTGGATAAATTGAGGAATGCCATTTACAGTGTCGGACAAAACTAAAGCATGAAATGGTCTTATACTTTGTTAAATAGAATAAGAAAATGAATTTCCATTTTATTTAATTTTGTCAAATTTTGAAGGTTTTAAACATCAGCTTTAACATAAACATATTATACTAAGGTGTACATCCCGTCCTAGGACGGATTCAATTTATATATAATGGTGATGTTTGCAGTGGTCGTTGGCACAATCAACGTTTGACCATTTGATATTTTTTTAGCCGAGTAGGTCAAGCCCTGTAAATCTCTATTTTATAAATTTAATTTAAATTAAAATTAGTGTGGAAATCAATTATTTTAATTTAAAATAAATTAACCACCATTGTTGCTTTACGCAAAAATTGTCTTTAGAATTGCTCGGATCGGATGAGCCATTCTCTTGGTTACAGTTGTTCAAGCATTTAAATCGCGATCAGAGATGATTTCGTTGCGATAATATTATGTGTAAATCATGAAGCCTAATGACTAATGAGCAACCTAAGAAATCATACATTTAAATTAAAGGTACTTACAGTAATTGCCAACGACCAAAGGAAAAATTTTGTTTCAATTTTGTGAAAAAAATACAAATTGGAATAACTAAACTAAAATGCTTTGGGCACAATCGAACCCCAGACCTTAGCCGCTCTAGTCCAATACGTTACTACTAAGCCACGTTCACCCTAAATTATTTAACTTTCATTATTATATTGTTTCAAACATAGCATGCTATGAAGTTTATGATAGAAGAACATGTTTACCAAAAAATTCGCATGGCTTACTACAACTCAATATAAAATTTTTAAATAACTTATAGTAGTGTTCGCATACATTTAGGCGCAAAAATAAACGTGTACCACGTATTTTCTTGTATAGGTAATTACTGTAATAATTATAAAGCGGAATATTAAATTTATAGTAAATTTGGTCATTAAATAAATACTAAAAAAAAAATGAAATTTGGGTGAACATCGAATTTCAGATATTTTCCGTCGAAATTTGTTGTTAATAGGTCAACATCTCCATCACATAGGCTACTCAGTTATAATATTTTGATATGTAAATTAGAAATATAAGAAAAACGTTCCGGAGTTACTGAATGAATTGGGTAATTATATATTAGATTGATATTATCGTTCAATTAAAAAATTGAATCTAATTAGGTTCAAACTATTGCACATCTTCGAGTATTTTACTTTATTAGAATATCAATTACTTTCATGGGATGCTATTACAAGCCTTCCTTTTGGAATATTTTATTGGTTAAAACTTCCAGCATTCCTCTAAGCAAATTTTTAGAAGATCTGTAATTTAATAAACCAATCATTGGAGGCATAAAATGTCCAAGCTCCAGTTTTTACGTTTCTGAAATAAAGGGATCATTCCAGTTGTTTCACGTATCGTCACGCATAGGGATTTTTCGGTTTCTGCCATATTCGGTCGGTAGTTTCCTCAGAACAGGAAAAACGATAACTGTTTATTATTCTTGACAAACTGAAATGGTTGATTCCACATTTATTAACAATTAAAGTTACTGTGTCACCGCTATAAAAACCGCAAATTAATTTCTACTTAAGATGGATACTGGATACTTATTACACGGTTATTGTTAAAATTGAAGCACTTGAAGTAGCAATTAATTTATAAAGTGTTTATTCACCTGGGTCAGTAATATCATGAAGACCATAGTTATAAAAATATAATCGGAAAATTTGTGTATGCTTTTGAATATATCTAATGACCAAACAAACACCTGACGATTGAAGCAAAATCTCATTTTGCAATTGTGCTTCAGTTTTGTCGCTTCGAAATTTGACACATTATTTCTAATTTGAATGTAATATTTTTTTAATTGATCGCTAAATGAAATCTTTTGTTTTTATGTTGGTAAAATTCATTTTCTTATTTTCTTTAACGAAGTATGAACAAGGACCATCCCGTCCTGCATTCATAAATTCATGATAACAAACAAATCTACTAAATTATTTTACAATAAATATAATTAGAACAATCATTTGGTAGTATTTCATATAAGTGCAGAATTTCGAAAGTATTTAAAATATTTCGTAAAACATAAAACATACAAAAAGGCCATAAGGTGACCTACAATCTAAAACCTTCGGCTGTGACAAGATCGCACACGTTGCAGTAAGCGAAGAAAGGTAAGCAGCGAAAAAACTAAACATATGCATTTATATGGACAGGTCAGGGTTTACCTTATTGGCCCGAGCCTATGGGGTTGCAAGTTTCTCGAAAAAAAAGAGGCTGCAATAAATATTTAACAACCTTCCATCCTAACGAATGGTGTACAATCTTTTTTATGATTATCAACTTCTCATAGTGGACAAAATCATTAAACCTGCCACTTCAAAGAATATTTTAAAAATAACTTCATTGTCGAGTACGTACGAACATTTTGGCGAACACCAATTACTTTCAAATGAAAAAAAAAAAAAATACTATTGTTGTATACTGGATAAAGGCAGATCAATTTGATATTTTATTGTATATCCAAATATTGTTGCAGCATTATGAGAAATTTTTTCAAACGAATGATCGTTTTGAGCTCGCCTACAGTTAAATCTTAACTGTGGTCGACAAGTTTCAAGCAAAAATTAAAAGCAGGGCCTTTGCTATCTAGGTTTAGAAGAAGAACCCAGGCAAACAATTTCGTTTGACGATATCATAAATACAAGAGTTATTAAACCCTAAAGTCAATTTCATAGTTGCCTTCATTCATTCAGTCAAGGCTATAGTATGTGTATGGCATTAATGCAAAATATCATAGTATTTTGTTCCAAATTTTCTTCCATCCAAATCTCTTTAAATGATACAAGCCACGTCTGCTTATTTCATACTTTGGTTGAAAAAATTCTAACTTTAAGCAAAAGTATCGATCTATCGTACTACTACGTCTTTTTGCCCAATATATCGTGAACACAGCATCAGTGATTTGTTTTAAGCATCATATGATTCAAAAATGACGTATGAAGGCAACGATAAAAAGCGTATTCGATTAGACTGAAGAGTACAACTCTTCACTTCAGTTAATTGAGTTACTCTTCACTTAATTGAGTTACTGAAGAGAAGAGACTGTTCGATTGGTATTCTTCACTTCAGATAAATGTCAAAATAAAAATAAAACAATTTATTTCAGTTTAGCTTGTGTTTAGACAAAATGTTTTAAAATGTTATTTTTCTATTAATTTCTATTAATTTATTATTAAAAATTTTTTTTTTAGGTCGCAAATTCCCATCCAAACAGTCCCCCAAATCAACACACGAGAATAAAAACAAACGAAAACAAAAAAATTCAAAAAAGAAAAACAAATAACTCATTCGAAGTAACTACATAAGCAAAATATCTCTTCAGTTAATTCAGTTGCTCAATTTTTAACTGAAGTGAAGAGTTGGCAATCGAACAGTCTCTTCACTTCTGTTACTCAGATACAGCTACTACTTCAGTTAATTCAGTCTAATCGAACACGCTTAAAGTCTACTTAATTGTTGTATGCGTGGGTCGTGGATAGTAAAGTAGTAAAAGTAAGTAAAAGTTGTATTGACGAAACTACAGTCTTTTCTAGAGATGAATACTAAATTTCAAACCGATACGACATTTAGTTTTGTTTTGGATGCTATCTAAAGATAGCGAATTTTGTTGATCATCCACTAATATGAATAATTGCACGGAAAAACTATTACGTGAATCAAAGGAAATTTAAAAAGTATTATGACGACTCTGCTTCTTCACATTTCACGGTTCATAAGTAGTTTATTACATTTAGGTGAAATTGCATCAGTACGAATGACGTCCTCACCCACAACGCCCCGTTAAGATTACTACTGAGAAAATGGTGAACAAAATATTCAAGATATCATGTTTGTCTATCGCCGAGTGCATCTTAGAGAGATTGTTAAAATGGCAAACAGCCTAAAAAAGCGCGTACTAAACGCCCTACATGAACGTTTGAGCAAGAAGTGCTGTTCCAAAACGATACCGCACCAGTTCACTCATCAGCAGTCGTCACCTACCAAATTGACCGAATTTATGCTATGATTATATTTATATACATACGCTACTTTGAAAAATAATTCACTTTTTCATTCAAAAAGTAGTTAACATTTCAGTCTACTCTCATATATGTATCGCTTTAATTTAATTTTAAGTTTTGTTAACATACGGTGAATGAAGATGTGTGCATATTTGTTACAATAACTAAGTAAGGTAAGGGGAAGGCGAACAATTCTATAAAGCCATCCATGATGCGGACGGCATGAGCGATTTTTTCAATGCTTTAAAAACTTCACTTCTCGCCTCACATTACTTGTCCGTGTACTCTGCCTTATCATCAGAAACAAACGTTATCATGATTTAATTAATTTTTATAATTTTCTTCAATATTTTATTTATAAATAATTATTTTTCATAGTTTCTTTTTCGATATTTTGTTGCAATCAATTATCCGGGTAATCGATCAAATTCGAAAAAGGCCCCAACTATCCGATTAATCGGGTACTTAATAATCGATGTTGGATACGCTACTTCGCATGTTCCTTCTCAGTAGATTTATCGTTCTTCCTAACGCTTGTTGGAAATCATCGTGTGTGCCCCCCGCCCCTCCCGAATGTTGAATCTTTAGACCTTCTTTCTAGTTGACTAAGCCGTTCGCCTTTCGATACTCCTAAGGGTATTGGACAGGGCTTAGCATATTTTATTTTCGACATTTTATTTCCGTTATAACTTAAAAGAAATATTGTAAACTTGTATATACTGTACTACTGAAATATTCAGAGTGGAAGTAGAGTAAAAAACATTTGTACATAATATACATAGTTTATGTACAAATGTTCTTTATTCTACTTTAAATCAGAATATTTCGGTGTTACATATATAGTGTGTTAGTATCACGTTTTAGTCTAAAACTTAATACAAATTATTCATTTTAATAAACAAAACAAAATTCTACATCATAAAAAATATGCTTTAAAGGGGGAAAACAGCTAACCCCAAAAAAAAACAACAAATAAAATACAAGAAAAGCTAATAAACTGAAAATAAATTAGTAATTTTCAGCAAAGTTTTTTTTTTTGAAACAAAAATTATTTTGGTGTTTTTCGGAACTTTTACCATAGTAAAGTAACAACATTAAAAAATAAACTTTTATAACTTATTTGGTAATACACAAAAAAGAAATCACTTACGAAAATGTTATTATTTTCCCTATAAAATTGGGTTTATGCTAAAGTTATAAAAAAAAAAAAAAATTTTAATAAAAATAAGAAAATTATTGTGTAATATGATTTTTGGCAATACAAAAAAAGTTTCTTATGTATGTTTACTAGATATACGAGTATATAAATATAACGAACGCAATATACATACTTAGATAAGTTTCAACTTTTTTTAGGAAGAATTGTTACTTTCATATTTGTTATAGATTCAGGCAATACATACTATTATTAGATTAATCAGTATTTTTGGTTGTTTTTCTGACGGGATCGTTGAATATTTTAAGGTACAGAACAGAATAAAAATTTTGAATTAAAGTATTTTACGTTTTTCTCATATAACAAAAAAACCGAACCAACTTTTATTGGCAAAACCAATTAAATATTTAAATACCAGAAAAAACATTGTTTATTTAGAGACCCAACCGATTTGATCAATATACATAAAAAATAATCAAATATATTTTGGTGAGACATTTCGTGATTTAGGTTTGTTCAAAAAGCTTCGATAAATGAATTGATTTTCCACGAATAAACAGTAAATTATATTTTATTTTATTTACGTTGTCGAACAATAACATTAATTCATTAAATTGAGTGCTTTGCTATGTGGCGAGCATTGATTGATTACTTATTATTTATAAATGGTGTCCAACGTTTACGAATCAATAATTCCACCTGAAAAGTTTTGCTCTTTTGTGATACATAATATAAGCACTTACGTACATGAAACTTAAGTTAACAATTAGTTATTGTTACGAGAACCGAATAAACATGAACGTATGTATGTATATATCTGAAAATGGAAAGACTATACAACTGTATTATCTAATCAAATTTATTAAACTGGTAAAGGATTTTAGCTATTATTTATGTATGAAGATATTTATCTTTAATCAGCTTTAAAATAACGTTTTTTATTTCGTAGTAAACGAACAAATGCAATTTGCATTAGTTATCTCACGATTCAAATCATAGTTTGAATACCTTTAGTTTTATATTTTATTTCCAACATAAGGTGCGTTAACTCCAGAAGCGTTTAATGATGTTCCTAATAAGTAGAAGGGAAATTAGATTAAATACTAAATTTATTGCCAAAGATACTTATCTCTAGTTTAGTCGTGATGACATCTAAACTTCGTCTATAGAATCCAAATTCGAAGGTGTATCTACAAAATCCATAAGAAAAGGTGTAAAATTCTATTAAAATTATTTGTAGATCTAATTCAATTTTATTACATATACTTAGCTTAACTACTATTCACAAAATTTTTAATTATTGTAATAACCAAAAATGGTAGTTGGTTTGTTGACTTTACATTTTGACAGCTACCAACACTAAAATAAAAATTATAATTCATGCAGTTTGTTAGTAACCGTCCAAGGTGCGAGGTAAATCTTTATAAAGCTCAAATGCCCAAATTACTCCGGAATACAAAAAAAATGAGTGGACGGTTCCTTAAATCAGCCCAAGTGGATTATATGTTTTTTGGATCGCTGAAACCGAATCCGAAACCAGTTTTGCCCCATCCCGTTAGCGTTTTTTCTAACCTCAAAAAACAGCTTGAAACTACAAAACCCAACAATATCAAACCTTAAAATGTATAACCCTATACCTTCATAGCTCAATAACTTGAGATCGATACTAAAATCGATAACCTCAAAATCTATAACCTCAAAACTCATAAATCTCACATCCCAATAAACCACAAACCCAAAATGCAACAAAAAAAAAAACAAAAAACGTACACACAAAACTCAAACCTCAATTTCAGAGAGTTTTTGCTTTATAATTCCATACGTCCATCACTACATTAGCTCAATCAAAACACATAAGCTCCATAAACCTGAAGTCACATAATCCTATAACCCCAGTAGTCCAAAACATCATAACCCTATAAACCCAAAACCCCATAACCCTACAACTCTTAAATGCGACAAAAAAATACTTTGAGGTGGACAGTTAAAACTCTACGACACCACATCTCTATAAGTATATCACCTTCTAACTTATAACCCTACAACCACATAACCCTATAATTCTACTAGTTCCGCGATCCGACAAAGCCGCTGGTACATGGCGCTCATACCGTCATGGTCGGCACATGGAAAAGTACGATGCAGGGAGTCGAAACCCCAGTATCGGCGGCTGGTCAGGGTGAGAAAGCGGGCCCGCAGGCGTCGTGATCAAATGACCGCAGCTCTACATCGGTGGGTAACTTGGCCTTTGAAGAGTGAATTGTTACAAGAAAGACATCTTGCACAAATTGCGTGGACTCTCTCTGCGTTGTTTATGAAGAATATGTTGTGAGTAAACTTAGAAAGTTATTTACAGATATACTGGAAAGTAGATATGTACCAGGATTTTTTTGGCATATTATAATCAAGTGAAATGACCAATCGTTGGACTCCAAAAACGATATGCTTAAGATGCTCCTTGTAACTTAATAAACAAAAGAAACGGACATTTGCTTCTCCAATGATGTCCAAAAAAATTATGAGAAGGGTTGCTATTTTTGTTTGACGAAAGCTTTTGGGCACAACCGAAAAACAAAATCTTCGATTTCTTATGGAACTGTTGAATCAGTGACTTGTCCTGCCATTCTGATGATGTCGCTGAGGATTTACAGATTAACGATGAAACATTAGAAGAATCAGAAGCGAGACTAATAAAAATCCCAATAGGTTCTCTCAAGAAGAGCTTAATGACTTGTTCCGAGATGCTGAACTTTCAAAAGAAATTCCTGAACTAATGGCGTCAAGATTAAAAGAGAAAAATTGCCTAGTTCCAGGAACTCGTATAACTTTTTATCGCGAAAGAGATATCCAATTTGTTTTATGCACCTGGATGTGGATCGACCTCAATACTAAAATTGTTTTAACGAAATCTTGCAAACCACTTTTTTACTTTTGAATGACTCTCAGAATGTTCAACTAAAGTCGAATTTATCAACTCCATAGCTTGGGCAGCATTTGCTTTCTTATATGAAAACAGCATTCAATGCAATAGTATAAATGTTGCTTATCGACATCCATCGTTTAAAATTGATGCACACGGAATGACAGCTTGTAAATGACTGAAACTTATGTCATAAAAACAGCAATGATTTAGCTACATTACATATATCTATCTACATTAGAGCCGAGTTTCTACTTTCACACCTATTAATTAATTTGTATCCTCCATTTTGGCACTTGTCTTGTCACACAAAACTTATTTTCTATCAACAAATTAAAAAAATTGATTGAAAAAAATAAAATGTATCCAAATTGTACTAGATTTGGTTTCTTTTACATTATGAAGTGAAGCCTACCGATGCGCAGCAAAATTAAAAATAGAGACAACTTGCAGAATTATGCATGCCATGTAGAATACATGTAATTCATTTCATAGACACGCATAATACGGGAAACAGATGTGCATAATTTCTGCATATAGCAATGCACGCAGATACGCATTCGAAACACATGTGCTGCATGCAGTTCTATACTTTTTGACATTTATTTGTTACACATTTAGTTTTAGTGTAGTATCTTTTTAAGTGAATGATGCCTTATTTTGTCACAAATTAATTAATTTTTTTCCTCCATTATGGCACTTGTCACAAAAAGTTTATTTTCTAAAAAAATTGATTGAATAAAATGAGAAGTATACAAATTGTACTAGATTTGTCTTCTTTTACGTAATGTAGCCTATTGATGCGCAGCAAAATTAGCAATAGAGACAATTTGCATAATTATGCATGTCACGCAGAATACATGTAATTGATTTCAAAGGCACTAGTGCATTCTAATTTTGATGCATGCATAACTATGCACATCTGTTTCCCGCATAAAGGAGCCTACCGATGCGCAGCAAAATAAGAAATAGAAACAACTTGCAGAATTCTGCATGGCATGCAGAATACATGTATTTCATTCTTTATGCTGAAAACAGATGAGCAGAATTCTGCAAGCAGAAAAATTAGAATACACTCATTTATACGGCATGAAATACATTAATTCTGCTTTCCGAGCAGAATTCTGCTTTGTGTCTCTATTTCTAATTTTACTGCGAATCAGTAGGCTACATTACGTAAAAGATAAAAAATCTAGTACAATTTGTATACTTTTTATTTTTTCCAAAGAATTTTTTTAATTTGTTGACAGAAAATAAGTTTTGAGTGGCAAGTGCCAAATTGGAGGATAAAAATTAAATAATTTGTGATAAAATAAGGCATGATTCAGTTAAATAAATTGTACATTAAAATTAAATATGTATCAAATAAATACCACAAATAAAAATTCTGCTTGTCAAAAAAGACGCCTCATGTAATTCAACCAAATTTCTGCCGGCAGTGCTGCTAGAAGAAATTCTGCTCATGTGTTTCCAGCATTATACATTACTGCACATCTGTTTCCAGCATAATGTAAGGCGGAATTATAAATCACACTCATTAGATGATAATGTAAAATATGCGTTATTTAAAATATAATTTTACATGGATTTGGCTTAAATCTGAATGCTGCATTTTCAACTTTTATGGAGATAGAGCAAAATAAGGCACAGCGTAATTCTAGTTTTGTGGCAATTGAACAATTTAGTGGCAGTTAGCGTTAAAAGGGATTTTTAGAGTCAATTTAATTATAAAATGTGATGAAAATGGCGGATAGCGATACTATCATTGAGGAAGCGACAGTATCATTGAAATACAATTACGCTCAAATGAAAGAGGATGAAACTAAACTAGTATCTTGATTATAATGGAATATTTAAGGTTATAAGCTGTGTTTTTTTATTCGCTCCGGATAGCTGCTATCGGGAGCCGTCATATAAAATGTGGCTCCCGATAGCGCTCCGTATAAATAGGTAGAGCCAAATATTTTTGATATCAAGTTTTCGCTAAACAATTGAATTCAAAATGCTAGTCTGATGTTAAATAAAATTAGTTTACCAATAAAGAGCGGCCCAAATTTAAATTTAGGCACATAAAAAAATCGGCTCCCGATAGCAGCTATCGGGAGCGAATAAAAAAACACAGCTATAGATGGCGGGCGGTTTCTAGTGTTAGTTATAGAAAACCGACCCACATGAGATAATGGGTCTTAATTGCTTATAAGCATTTATTAATAACTAGTTAGCGAGAACTAGAGCTTTTACACCCCTTGAGATCTTTCTAGCTAGCTTCAACAAATGCGGTACCCAAGTGTTAGTTGATGAGGTTGTTAGTTGATACTTACCGAAATTGTGTATTAGTTGTTAGATATTCTCCGTGTGTTTCAATAGAAACAGTTTGTGATTATTTTTCTTACACTTAAATTATTCTTTATTTAATATTGGTATAGATCGATATACTGGCTGTGATGTACTGACCGTATTGTACTGATGGTGATGTACTGACCTTTTTTACAAAATGTTTGGGTCTTATATACTAAAATATTTGATATTTTACAATAACAACTATACATAACGTTACAACACTATCGATCATGCTGATAATGCTTTCTTAGAATTTTAATATTTGAAGTATGTTAAAATAAATCAGTTTTCTTTAATCATCATAAATTTCGGGTCATTTAATTTAATTACATATGTTACGCTAATTTCATTTTAATTTCATTTTCAAGTATTTTATTATTTTATTTTTAGATCATTATATTTCTTTACTTTTGGGTTACATCGTTACGTTTCATATCTTGTTTTTTTATTTGTTATTGATGTCCCACATTTTATTACTTTCAGACGTAACATTTTAATTTTGACAATTTCACATTTCCTTATATTTCATTACCACCAGACTTTATTATATCATTTTATGCATTGATTTTTGTTATATAATATAAGTTAAGTTTAAACTAAATGAAAACTAATAAATTTCTTAAAAAATATTTATAATAAAAAATATAAATTCGTTTAAGAGTAAAGCCATTCAACATATTCTACAAATGCATATACTAATTTATGTTCTGTTGGTAGTGTAGATATTTACTATCAAAAAACCTTAAATTTTATACATCCACTAAAAGAGATATTGCTTAATCGTTTTATATATGGGCGGATAGAACTAGCGTCATGTTTGTATATGGGCTGATAGCCCAGCTAATAGCTGGCCAGCACCCCAGGTTCATATCATGGGGATAAACATGTGTTTTTGAAAAATATGTATTTTTAGTAGCGTAAGTGATATGAAAAAACCTTCAATTATATACAGCCAATACTAGAGATATTGCCTAATGGTTTTTTATATGGACAGGCAGGCCATGATACTAGGTAACAACTGGCTTGCACCCCAGATTCATATCATAGGGATAAACATGTGTTTTTGAAAAATTTGTATTTTTCGTTTAGCTTATGTGATATGGGGAAACCTTAAATTATATACGACCAATACTAGAAATATTGCCTAATGGTTGTTTATATGGACCGACAGGCCATGATACTAGATAATAACTGGCTTGCACCTCAGGTTCATATCATACAATAGGGATAAACATTTGTTTTTGAAAAATTTGTAATTTTTAGTGTAAAGTATGTGATATGGAGAAACCTTAAATTATATACGGCCTATACTATAGATATTGCCTGATAGTATATTATAGAGACAGACAGGTTATGATACTAGCTAATAGCTGGCCAGCACCCAGGTTCATACCATGGGGATAAACCTATGTTATTGGAAAATTTGCATTTTCAGTGTAGCTTATGTGATATAGAGAAACATTAAATGATACACAGCCTTTAACAGAGATATTGCTTAATGGTTTTTCATATGAACTGATAGGCCACGATACTAGGTAACAGCTGGCTAGCACGAAAGGTTTATATCATGGGGATAAACATACAATATGTTTTTGAAAAAAAAATATATTTAGTGTTGCGCATGTGATATGAAGAAACCTTAAATTATATACAGCCAATACTAGAGATATTGCTTAATAGTATGATATATTATATGGACAGACAGGCCATGCTACTAGCTAATAGCTAGCTGGCCAGCACCCAGGTTCATACCATGGGAATAAACATATGTTTTTGAAAAATTTGCATTTTGAGTGTAGCTTATGTGATATGGAGAAACCTTAAAGTATAGACAGACCTTACTAGATATATTGCTTAATTTTTATATAGGCTGATAGGCCATGATTCTAGCTAAAATCTGACCAGTATAAGAGGGCTATATCATGGGGATAAACGTATGTTTTCAAGAAATTTGTATTTTCAGTGTAGCTATGTGATATGGAAAAACCTTGCAGCCAATACCAGAGATATTGCTTAATGATGTTTTATATGGACAAATAGGCCATGATACTAGCTAATAGCTAAACATATGGTTTCGAAAAATTTGTATTTTTAATGTAGCGTATGTGATATGGAGAAATCTTAAATTATATACAGCCAATACTTGAGATACTGCTTAATGGTTTTTTATATGGACAGACAACTGGCTAGCACCTAGGCTCATATCATGGGAATATACATGTGTTTTTGAAAAATTTATATTTTTCGTGTAGCGTATGTGATATGAAGAAACCTCACTACTAGAGATATTGCTTAAGGGAGAACACCACTGTGACCTACCATTTTCAAGTGCTTAGTTTGGTATTTTTTTTTAGGAATGGGTTATTTTAGAGAAAAAAGGCTATATTTGGTATATATTTAAGTAAACAAAAAAATGTGTTTATGTAAAAAAAATACAAAATGCTGGCGCAAGAGTAGCTTTAGTAGAAGTGAGTTTGACTCGAGTCGCTCCACTGCACGCAGTAGAAGTGTCTTAAATTTGTTCCTGGAACAAAAAATAAAATATTTTCATGAAATATTATCTCTTAAATATTGTTAACACAATAATCACGTCTTCTAAATTTCCGGCGTGTTGGAAAATTGCTAAAATAATTCCTGTTCCTAAAAGCAGTAATCCTAAAGAAGTCACGGATTACCGCCCTATAAACATATTACCGGGTTTATCAAAAGTTTTTGAACGGATATTGCAGAGACAAATTATTGCACATTTTGATCAAAATAAGTTATTACATAAATTTCAATCTGCGTATAGGCCTCACCACAGTACTGAGTCCGCCATGCTGCATGTTGTCGATGGCATTAAAAGGGAAATGGATCTGGGTAAAGTATCTATGCTTGTTTTACTGGACTTTAGTAAAGCCTTTGACTGCCTAAACCACCATCGCCTAATCAGAAAACTTAAAGCATGTTTTAATTTTGATTCAACCTCGTGTCGGTTGAGTTTTTCGTGCCTTACTGGAAGATCGCAAGAGGTACACACTAATGGTACAAACATATCCAAACGTCTTAGTATAGGTATTGGGGTGCCACAAGGCTCTGTTCTCGGCCCGGTTCTGTTTTCAGTATTCATCAACGATTTACCTAGAGTTATTTCTAAGTCAAAGTATCACTTATACGCTAATGATGTACAGCTGTACTGGAGTGACTATTATGAAAATAGAATCTCTTGTGTTGAAACCTTAAATAAAGATATTAGCTCTGTTCTGAAGTGGTCTAGGGAACATTGTCTATTGTTGAATGAAAGGAAGACTCAGTCCATTATCATTTCTAATAAATTCCTTGAAGTGGCTGCTTTCCCCAATATAGTTGTAAATGGTATAAACATTGAGTATTCTGATACAGTAAGAGACTTAGGTCTGTATATTGATCGGACTTTGTCGTGGGAAATGCATATTAATATGATGCGCACTAAAGTATTTAATATTTTGCGTTTGCTGTGGTCGGTAACTAAATTTGGTTCTTTTGAGCTAAAGTGACGACTGGTTCGCTCCTATATTTTACCCCATATTACTTATTATGGTGCTGCATTATTTGGAATGAAAAAGACACAATTCCGGAAAGTTGAACTAATGTTTAACGCTTGTGTAAGATATGTGCACGGATTACGTAAATATGATCATATATCACCGTTTGTTAAATCAATAGTGGGATGCAGTATTTCTGATTACCTTGATTATCGTGTTTGTTTATTTATTTTCAATGTGCTAAATTTTAGAGAGCCAACCTATCTATCGGAGAAAATGGTACAACTTCGATCATCCAGACAGAATAATTTAAGCATACCTAGAAATAGGACAAGGATTTTCAACTCTTCGTTGTTTGTCCGGGGAGTCCATATGTGGAATGTGCTACCATCTGATTTGAAAAATGCTGCGTCGTCGAATAGTTTTAAAATGAAATATTATCGGACGTATAATTTTGTATGCTGAAAAGGATCTTTTGTGAATGGACCTGCATTGGTTTTATTCGAGTTTTAGGATATGGTTTTCTATTTGTAAATTTGTAGCTGTTTTAATTTATATTGTATAATTTTTCTTGCATTTCTATTTAATTATTTAGAGGGAAGGGTAATACGGGATTGTTTTTGTAATTGTAGCCCAAAATTTGTATCTATATATGCTCTAATAACATATAATTGTAAAAGTTATAATTAACTCAAATATTTATAAGAAGAGGAGAATATATCAATTTGGAATATACCAAAATAATTTAAAGTTTGAACATAACTCAAATATGTTAACTTTGATTAAATAAATAAATAAAAAAATAAATAAAGTATGTGATATGGAGAAACCTTAAATTATATACAGCCTATACTATAGATATTGCCTGATAGTACATTATATGGACAGACAGGCTATGATACTAGCTAATAGCTGGCCTGCATCCAGGTTCATACCATGGGGATAAATCTATATTATTGAAAAATTTGCATTTTTGGTGTAGCGTATGTGATATGGAGAAACCTTAAATGATAAACAGCCTTTAACATAGATATTGCTTAATGGTTTTTCATATGGGCTGATAGGCCACGATACTAGTAGGGATGTGCGATAAATATCGATTATTTTAAATATCGATAATTTACGTTAAAAATATCGGTTATTTTTATCGATAGTTTTACTGCCTAATAATCGATAAATTTTATTAAATAGAGAACTGTCGATAATTCCAATTTTTTATATTAAATTGTCTATTTTGTGTATGTACTTGGTACAATATACAATAAAAATACTGTCAAGTGAAGCCCATTAAACATTTTTCCGTATTGAATTTCAGTAAGGTCATTGCTTTCTAAGAACAAATTTTCCATTTAACATGAAATTCTTGATTTAAATTAATGTGAAATAATATTAAGTAACTCATTTAATTATCAAAATAATAAATTTACAATAATTTGACTATTTTAATTGAAAAAATGTCAATTAGAAACGTCAAATTTTGCAGTTTCAATTGTAAAACTAGCTGTTTTGCCTAGAAAGAGCACATCGATATGTATTTATCGATATTTCAGTTATCGATAGTTTTGAGGTCGATTATTTTTGTTATCGATAGTTTAGTCTGCGATATTAAATCGATGTCTATTATCGATAGTTTTCAAGAAAATGCACATCCCTAGATACTAGGTAATAGCTGGCTAGCCCGAAAGGTTCATATCATGGGAAAACATATGTTTTTGAAAAAAAATTATTTTTAGTGTTGCGCATGTGATATGGAGAAATCTTAAATTATATACAGACCTTACTAGAGATATTGCTTAATGGTGTTTTATATGGGCTGATAGGCCATGATTCTAGCTAAAATCTGACCAGTATAAGAGGGCTAAATCATTGGGATAAGCGCATGCTTTCAAGAAATTATATTTACATAGAAAAACTCCTTGTCTTTTGCGGCAAACCATTTGTCGAGCCATTTTCCAACTTTCTCGAAATTGCTGAAGTGCTGCTCTGCGAGCGTATATACTATTTGCGTGAGGTCTGAGGAGTACGGTGGGTGCGGTAGAGTGTCCCATTCAAGCGATTTGAAAGTCTCTTTCACTGGCTTTGCTTTGTGAGACGGCGCATTGTCGTGTAATAAAATCCCATTGCCATGTCTTCTGGCCCATTCCGGTCGTCGTTCGATTAATGCGTGGTTTAAATTAATCATTTGTTGGCGATAGCGTTATGTATTAACGGTTACGCCGTGCTTCAAGAGTTCATAATACACAATACGATTGCGTGCCGCAATTGTTCTTTTTCAGTCACAAAACTCGACATGATTACTGAACGATAAAATAAAGGCGCTACTTTTTGGCGGAATCAACTTGTGTGTGTTTGAAGTTTAAATTTTAGCCGAACAAAATGACGTATGTGTCAAATTAATACGATGCGTACTTTTCGCTGGCGCCATCTCTTGGTTAAACCGGAAAATACTTATGCATACACCTGGTACTTAGGAGTAGTTTGCTCACTTTAAGGGAACACAGCTAATATTTCCTATGGTGCCTATATTAGCAGATCCCTTTGCCTTAATTAAACGCTCCTAGTCGAAACTAAGTACATAATAGATCTTTGCCCCCAACAATTGTGACAGGAGACTTTAATGTTGATTTCAGCAAACATTCTGACAACTAACTCTCCAACTACTAACAGAATAGAGATGTCGTAAAATCGTAAAATCTTCGTAAAATTCATGAGACTATAATGGTAGAAACGACAGAGATTGATAATATATTTTCCAAGCTTTACGTTGCTACTGACGTATTGGAAATTAGCACGAAATGTGCATCCCGAAAAGGCATTTTTTTAATTTGTATCTCAGCTAAAATTTAAGGAAATGTTCATTCCATCAAGAAAAAAATATTCGAAACTCGTAAGTCATAACCAAATGGCATTCATCCCAAAAAATAATTATAAAGAAATTGATTAAGATTTAAGAGCATTACAGTAAACTAAATATTTATTGATAGTTCTTTTGAACACAACTTACTACAATGTACTAAATGTAGTGAATAAATACTAAGCGGTTAAATTTCAATTTCTAAATTTCTTGCGTGGATCTTAGAGATGTCCCCTGAAACGATATACGGTATCCGACTTCTTAACCCTTATGCGATTAGAAAAAATTACCCTCGTTAAGAAATCACGGTGATTAAGGGTGAAAATGAACTGCAACGTAAATGTATTACGAAACATAATACTTACAAGGAAATACGGCCAATTTTGAAATTTCTTGCGCCAATTATTCTGACTGTACATACGTATGATACTGTACAAAACAATGCACTAAGCCAAATAAAAATAATATTAGAGTATGGTCAAATAAATAGTTTCTGTTTGCTATCATTGTTGGATTATTTATATTGGGCATTGAAAATTTCTAGTTCAATGTAATTTCTTAAAAATCAGAAAAAGGCAAAACACTCAAATGTGTAGCCAACTAATGATACAGAATGCTTCAATTCATAAAAATTTGATACATGAATTAATCTTTTCCTATAGAAAGTACATATATTTTGTTCTCTTACTTTTATAGATACAAATGTATGCGGCATGAAACAAACCAATCAAAAAATCATAAACTTGAATTTACTACTTACCATCACCATTGATTGATTAAGATAGCACCTTCTAGTACGTATTATAATAGAAAAAGCAAGGCAGCAAAATTTATTATCCGTAAAACTGAAACTAATGTTAGCTGAAGAATAAGGAATCTCATCCATAAATATTCTCTTTCCGTGTGTGAATGAATATACAATGAAGATACACACAGACCACGAAACGGATAGGCATTGTATTGATTTAATTTTATCTAAAATCAAAAATAAACTTTTATTTAATTGAATACAAATTCATTATTTATACCATTTTTTTGCTTTTGCTGTTGATCATTTGATTAGTTTTTTTTTTAGTTTGTTGGAGTTTAGTTATTTATTTAATGCATTTAGTTTTATATATGCTTGGAAGTTGTTTTTTATTCAATTTTAAATAAATTCGATTTATTTATTTAGTTTTTTGCACCAATAAACGAACGAGATAAATATAAATTTGCATTTATCATACATGCAGGATAAATACCTCAAAATATTGATACAAATTGGAACTGAACAAAATTACGTACATACTGAAGAAGAGCTTCAGTTCTAAACTAACCAGATTCGAGGCTGATGATTTCAATAAAAATGTAGACGAGGCAGATATACATTGAGATGGTTTGATAACTGACTTGTCAAATTCACTTTCAGAAAAAGTAAAACTCTTTTTGCGGTTTTTAAAATTTTGTTAGCGGTTCATTCTTTACTCATCCATTAATACACTTAATCATTCAGTAACTCATGGAAGTTATTTACTTACCTGTTAACTGCAAAAAACAAAATGTTGGGAAATGGCATATAAGATTTAAGTCAATTTTTTTTTAAATATTTTGGATTATGTAATGTATAAATTAAAGTTTTTAATTTCATTGTATTTGAGAAAATTAACAACAATTTAAAATAAAGCTTGATTTGAATAAATTCTTAGATACCTGTTTCTGTTATAGTTGGAGATATAGCGTCACAAATGGTGACGCTATTGCATTATTTAAATGGTTTTATTAGAATAGAGCTGCTTTGATAACGTTTTTTTGATGTAGAGGTTCCTGCCACTCTAAAATAGTGTTCATTTGGATATAAAAGTAATTTTATAATATTTCTTCACTTTTAGATACATATAATTTTAGTCATAGGTAAATACTATTTAGCTGAAAATTTTCACCATAAAATAAACATATCGATAAAGCAGAGAGAGTCTTGGCCATGTCTGCCGAAAGTTACCAGCCAAGATATTTCAGCAAAAATATATTTTATATCAAATGAAAAATTATCAGATCAACCTATAAACTGCTAGGTCCATATAGTGATTTTGTAACTGGATAACGTCTCATTTTGATTCGTTACTGCTTATACCATAGGAATTTCAAGTTAAGTTTCATGAAAGAAGCCAAAAAAAAAATTATATAAATTCAACCTTTAAAGTGTCAGGTCAAATTTTATGTGAGGAGCTATGTTATGTTGTAGGGCTAACGATTATTCAATGTATGGTGGTAGTATCTCAAGAAGTGGTTATCTGCAGTAACCCACTTTTAACTTAATACCACAGATAAATTAATTCGTTAATTTCACAACACGTCAAAAATATAAGATATTTCAGTCCACACCATTTGCACAGTATCATTTTCGTTTGATGTCCCGGCCATACAAATCATATCACTGCGTTCTATCAGTGAATGCAGCAACTAAAATTAAAGAAGTCCTAAACGAAATAGTACAATGGAATTATTACGTCAGGCGGCGAATAGGTCCAACCCAATGCAAGAAATGCCAAATGTTTGGTCACGGGACACGAAACTGTTCCCAAATTGCAACTTGTAACATGTGTAGCGAACATCATGATTCTGGGTCTATTACTAAATCCTGGTTATCAAAAGACTGGTCTCAAAATCCTGGTTCTCAAAAGCCTGGTTTTCAAAATCCAGGATTTAGGAATTGACCGTCGGGTCTACTTTTTTAACACTACATTGTGCGAGTATATTGTATATGTCTTATCTCGATTTGTAATATTTATACAAACATTGTATGTTTTATAAGTTCGTACATGTCATGCCGAAATAAAATAAAGATAAAAAATCAACAAAAATAATATATAACTATTTATATAGTTCAACATTTTGAGCAATATTTTTTAAATAGCTCAATTTAGTGAGATCATCCCGCTGTTTCATAACATTTGAAATTTTTTTATTTCTTAAATTCCATTTTTTTTTTTGTGTGGCGTTGATACTCTAGCTCGCATTTGCTCGATTCTATTTTTTGCAACAATCAGCTCTTTCTCCAATTCCGAAATTAGATTATAAATCCCAATATGCGGTTTGCCAACCACTACCTGAAGTCTTCTGTGCCAGCCTTCTACAGAATTTTGTGTCCGGAGAAAATGTGCCTCGGAATCATCTCAAACAGTCCAAAAGCTTGGCGAATAATTTGGTGTCGATCTACATACGTTTGCTTTTATTACTCCTCCCTGTTTAATATTTTTTTTGGAACCATTCTCCTGTCGCTCGAGCATCAGGATCAAATTGATTTTGTAATTCTTTAAAATAAATCAAAATTTCTGCGGCTGGGACAAACTTTTTAGCATGCTAATATGGAGACTAAAATTTTCGTCGTTACCGTACTTTGCCGCGCAACCTTGTGCCTGTACCTTCCGCCAAATAATTTGCCCGAAATGGAACAAACACCCTTTATAAATAGCTTTCGGGAAGAATAATTTCAGTGCCGCAACACTTGCTTTTTCAAAATCAGAAATGACGCCTTTTGGATTTAAATTTATATGGTATTCAGCAGCCCATTTGCACACTTCGTTGAAGTGTTCGTAATAAGCTGCCTCGCTTTTAGAACTCATGATGCCAAAGGCTAATGGTACCGTCTCATGCCCAATTCTGCCATGTATGGGAAAAAGTTAATGTTGATGCATACATGTTGGAACGACCTCAAAGGTACCATCCATGAGCCAACAGTCAGCCTCGGCAAGTAATTTTAAGCTGGATTGTGTTGCTATAGAATAATTTTTTGGAAACTTTTTTCCGAAAGCACACATTTTTCTCCTTCCAGTTATTTAATATTCTCCGGAATATTAATGTCTAAAAGGCTGTCGGGCTCACTAATTTCACTACGCCTTACTCGGGTAATTTTTTGTTGTTGGGCGTGAATAGTTGGCAAATATACACTATTTTCGCTATTGCATTCAACAACGTTGAATGCAATAGCGAACGAATAACCTGGGAGGGCCGCATAGTTGAATTTTTCGCTGAAAATTTCAAGTTGGCATTGGCTAAAAATACAGCTTTATCATGTGCTATGCGGGATCGTGAGCTTTGATGGACCTTTTGTTATTATATGTGACCCATCCTCAGTTGCAACTGTTACAATTCCCCCTTTGCAGATCAGCAGTTTCCTATCGGCACACGCCCACTGATTGGTTTTACTGTTTCTCTCGAGGTGATAAACATAGCCATCGAGAATTAACTTATCCTTTCCTTTGTTTGTTTTAATAATATTTATTGCCATATTGTAACAAATTTAGATGTACATTTTTATAACACTTTTAAATTGTTTAACAACTCTTTCTCAATTTTTAACTCTTTTAGTAAACTAAGAATCGATTTTTAGGATAAAGCTTATTAATTACTTAGTCCGGTTTCATGTGACAGGTTTTACCAAAGTGAAATTAGCCATGGAAAATTTATTTTCTGTTTTTGGTAAGGGGTACTCAGTTAAAAAAACTAGGCTTTTGAAAACCAGGATTTAGTATGCACCCCATGATTCTTCATCATGTCATGTCTGCATTTAAGATGCCAATGGCAGGGGACCAGACAACCTTATCTAAAAAAATCAAACAAAATCAAAAATAAATTAAATTCGAAACTAAAATTGGAATAAACCTACTAATACATAATCAAGATCTCAACTGATTACTTAATTTCAATTCGGATTTAGACAAAAACTTTCGACAGTAGACGAAACGTATAGATTATATAAAATAAAAACCGGGTTGATTCATAAATTAATTCAGTTTAAATTTCCTGTTTATTTAATCAAAATCATTCATTCCTATGTACAGAATATATCATTCTCAGTATTCATATGAAATGTTGAATCAAAAGTTTTTTTCAATTCCAGCTGATGTTCCACAAGGTGTTGTACTAAGTCCTTCATTATTTAATATACATATTTCCGATTTTTGAAAAACAGTAGGTTGCACCATTTTTCAATTCGCAGATGACGCTGCTATCCTGTCTAGCTCTATGGATTCACAAAAAATCATCAACAATCTTGAAAAAGCATATGCTGAAATAGCAATCTATTTAGTTACACAGCTATGGAAGGTAAAAATACCAAAACACAAAACATTGTATTTTTATCGATAGCATTTCTAATGTTTCTGGCAATAACGTTCTCTGGGTAGACTTTTGTAATCAATACGTTCGTTAAAATTTTGAAATTATCAGAACAAAACTCCCTATCCGATAATCTCAAAATTTTTTCCGCCAATAAGAACGCCGCGCCGTATTGTTTTTGTATGAAGATGGAAGCCACGATTCATAATTTAGCTATCGACCCGACCAACTTTTTTGTGATACCAGTTCGTTTTTAATCATGAATCTTCAATACGTATTACAAAAACATCAAGAAAAGCTAATAAACGGCCTTCATTTTCAATATCATAAGTAAATTTTATTCGCGGAGTAAAACAATTAAATAATTCGAGAAAATAATTAATATTTGAATTTGGAATAGCCGTAAAAATCTCATCCACAAACCAAAAGAAGAAAATAGGTTTAACGGAAGATGTTTTCAACACTTCAGTCTCAATATATTCCATTAACAAGTTAGCGTCTGTTGTACTGACGAGCCAAAAACTTGTTTAAAACCCATTTATGACGAGAGTTGCGCTAGCGCAACACCAGACCATGCTTTACGTTTTTCTCTATTTACAAAAAACAAACAACATTTTTCCCGTTAAACGCATAACTGTTTTTCTCCTAGGTATATAAAGACTCGTACAAAAACGTATTTAGGATCATTATTAGTTGTGTGTCTCAATTGTGTGAACAAGAAAAGTGTTTGATTTTTGTCCTTAAAAAATTATGGATTCTGAATCTAAAAAATATTGGTAAGTCTATAATAAATGCTATTAGTTTGAAACTATTATTCGATTTTATGTAAAATATATCAAACTTTATAATGTATAGTAGACAAATTGCAAACAAATTATTTTTTACCGTTTTTTCTACTGTTTTTTTGGAGTGTTGCGCTATCGCAACTTTGGGCATATACTAACATGTTTTTATTTTTAAGGAAAACTCCATTGACTACCTTGGCGCAAATTCTTGATGCCTTTGATAATTTACCAGATGATGTTGAACTGCCAACGGACATATTTTTAGAACCTCCGGAATTAAATATTGATACCGATGAAGATTCAGGTGACGAGGATGAATCTAATCCTAACAATTTCACAACAAATCAGTTGCACGCTGGCGTTGAATTGCGATATAATACAGATGACCTAAGCAACAACCAATTTGAGGAAATAATTCCTGCAAGCGCAAATACTCCGCAACGGGTAAATCAAAATTGGGGACAGGGAAGTGAGGAAAACTTTAGATTATCGGCACTTTTGTATAAATTCAAATCATGGAACGGTAAATTTATGTGCCCTTTGACGCTATCGGAGGAGTCGAATGCTATCGAGTTTTTACAATTATATATTACACCATCATTCGTCGATTTAGTAGTAAATCAAACTACTAATTATGCTGCAAAAAAAAAAATAAAACAATAAGTATTGATGCTGACGACGTTTATGCGTTTCTGGGTGTGATGATTTTATCTGGTTACAACACATTACCACGAAGGCGATTATATTGGGCTAATGACGAAGATACACGAAATGGATTAGTATCAAAATGGATGAGGAGAAATTTATTTGAAGACATTTTTACAAATATTCATTTTATCGATGTCGATTCAATTGGACAAACTACTGACCGATTTGCCAAAATACGCCCCTTCATAAAACATTTAAATGAATCATTTTTAAAGTATGCCCCGATGGAGATGAATATTGCAATCGATGAATCAATGATTCCGTATTATGGTAGGCATCCATGCAAACAATTTATACGACAACAAGCCAGTCCGTTTCGCGTATAAGGCATGGGTGGCTGCTGGTAGATTGGGATACTGTTACCAGTTCGATTTATATCAAGGCCGTAATCAACAACGTCCTAATAATTTCGGGCTCGGAGAATCCGTGGTGCTAAGTTTTGCATATAAACTTCAAAACAATTTTCCAGGTATTCCTTTTGCTTTTTATTTTGATAATTTCTTTACAGGGCCAAATCTCTTATGCGCACTTAATGAAATGAAATTTGTGGGCACAGGGACTTTGAGAGTGAATAGATTAAAAAACATAAAAGCTACGGATAAGAAAATTTTAAATAAAAAGCCAAGGGGATACTTCGAAAATCACGTAGACAAAGAAAATGAATTGGTTTTGACCCAATGGAAGGATAACCAAACTGTGTCTTTATTATCCAATTATTTTGGAAAATATCCAGTGGGCACAGCTCGGCGATACGTTCATTCAGAAAAAAAGAGGGTTGACATTCCACAACCAGCCGTAGTAAAAATGTACAACAGAAACATGGGTGGAGTTGATATTTTGGATAACCATATCTCAAATTACCGGATGAATATTCGTGGAAAAAAATTTTACATGCCCGTGGTTTTGTGGATGTTCGATTTAGCAGTGACTAATGCGTGGACTTTAGCTAAATCATATAATGTCAAAATGGATCAGCTCGAGTTTCGGCGACAGTTAGCAAGATCTCTCCTGATTCGGTATGGAAAACTGGCATCGAGAGGGAAAACTGCCAAAACATCTACATTTTTAGCGAAAGGACCACATACTAGTGTAAAAACTGACACCAGGTTACGATGCAGGCATTGCCATTCGCAAACTACATATGCATGTTCAACATGCAATATTGCACTACATAGCAAATGTTCCGGAGAATTCCATCGGCAACTAACATAAATTTGGCTACTAATTTTGTAAAAATCATCATAATATGTTGTGAATTAGAAATGTGATTGATAATTATAATTAATAAATTTATATTTCGACTTGATATATTTGAAATATTTTGTTTTATTTTAATTAGTTTTATTGTTATACGTAAATAAATAAAAAATTTGTAAAACAAAAAATGTATATCCGAATGCCCATAGTTGCGTTAGCGCAACACCCCATATCTTGGATCCTATCAATATTAACGATTTATTTTTTGAATTTTATGTTTTTTATAAACTAAATAAATAGAAAGAAATAAAAAAATATAAAAAAATTGAAAAAAAAACCTCTGTCACAAATGGGTTTTAAATCATCTCTGTTAAAACTAAATTCTGTGTGATTCAAAACAAATTTTAATCCCTCCAAAAAGTTATTTAAATCTAAATTAGTGTTACTTTTAAATTTTATGGCATTCCAAAATTTGTTTACCAAATTTAAAAACCAACGAGTCTACGTTGGTAAACAAAGATTCAACGTCCAAATATATTAAGATATCATTTTGAGGTAGAACTAGCTATATTTTGAATTTATTTTACACTACAGTTCACTTGAATAGGAATGACAGTTTTCTTGGAATATTTCGAAATCGATCCAACTTCTTCAATATTTTTTTTTACAGAATTATAAGTTTTGATCAAGCAATATTTATTAAAGGAAAAACAAATTTATTTTTCATGATTAATTTTGCTTTCTTATTTTTTTCTAAAAAAAATGGTAAATTTGAATGTTCACTTGAATAAGAACGATTAACTAATCTTAATAAAAATTAATTTTTTTATTCACTAAAAATATAATTGAGTTCGACTTATTTTCAAAAATTAATTGAGTTTACGTAATTTTAGTAATGCGTACTACTTCCTTTATTAAAAATAACTTCATACAACCTGCTGGAGATGGAGTCATACAAAGATTTTAAATAATCGAAAGAAATCTCTTTCCAGGCTTCATTTATCGCCTTAATAAGGCTTTCTCTGCTGTCGAATTGTCGACCACCTTCGTAAACTTTCCGGGACAGCCAACCCCACACGTTTTCCATGATATTGAGATCGAGAGAATACGGTGGCCACGGCAAAAGCTCTACGTTTTGCTGCGATATCCATGACTTGATTATATTAGCTGTATGGATAGGGGCAATATCTTGCTGATATATCCATGGCAAAGGCCCCAAAAAATTATTGAAGCAGAGAAATGCTTTTTCAGGGATGCTTTTGCTGCGGTCATTTTTCCAGTTGGAAATGACAAATCTCCTGGACCATAAAATGATACAGCCCCCATACCATAACGCCTCCTTCCCGGCTATGGTGGATTCCTAGAACTTTTCCTGTTTTCGAAGTTCGTGGAAATAATATTCAAACCCATCGAGGTTAAATTTCTTCTCATTAGAAAATACCATACGTTCCCATTTTTCAGCCCATGTCGTTGCCTCGAGAAATCTAACCTTTTCTGTTTCCTCTCATGATTTAGAGGTGGTTTCTTTTGAAGCTTTGTTCGACTAAGGTGATAAGGTGATCTGATTTTTTAATCACTCTCCATATTGTTATTCACCTTGCCTCCACACCAACTCTCGTTTTATTTTTTGCACAAGATAGTGCGCAATTGGATGCTGTCCTTAGTATGGCCCGCTTGTCGGCTGCAGATGTGGCCCCAACAGTTCGTCCTTTGTTGTTTGAGCCATATTCATTTGGATTTTTGGTAAAATTGAATATTACAGTCTTACTTCTTCCTATTTTATCTGCAATTGCTTGTAGAGAATAATTTTCGCTGTGTAGTACTTGAATTTGGGCTATTTCTTCCGTACTAAGTTTTTTCCGCGACCCATATTTTTATTTTTTTATGTTAAATTAGTAACCTTTTTTAAAAAAATGAATTTAATTTAAGTTTAACTAACACTTCAAATTTATTGATATTTATGGTCGTTTCTATTCAAGTGAAACAAACAAAAATCACACTTTTTAAGAAAAACAAAATAAAATAAAATTCTTCTGGCCTACTAATTTATTTTTATTTAAAAAATTTGTCATTTTAAACAAGTGCTAATCCTGTAAAAGACAATCTTGGAAAAGTTGGATCGATTTCGAAATATTCCAAAAAAATTGTCGCTCCTATTCAAGTGAACTGCAGTGTATATCTAAAATCTTTCGCGTTTTTTATCGAAGAAAAATTATTTGCAACAAAACAGTAGTGGTGGTACAGTGGTGACCCCAAATAACTTATAATTTGAATTGAAGAAATACCAAATTTTTTAATTCATAATATTGTTGTCTGACAAGAAGTTCATTTTCTCTAAATATTCAGTTTTGTTCATGAGAACCGTTTCGTTACCTTTGTCAGCTTTGAATACATAAATTTCGCCGTTTTCTTTCAAAAATCTTTTTGGCTTAAATGGATTCTGATTTTTTTGCGTTTCATCAATTTATTTTTATATAAAATATTTGTTCGAAATGTTACTGCACTTAAAATTTGGCAGAATATTATAATTCTGTTTCTAATACTATTGTGAGTTTCCTCATCTAATTTTGAGATGCTACTCTCTATTTCCGCAACAATTTTATTATAAGGAACAGAATCCGTCCTAAAAGGTAAGCAAAATGTATTACCTAAACTGAGAATTTTGGTCACATTTAATTATTTAGAATTTGACATTACCGAATTTAATAATGAAGATATTAAATTCTGAAGAAATTTTGATATGTAGGATTTTGTAATTGGGTGGAGTGAATAAAAACAAGTAGAATCCTAATCTATTCCGCACTTACTTGATGATTTCAAAGATTGGATATACAAGGAGATTTTAGTTTAGTTTGGAAATATATGTATGTTGATCAAAATGGCCCAATTGGGCCATTTTTTTATTTTGGTCAATTATGTATACCCTATGACGAATGAGCTCCTGCTCAAAATAGGGTATGTCAAAATGTATGTATTAATAAATGAATGTAATAAATAATAAATAATAAAAATGCAATATTCGAAAAATGAAAAATTATCGTGAACCCCCGGAGAAGTGAGGATTCACCAAAAGTGCACAAATTTTGAGGTTTGATCGTTGAAAATGAAAAGGTTATAGCGGGGGTTATTTTTTTAAATTTAAGAGATGTATTTTGGTTGAAAATTTCGATCATACTGTTCGAGCTCTGGGTTCATACCAAAAATTTTAATTTTTTACGCTACTTAAGTGTTCCTGGGTATCAAGGTTTATCGCCATCGATAGGTTTAAGAGAAAACGTTTACTTAAATTAGTACCTTTTACGGAAAAGGTAACTCTTATCAGTACTTACTTTTTTTTTATTCACTCCACCCAATTTGGATGGTATTTAAAAGTAATGACTCATATTGCTTGGGGAGGAGGCATTAAATCCAAAACTATATAAAGCAATACACTTTTTGTTTGTTGTAATAACTAAATTTAGCATTTTTATTATCAGTCAAAATTTATAATCTACACTTTTTTTATGTTGTAAAATACACCAAATGTTTTAAATATTTCCTGGTAGTTTTATAATTAAAAATAATTCCGATTGAATGATCAATAAGCCACGCTACAGTCTACTACTTTACTAACGTGTATTAGGGATTATTTATCATCAAAACGATATAATTTTCATTACAACATAGAACAATGTTATTTGTTATATGAAACAACAACTAATCAATATTTTATAGAAGAAACGGTTTTACTTCCCCCCACCTCAAGTATTTTAGTATAAAACAGAAATATGTTAAAGTAATTCCAATTTGCTGTAACAACTAAAACACAAATTTATAACCGATACAGCTCCAAGCCATACCACTAAAAATAAACGGGAAAAATCTGTTTTACTAAATGTTAAGTATTTTTTTGTTAATTAATTTGTTTCGTTTTGGTTTTACTAAAATAAAGTAGAAAGCGTAATTGAAACAAGATCATGTATATATGTACATACTTCTATTTAAGTACGTTTTTGAATAGAATATATTTTTGCTGTATTTCGGTTTGGTGCAATAATGCTCTGTTTTGTTTAGCAAAAAAAAAAACTTGATGTTAAATTGACCTGTTGCGGTTTTTAAACGAGTAGTTTAATCGTAATGCAAGAGTCCAATACCACTGACGATACATAAAACCAAAAAATACATTTTGATTAACCATTCTCGTTTCTAAAAGCAAAACATTTATTAAAAAGATTAAAATATGGAAATAAAATAAGTGCCGCAAAAAATTGCGATAAGAGAAATGTGTATAATGTATGAATATTTTAACAAACATGAAATTATGATGAACCCTTCTTCAACAACTGATAAAATTTCGCTGTCAGCATTAAATAAGAATAAATTACGTAATTATTTCTGTTGAAGGAGATAACCATAATTTTTAGGCGAGGATTTTAAGGTCAGACTTGAATAATAATTTAAAAATATTGTTAACAATAATAATGGCGATTTAGGAAAGCAGAACGATCAGAAAAATGTCATTTGTGTGTCGAGTCATGGTAAAGCAAATTCAAAAAAATTAAATTTCATTGGAGAAGAAAAATGATATTAAAACTCATATACATAGATAGCTGTCCGGCATATATGAAAGCCAACTTAATTATTGCTATATATTGAAAGCTAAAATTGACATATTGAGAGATTAAAATGAAAAAGATGCCTTAAAGTTGGCACAATCAACACATCATATGGAAGCTGATATAGGATTTAAATCCAAGGAACACGATAAAAAAAAAATCGGTTGAAGATACATAATTTAAAATGTACACTTTCGAACTTTAGCAGTGCTTACCAAACCCTCTTCTACAAACATTAATGTCATTCTAGAAGCGCCAATTGTGGATATACAATCCAGCAATTCATGATGGTGTCACGAATATACCACTAATATTTATTGCTTTATGTGGCAAAAAGTAATAGGAGGCCGTCTTTTCAGACATTTAACTCAAAAACCTTAATAGGTACAATCCATTACTTTCTATCAGTGTTGCAAAACGAAAAAAAAAATCATAACGTTATACATTTCGTTTTTATAACAATATGTTTATTTTTTCGTTACGTTATTTCGTTATGCAACAGAAAAAGATTTTATTTCGTTACGTTATAACGTTATAATTGCGTTATTTTAAAATTTTGAAGAATTTAGATTTCAGATTACCAGTATGAGTTTCAGGAATAAAAGGTTCATTTCCACATAATTTGCATGTACTTTTATCTTTTCCATCACAAAGTGTTAGTGAATACTTTTTTTTTCTTCTGCTATTTTTCTTCCCATACTGTGGTTGTTTTTTTTAGTAAAATAATAAAATAAATAAAGTATTAGAACTATGTATTATTTATAATAAAATAATTTTATTTGGTTTTTAGCTTAATATTTTATTTTTGTATTAATTATTTAATAAAAACCCGACACGTTTCGACGGTACATTCCGTCATTCTCAGGGGTACAATTTTTGCTTCGTTAAATTATCTATAGCACCGGCTACCCCGGTGGTACAATGGTTAGTTAGCATCCTTGCTTTTCCGGAGGTCCCGGATTCGATTTCCAGCGGGTGATGAAAAATCACTGCTGGTTAATGTAGGACCAATGAATTAATCACTCCGCACACAAAATTCTATGTATTTAAAAAAAAAAAAAATCGAAAAACGAAAAATGTCTTTTACGTTATCGTTACGTTTAACGTTATTGCAACGCAATTTAATTTATATAACGTTATGAAACCTAATTATGATAAATAACGCTATTTTATTTCGTTATTTCGTTATTGCGTTACGTTTCGTGTAACGTTTTGCAACACTGCTTTCTATATAGTGACAATTACGTAGGATAGAATAAGAATTCTTTTCTTAGCGCTATGCTTATGATTTTTTTTTTTTAGATTAGTGAAAACGTTTCTACTACTATAACAGAATGAACTGTATTGCATTTGATGCGAGTATCTGCTGTTGCTAGGAATTGTGGTTAGCACAAGTAATAGCCTTAAGTTTCTAGCAACACCTGTACTCGCATGGAATGCGATACGGTACATTCTGTTATAGAATGAAAAAACAAGAAAAGTAACGTCAATATCCATTATACGCAAGACCAGTTTCAGTTCGTTAGGACTTGTGGCACCTCGAAATTGTTTAATGTAATTTAACTGGACCAATAATACTTTTATGACTTTTCTGCTGCTATTAAAAGTAAGTTAATTAAGAAATATAAACCAGGACCATTCAGTTGACGTAACGTGAAATGGCTGAGATACTCAAAAAAATATGTTGGAATCCTTTAGTATAAAATCATATTGGGTGATGATCAGCCATTCAAAGAGCTAATTTATGCCGCAGAGGAGTAAATATTGTTAAAATAACAGATTTGAAATTCACTTACACTACACCTAATCCGATAACCAAAGAAAAAACGAAGGACCTTTTAGTTCTGCTACCATTTAAACACCTCAATTTTCACGAGTTTAATAGAGACTAGCAAACATTGGATATTCCAAATATACATACATCCTGACCTGGTTGAGGAGGAAGAACATATAATACCATAATAATGCTTCTGTCATTCTTCATTCGCAAAAATTTATATCAAGCATTTTTTTTAAATTTAAATATTATTATGATTTGTTACATGAAGTAGAAAAGTAATTGTTTGTGAAACATGTAATATATGAAATTATGATAAATAATAATTTTAACTGATATAGATTACAGTTATCGTAAAAACCTAAATAAAAGCAAGACCAAATCATGTATTTTCATTGAATTTGTGAGAAGAATCGTCAAAGAGAATGTAATGGTTACTGTATACAGTGGTACATATTCGTTTAAACACACCTGATTTATTTCAGAGTTTTTTAAATTAAAAAGAAAATCGTGTACTTTCGGCAATCTTCGCCACATGAAACTATAATGTATAAGTTAATGGTTCTTGTGGCATGTGCCGGACATATTCGTTTAAACGCAGCACGAAATTGTTCGTATTTGCTAAAGTTAATAAAATTGTAAAAAACAATTTTTATGTTTAGAGAGTAGATTGGTAAGTTATCAGTTTTTAAACGCAAATAGAAAACCGCGGTAGCGAGTCCTTTATATTTTTTCAGAAGATAAGTACAATGCCTAAAGAAAAATACTTGTCGGAAAAAGAAAAAATTGAAATTGATTTGTATCATAAAAAAATACTCAAATCGCAAAATCAGACTTCTAATTAACCGATCTAAGTATGTTGTCCGCTAATTTTTAAAAAAAGGTGAAAGGTATGGTATAAAAAATCCTCAAAAGGTAATCAAAAACTGTCAAAGAGAGAAATTGGGATGATAAAGCAAGAGACAACCAAAACAAACTCAATGCTACTCAAATACAAAGAAAGCTTGATCTGCCAGTATCAAAAAATCATGTATCCCATATTTTGCGAACAACTCCTTACATTAAATGGAAGAAGCCTCTTTGCAAACCATCGCTGAAACTAGAACACATAACAGCACGGCTTGAATTTGCCCGTAGATACATGCAATGGACAACGCAATGGAATTAAATAATCTTTTCTGATGAGAAGAAATTTAATTTAGACCGTCCTGACTCAATGAGCTGTTATTGGCATGATATTCGAAGTAATGATGTTCGGATGTCGAAAAGAAACTTTGGAGGTGGCAGAGTAAAGTAGCATATAGGTACATTATCATTTAAAAAGACGAAATGTTACTAATCTTTTTGATATTCTGCATTTATTACATCATTTAAACCGACATACTATTATTTTAAATGATAATGTATATGTAAACATATGGGGCATCATGGTTCGCCGTATTTACAATCAAAAGCCTCAAAATCTTACTTTTCTTACGGTTATGAAGCTCAAATTGAAAATTAAAGAAGTTTGGGCTGAAATCGGACCGGAAATACTTGAAAACTTGGTAAATTCGATACCAAATAGAATATTTGAACTTATTAAAAAAAAAATGGAAAATCAATAAACTAAATATTAAATATAACATTTTTGTTACTTTGTGCGTTTAAACGAATATTTCTTCTAATACCGTTGCTCTTAAATATAAGTCTTTGAAAAAAGTGATTCGCGGACTTTTGGTCTAAAACAATTTATCTAAACCAATTTGACTAAAGCAATTTACCTAAAATCAATTTAACTAAAAACAATTTACCTAAACACAATTTGCCTAAAATCAATTTATCTAAAAACAATTCATCTAAAAACAATTCATCTAAAAACAATTCGTCTAAAGCAATTCGTCTAAAACAGTTTATCTAAAACAATTTACCTAAAAACAATTTATCTAAAACAGTTTATCTAAAAACATTTCGTCTAACTACAATTGATCTAAAAACAATTTACCTAAAAACAATTCGTCTATACACAATTCATCTAGAACAATTTAACAAAAAACAATTCGTCTAAACTCAATTCAACTAAAAGCAATTTATCTAAAATCAATTTGTCTAAAAACAATTCGTCTGAAGCAATTTAACTAAAAACAATTCATCTAATCCCAATTAATCTAAAAGCAATTCGTCTAAAAACAATTCATCTAAACCCAATTTATTTACAAACAATTGTTAGTAGACAAGTTTTGTCTTTACTAAATTATCTAGTCATAACAACTTTTGCTATTTTTTCATGGGTTTAAGTAGTCCCGCTCAATTTCGCCGCTATTTATTAATTTCAACCGTTTAGATTATTTAATCAAAGAGAAATACATAGTTTTATTTTTAATAATAACTAAAACTGTTTAAAAAAATTCCCAATAAAAAACACGTCTTGTGTGTATCGACATAAAATCAAAAAGAAAATATAATTTTTTGACTGATAATATTCAAAAAATAATTCTAGGTTATGTCCAGTTCTACATAGCAAAGACAAAAACCTTGCTATTAGCGGGAACTATCGGTTAAAGCTGATTTACATTCAATCTTTCCGTTCTTTTTCAAAAGATAAAAGATTACAATAAAAAATGCGTTTTAGTATGATTTCCTTGTTTTTGATTAAAAAGAACGGAAAACCCTGAAAAAGATGAACTGGTTTGTCTTTCTTCGTTAAAGTTGCTCAAAATTTATAAAATCAAAGTAACATCATGATAGGAAAAATGAAAATTTTTATATGGGTAAAATGTATTTGCACTTTTCTTCGTGTTTCTATTCTTTTGCAAAAGAACGGAAAGATTGAATGTAATAAGGCCCTTTTACATTCAATCTTTTCGTTCTTTTTCAAAAGAATAGAATCACGAAGAAAAGTGCAAATACATTTTACCCATATATAAAAAAGAGACGGGCATACGCAAAATTTCATTTTTTCCTTTCAAAATGTTACTTGGATTTTATATCTTTTGAGCAACTTTTACGAAAAAAGTCAAACCAGTTCATCTTTTTCAGGTTTTTCCGTTCTTTTTCACCAAAAAAAGTTGAGTGTTGCAGTAAATACTACTAAATAGTATTGAATAATACTTTTTGAGTATTCCTTCTGATTTTAATACAAGGAAATCATACTAAAACATATTTTTTACTATAAATCTTTTATGTTTTGAAAAAGAACGGAAAGATGAAAGAAACGTAAAGAATATAAATCAGCTTTTAGCCGACTGGAAAGCGCTATGTAGGTTATGTAGGTACCTACCTACATATTTCTAAAATTTAGTAAAGACACATTTTTAGAAACTTTTTTTGGAATGGCCAAGTTTAATCGGTAATTATTTTTATTTAAATAATTTTACATATTTTGAGACGAATGCATCTAAAGAATTGTTTTTAGACAAATTGTTTTTAGATGAATTGTTTTTAGTTAAATTGTTTTAGATGAATTGTGTTTAGACGAATTGTTTTTAGATGAATTGATTTTAGATGAATTGGTTTAGACGAATTGTTTTTAGACGAATTGATTTTAGGTGAATTGGGTTTAGATGAATTGCTTTTAGACAAATTGATTTTAGATGAATTGTTTTTAGTTGATTTGAGTTTAGACGAATTGTTTTTAGTTAAATTGTTTTTAGGTAAATTGTTTTTAGATCAATTGTAGTTAGACGAAATGTTTTTAGATAAACTGTTTTAGATTAATTGTTTTTAGGTAAATTGTTTTAGATAAAAAATCCGTTTTCCGAAAAAGGTATGTATGTAAATATTTTTATTTGTTTCAATTATATGTTAATATGTTATGTATGAGTAGGTACATTAAACCTTGAAATATATTAACATGAATTATGTTTTTTCATTTCTCAACATCGAATTGCTTAAAACCAGTTGTGTGTTTAAACGAATATGTACCACTGTACAAGGCGTCAAAAAATGAAAAAAAAAAATTGCCATCAGTCATCGGTTACAACTCTTCACAGCCGATATTCTTCAATGATTATTATTATTACTTGAGGGCCATGTGGGGGCTCAAGCCACCCCGCACTGCGACCTAAAAGATCTTTTGTGCATAAGCCCTACTTAATTATCCGTCCAGTCAATATTCAGGCTCTTAATGAACCTGATAATACTGCCTAACGGTACGTGATACATACTATCTGGGCTCATTGCTCTCCCTCCTAGATGTTTTAATTATCCGTCCAGCCAATATTCAGGCTCTTAATGAACCTGATAATACTGCCGACCGGTACGCGTTACATACTATCTGGGCTCATTGCTCTCCCTCCTAGATGTAATAACATTTACTTCTGCTAGAAGAGCGGTAGCATTGGGACTCAAGGACTTCGAGAGGGCAGACCCACTCCCGTATATTCCTATCCGTGCCTCGTTTACCGTTTTGATTTTACTCTTGCGAGTTGCTGGGACATACTATCTGGGCTCATTGCTCTCCCTCCTAGATGTTTACTGCTGGAAGTACTTCTACACGTGATACATACTATCTGGGCTCATTGCTCTCCCTCCTAGATGTCTACTGTAGGAAATACTTCTACACGCGTTACATACTATCTGGGCTCATTGCTCTCCCTCCTAGATGTAATAACATTTACTTCTGCTAGAAAAGCGGTAGCATTGGGACTCAAGGACTTTGAGAGGGCAGACCCACTCCCGTGTATTCCTTCCCGTGCCTCGTCTACCGTTTTGATTTGACTCTTGCGAGTTGCTGGGAATAGAAAGGTCGCCTTTAGGTCACCCAGGTGCCTGGGTGCCTGGTATCCAGAGTCCGCATATATAGACTGATTAACCTATCAGCCATTCATCCATCGGCATATGCTGTTCCACCTTAGATTAGGGATTTTTTGTCAAGGTTTTCTCCTTTAGCGCCGTACTTTAGCCTGTCACAAAAGTCTATATTCAGCCTAATGGTTACAGTTACCGGTGGTTGCCACGAGGAGGCAGTACGTACACTTGCGCCTACTGGAAGGTTACGGAGCCCCTTCCAATAGACGCCAAACCACCATAATCAATGATTCAATGATAGTCTTACTTATAACACAAGAGACCTCTTAAAAAATGCTAAACTTCTTAAATCGGAGCTTAAATATAAATATTTATAGATTAGTTGCGGCACCATCTTAATAAGGAAACAGGATGGTCCAGATATACGAATTATTAGGAGCAATTCTAACCTTAATAGTTTATAAGTATAATTTTAATTTAAAATTTTATTATTGTTTTATTTCTAAGTAAATCTGAAATTTTATGCTCAATTGTCAGGGTTCTACAGATACTCTTAATAATGATAATATATCTTTCTTTTGTAGTGAAAATGGTGCCAATGAAACAACCAACAGGTGTAATTTAAGTTTCTCTATTGTTCAACAAAATATTCGGTAAATGAGAGCTAATTTTGAAGTGTTTTGCACAGAAATATCTAAATTGAAGGTAAAGTCGCACGTTATAGTGCTAACGGAGGTCTGGATTAGTAGAAGATGGCTTCGTATGGCTTAGCGTCTCTGTTAAATTCCCCTACAAGAGTGGTTAAATTTTCTTCTTCCTGTATTGATCATGTTTATTATTATTATTTGTACATGAATTAAATGAATTAAATTACAGATCATAATTTAATTCATGTACAATTTGCTATTACAAAAGGATTTAGAGAAAAAAATTCAAATGTAAAAAAAAAAAATTTTGATTTTGAATCTTTATTAACAATTCAAGATCCGTCTGATGCTTTGAATTTGTTTATTACAAAGTTTAATTTGAGAATTGTACAAGTTTTAGTTTCGTTTCAAACCATAAAAATAGAAAATTAAAACCATGGATCTCTAATTATTTGTGTAACAAGGTTAACTTAAAAAATAAATTGGCAAAATCAGTAAAACAGCATCCCCTAAATCTCATCCTAAGAGAAAGGTGTATTTCATTTAAAGGGAAATAAAAAAATTAGTTGAGGAAAAAAAAATATATTATCTGGAAAAATTTAATGAACAAAAAGGGGACCCTAAAAGACAAAGGAAGCTCATTAAAGAAATCGTTGGCACGAAGAGAGAATATATTTCGATACTATTTAATATAAATAACAATAAAAAAGTTACCGATAATGCTTCAGTAGCTAGTGAATTTAACCGATACCTTATCGAATAATAAAATAATATTCCAATCGATCTGTATCCTGAGCTTAAAAATGTTTAAGCTTATGACCTTTAAATCAAATCTTAGTTGTTGCAGGACTGTTAATTGACATTATGAAAGCGTACGATACGGTTGATCATGATCTACATCTTTATAAAATAAATTGTTCAGGCATCAAAGGAGTGGCAAACGATTGGCTTCGATCATATCTAACAGGTCGATATCAAGCTGTTAAATTGGGTAATAAATAAGGTCCTTGAGCCGGCGGTTTTTTGATTTATGTAAATTCCATATTTAAACTGCCTCTTTCTTCAACTTGTCAAGTTGCTTATTGTGGAAAATTGTATAAAGATGTGTTTTTTTTTAAATTAACCATGATTTAAATTTATTAAGAAAATGGTATGATTTTCATTTTATGTCGTTAAGCTCCAAAACAAAAGCTATGTTTTTTAATATATCACAGCATAAGAAGCCGGATTGTAATATTACCTACCAATCCACTTGCTGTACAAATTTTGGAAAAAATGAATTCACTGCTAATTGTGATGTAAACTGCATTCCTATCGAGTTGGTAGATAATTTTAAATATTTAGGCCTGAATGTGGACAGCAGGCTTAACTGAAAAACTCATGTTTGTACATTAAGAAAGCACTTAATAAATTGCAACAGACAGCTGTATTTGCTTAGATAAGCTTGTCCTAAAAGTGTGCTAATATCTGTATATTATGGTCTGGTATAAAGCAAAATAAGTTACGGCATTTGTTGTTGGGGGGGTATTTATAAAGATACGGTTAACCTCTTGGAAATAGCACAAAAGTATTCCATCAGAATAATATGCAACAAAAATAAACGAACATCAAGTTTCACAAGTACAACATTTTTCTATGTAAGACATTTTTTAATGTAAGTTAATTGGAGAGTATCGTAATATAATTGTATAATTATATAGATATAAATGGAATCTAAAACTACGTATTAGGTACTTCTTCGTATAACTAGAGAATTTCTCTTTTTTTCTTGTTAAATTCTTTGAATTGAATTGTGTTCTATCCTTTACAAATATTTTTAGAAAACAACAATAACAAATTTTTTTGACATCTTAATTCAAACTTTCATAATGCTCTCCTGAAAAGTAAGTAAAATCGACTTAATTGGATTTGCGTTGCCTTGTCACCACAGAAATATTGCCATCAATCATATTATCACTTGTAAAAAAAAATGTTTTGTTTTTTTTTATGATTAAGATAAGATACATCTATGTTTTGAAAATTATAAAAATTAAAGTAAAACCGTGTTTAGTTGGAATTAACCTTTTATAATTCAACTTGGGAGTTAAGCCATTCTATATTGTCCCAAGATTTGGTTACAAATAAATATATGAAAGCCAAATAATTATTACATTTATAAAATAAATTCGACTTTTCAAGATGATACGATGCCGGGTGTTATCTTTTTTCTGTAAGGACATCATTCAACATGCCTAAAATAAGAATTATTCGGTTACACATACAAGAAAATCTAAAAACTATGTCGTTTTAAAGCTTTTTTAAAACCTTTGAATATAAATCAGTCATAAAACAATATCAAGGAATTATAAGAGTTGGTAGAATTAAAGTTTAAATTAGGAAATACACTTGCCAAATGAAACTTAATTGTATAGCATTTCCATATTGAAGTGATAAGATAGAAGATAGTAAACTGACGACTTTTACGATTTCCAAAAAAAATCAAAATTTTGATAACACATATCTTGTAGACAACAAAGCCAAAACTTTTTTATGCTAATAACCAGAGTCTTCTAGAGTATAGAGCCATAATCATTATGACGTATTTTTTAGAAGCTTTTTTAGTTGTATAACTTTTCACTGATTTCCATAGGAATCCATAGTAAAAATAGTGTTTTTTAGCTTCAAGTTTTTCAATGAAAAAAGCATAAATGTTACAAAATTTTTATACAAAAGTGTTCTACATATCTTTAGCAGCAATATACAGGAAGGGTATATTGGTATTAAGTAAATATTAATTGCAGAAATATTAAAATTAAATTATTTCTAAAATATATTTTTCGAACTTTCATTTTGAAAAATACATCAAAGTTGGCTCTGACGAATTAAAATAATACTTGCTAAATTTATCCTTAGTTTTACTAGTGGACGTTAGATGTCTCAGATTTATACAGAAAAATGCCAAAAAAATTGTTTAATCACAAAATTATGACACATTCTTAATATTTTGAGAATTTGTTTTGATTTTCCTACAATTTTTGCACTTGAAATTTCTCCAGGTGGCAATTTTTGGTACGATTTTACAAAATTTTTTTTGCCATCACTGCCATCTATGTAATGTATATTGACTTAATGTACACGATTTGTAGTAAGCTTTTCTTTTTAATTTGACCAGAATGCTGTTGTTATGAACTTTTTTTTATATTTTGGTTTAAATAAATCAATTATTACAAGAAAATGAAAACGATTTACTTAAACGATATTCTTCATACTTAAACGATGTTCTTCATATGGCTTGTATAATCAAGGTTGCTTTGTAATAACTCGTAAAAGTGTTAAACGAAAAGTACCAATGTATTTGTTTTTTAAACTCATAAATTATATAATTTGTTTGTATACAGATAAATTTCAAGAGCTCTTTAAGAATTTAAACCTCGATTAGAATTAATTACGATTATTCAAGTATATCAACCCAATTTCTGAAAAATGAATATGAACGAAACGAAAAAGTTTTCTTTTATTTTTTTATTCAAAATTTGTCTTTTCCATTTTCCAACGTTTTAAACATCAATTGAGGTAAAAATATCTCTGACAATTTTACTCATAGGAAAGTAAAGTAGAAATTGTTCACCTAAGAACAAAGTTTGTTTGAGTTAAAAAAAATTGTGCCCAGAGATTTTTTTTCTTTTTTATAAGTTAATTTTTCAACAATATTGTGAAGTCCTTTAAATAAAATATGTGGGTATACTAAAATTAACGTCTACGTCTTTAATCGTACAGTCTTGTAAAGTTTTATGTATTTTTATATCCTATTTCGACGTTTTTATTTATTTTGTTACATTTTTAAAGCATTATCATTTTTTCATATTTTTTTTATAATTTAATCTATAAAATCAAAGTTTGTAATGAAATATTAAAAGGTTTTGATTCGTTTGATGATATTAAATCGAAAATATTTGTTTTATAATTGGGGGGGGGGGGGGGGGGGGAGAAGTGGAAAAAATCTCGTTTGTGTAGACGATGAGCCTAGGAAAATATTATTAGATCCCTCCTTCCATTTTATTAAGTTTTGTATTAAGCAATGCTCTCATTTATAAAAATCATCTCAGTTCTAAAGTTCTAAATACAATTAAATTTAAAGGTAACCCGATTTTAAGACGGTTTCATCATCTTTTACCCAAATTTAAATCATCTTTTTGTTTGTGTACCTTTTTCCCTCAACAATATTATTGTTTACAAAGTTTTGAAAACAGATCTTTTTCAATATTCGTAACCTTCAAAACGAAATTTCCTTTATTCATTTGAGTTCATTTTGAGTTTTCGGTTGAAATATTTTACTTCGCCATTGTCTGAATATTTTGATAGTCTGCAAAAAAAAAGTCTTAGTAATGTTAAGAAAAACATTGTTTCGAATCTTGTTTGGTTATCGACAAATTTTCTAGGGATACTGCTAATTTTATTGTTGTACAGCAAAATCTTTTTAACTATATTTGCATATGGAATTTAATTAATTAGATTATGAATTTCAATAATCCATAATTTATGGTAACGAATTTATTTTTTGTTTTCATATACATTTAAACTTGAATTATAATCGCATTTTGCAAAAAATTTTATTTTATAGATACAAGAAATTGATTTGATTTGTTGGTAAAATACTAGCTTATAATATTTTGTTCTGAGTTACATGTAAATGTTAAATCATTAAGATTAGATGTTAATAATATGTTTGGAGTTATGTAAATATTATATAAATTAGTGAAAACCACTTAATTTTTAAAATAGAACACACATTACCAGCATTACACGCTTACAGAAAGGACTAAAGTGAATTGTCTTGCTTTTGCGCAAACTTTTTTGGAACACCTAAATGGAGATCACATCTTGAAGAATATCTGGTTTAGTGATGTAGCTTCTACCTCACGGTTCACGTGAACAAACAAAATGAAAAGTATTGGAGTACAAAGCATCCCAGGAAACTCCGTGAATCCATTATACCGCAAAAGTAACTCTGTTCTCTGTTTGGTGTACTTTATCGGCTAAAGTTATTGTAATGGTTGTTGTACGAGGAAATGTTACCCACAAGTTATTTCGATCTGCTTGATAACCACTTCACAAATCACAGCGAGGGGCCCCTATTAAGCTAATCGTTTTGTTTTGCGCAAAGTACTTGAATGAGTTTAGTTAAATCAGAATTTTTCAAATTTTGAGTTTTGTTGTTTAGTTTGTGAAGGTGTTACGCCATTTTTTAATTGTCAAGGAAAATTTGTTGATTTCCTTTTTTTTTTTTTTGCTTTCTCATTTCGAAATTGAGTTTTTTAAATTTCAATTTTAAACTCTGTATTTTCACTAGAATGGGTGGTGTGGTCTCAAAACGGAAAAATACGCCATCTTGGATATTTGGCCAGTTCGCATTATGAATTTAGATATCCAAACTAGATTTATATTCTTCACATAAGAATAAATGTGATATATTTACGCATAGAATTGTTCTTTTATCATACAACCATTGAGGAAGGACTTTACATAGAGAGAGATTTTGCATGACAAAAATATGCATATGGAAATAATTTTTGTTTCGTTTTGAAATTTTATTTGTGAAGTTGTGAAAAGAATATATAAATTTTAATTATCTCTTTCTATACATAATAGGGCAAGTTCATCTATAAAATACAAAGCAAACTATTTAAATTCAGTTTTTGTATACCCACCCACACTTTATATATTATTGAAATCCACCTTCTTATGATGTGGTAGTAGTGCCAAACTGTAAAAACAAGAATTTTGTTTTTTTATTTCGTTTATTCCTTTATTCATTTCGTATTTTTTATTTCGTGTTGGTTGTGTGTTTTTGAATTAAAACTTGTCCACGCCCTACGGCTGATGATTTGTTGTGATCATTTTTCACTTTATGCTAATCTATTTAAATGCGCATAGAAACACCATAGGATAAAAAGAGATATTAGAAATTTATACTTTCTTTTCAGTTTATCGCTCTAACCGGTTTAGATAAAGATGCAAAATATAATTTCATGTCATTTTTCTTTCATACAAATTATTTCTCTAATGTTCTTACTCAATGATACAACCACAAATGAGTTACACTAAAACGAACTTTATACCGAATGAGACATCTAAAATCTGACGTGTGTTGTTGAAATTATTATGACTTTAATTATGAGTCATCTAAATCCTTGAACATAGAAATATCCTTTATTCTCATAAGCATAATAGTTTTACTATTAACGAAATAGCTTTTTTACTTTAACTTTGACGGTTTAACTTTAACTTTTTAACATTATAGTTTTATTTTTAACTTTTTAACTATAACTTTAACTTTTCAACTTTATCTAGTTAACTTTAACCAGAGCCTTCTAGAGTATAGAGCCATAATCATTATGACGTATTTTTTAGAAGCTTTTTTAGTGGAATAACTTTTCACTAATTTCCATAGGAATCCATAGTAAAAATGGTGTTTTTTAGCTTCAAGTTTTTCATTGAAAAAAGCAAAAATGTTACAAAATTTTTATACAAAAGTGTTCTACATACCTTTAGCAGCAATATACAGAAAGGGTTTATTGGTATTAAGTAAATATTAATTGCAGAAATATTAAAATTAAATTATTTCTAAAACATATTTTTTGAACTTTCATTTTGAAAAATACATCAAAGTTGGCTCTGACGAACTTAAATAATACTTGCTAAATTTATCTTTAGTTTTACTAGTGTACGTTAGATGTCTCAGATTTATACAGAAAAATACGAAAAAAATTGTTTAATCACAAAATTATGACACGTTCTTAATATTTGCAGAATTTGTTTTGCTTTTCCTACAATTTTTGAACTTGAAATTTCCCCAGGTGGTTATTTTTGGTACGATTTTGCCAATATTTTACTGCCATCACTGCCATCTATGTAATGTATATTGACTTAATGCACACGATTTGTAGTAAGCTTTTCTTTTTAATTTGAGCAGAATGCTGTTGTTATGAGCTATTTTTATGTTTTGATTTAAAATATAAATCAATTATTACAAGAAAATGAAAATGGTTTACTTAAACGATATTCATATATGTTGAAATTCAAACATTTATGAAAATATTTCAGAAATCATAATTAAGAATTTGCAACGTTTTCATTTACAAAGTTGTCTTAGGAAAAAAAGTGATTTCCCATATGTTTTACTATGGAAACTTTGATTTTTTCCTCGTTTCTAATTCCCTTATAAAAGCTTCGTTTTTTAGATTATGGCTTGTATAATCAAGGTTGCTTTGCTTTAACTTCTCAACTTTAACTTTTATAACTTTTAGCAAACTTTTGAACTTTTAACAAATTTTTGGACTTTAAACTTTTAAATTTTAAATTTATAACTTTAACTTTTTTTCACTTTAACTTTTTAACAAACTTTTTAACCATAACTTGTTAACTTAACTTTTTTAACTTCAACTTTTTAATTTTAACTTTTATAAATTTTTTTAATTTTTGAACTTTAACTTTTTTAACTTTAGTTTTCTAATTTTAACTTTAACTTTTAAGCTTTAACTTTAACTTTTAAACTTTAACTTTAACTTTTTTAACTTTAACATTTTAACATTAATTTTTTAATTTTAACGTTTTTAACTTTAACTTTTCAATTTTAACTTTTTATCATTAACTTTTTAATTATAACTTTTCAACTTTAACTTTTCAACTTTATCTTTTCAACTTTAACTTTATAACTTTAACTTTTTTTAACTTTAACTTTCTATCAAAATTTTTAGCCTTCAACTTTTTATTTTAATTTTACATTTTTTAATATTCTTTAACTTTAACTTTAAAACTTTAACTTTAACTTTTTAATTTAAGTTTTTTAACTTCAATTTTTTAATTTTATCTTTTTTAATTTTTAAACTTTTGTAACTTTTACTTTTAAACTTTTTAACTTTAACATTTTTAACATTAACTGTTTAACTTTAACTTTTTAAATTTTTTAAGTTTAGCTTTTAAACTTTATAAATTTTAAACTTTTTAACTTTAACTTTTTTAAGTTTAACTTTTAAACTTTAACTTTTTAACTTTTACGTTTTAACTTTTTATCTTTACCTTTTCAACTTTAGCTTTTTAACTTTAACTTTTAACTTAAATTTTTGAATTTTAAATTTTTAAATTGTTTAATTTTTTAACTTTAACTTTTTAAATTTAAAACTATTAAATTTTAACTTTTTAACAAACTTTTCAATTTTAACTTTTTAACTTAACTTTTTAACTTTAACTTTTTAATTTTTAATTTTTTAATTTGCACCTTTAACTTTTAAACTTTTTAAATTGTTTAACTTTTTTAATTTTTTAATTTATAACTTTTAACTTCTCAACTTTAACTTTTTTAACCTTTTAACAAATTTTTGAACTGTAACTTAACATTTTAACTTTAACTTTTTAAATTTTTTTAATTTTTAACTTTTAAACTTTTTACTTTTTAAACGTTTTAACTTTAACTTTTAAACTCTAACTTTAACTTTTTAACTTTATTTTTTAAACTTTAACTTTAAATTTTAACATTAACTTTTTAACTTTAACTTTTTAACTACAACTTGTAACGAATAGACCTTGCGCCTATTCACGACTGCCAATGAGTTAAAAATACATTATAGCACAATCAATGGTGTGTATCGTTGATAATTTCCCCTTGGGTTTGAGGCGGCGATAATGATTATGAAATTCAATGTGCATGGGTCAGATGTCACATCTGTTTGACGTTTGTGTGTGGGTTTGCCACTCGAGTTGTGTGTCGTGGTTGAGGTGGTAAAGAAAAAAACTGAAGTAAGGGAGATCGTTTGCTGATGTGACAGAAGAAGTAACAAATGTGTAAACTTAAAATAAATTAAATAAAACAAAATTTTAGAATTTAATTAACAAAAAAAGCAGTAACTTAAAAGTATAAAGAAAGTTAAGAAAATACCGTATACCGGAATACGGAAAAGTTGGATATGGAAAAGTGGTAAACGGTGTGCATTTTACCCAAATAATTGGTACACACAAGTTATTCGTGCCGTCAAACATCATTTGTAATACCAGCAAAACTATAATACTTCTACATCATATAAACAGCAGCTTCCATTTTGGAATTGGCAATTGCGTGTGAAAAATAAAAACGCGCGACTTGAGAGCGTGTTGTAGCGGAGATAACGTGGACGAAAACAACAATCTTCAACAGGATTGCGCCATTATTGGTGAATAGTTCGGAGTCATTATAACCGCCTGAGCTGATTTACAGTATCGTAATAACGGATAGTCGGGTGTAAAATAGTATCCAAAATTGTAAACTTTTCTACAACTACATTTGTGTTTTCGTGTTTTTTTATTGTTCAAAATTATTATTCTTTATTTTTCTTTCTTTTCTTTTTTTGTATCTTGCTTTGGGTGTTTTTTTTTTTTATATTGTTGCAGCTCTTAGGTGGCGAGTTTCGGAGAGCTCTGCTGACTCCTACGCTGGGACGTGCATTAATTGCGGAATTCGTTTTTTTTGCAATGTTTGTTTGCCACTTAAGAAAAAGAATAAAATCATTTATAAGATTTCTCACTGGGTTCAATTATCGATAAGGCATTTTATTTTTTTTGTAAAATTATTTTTATTAAATTTGTGATGGTTGTAGTAAAGAAACAATGAAGCGTTAAGTTATTTAATTATTTTTCAGGATGTGAACGTAACGGCATGTGAATGTGAGTGCGTTTTAGATTTCTTTTGGTATGGTTTCACTAAGGCAGCAATTTTGACCCAGGAAGGCACCATCACAACCCCACACCCCAGACTGTGCGATTGCCGGCATAATGCTGCAGGTGGTGACTACTGGGCATCTGGTAACGGATGGTCGCAAGGTCGGCTATTCGTTACAAACTTTTCAACTATATCTTTTCAACTTGTAACGAACGCAAATTGGCATTCATTACTTTTTCCCTATACTTAACAATAAAAAAATTAAATTTTTCTACGATAGTGCAGTAACCTATGCTTTCGATGATGATTTTTGAATTTAAATTATATAAGAAAAGGAGCCTTTGCATCGTATGCTAAAATCGTGTGGAAATATTCTCATTACACAACGATTTCTTAATATTGCTACACGATTTGTGAAAACCCAAATGTTTTAATGGTTTAATAAATTTGTGTTGATTCGTACAAGCTTGTAATTTTTTATGTTTCTACTGATTTATAAATGTTACAGAGCTATTGTATCGTAGAAAAAATAGCGTGTGCAACTCGCGTGAAAATAAGTCATTGCAATACTCAAGTGAGTGCAGCCCTCGCTATTGCTCAGGCTGCAAATTTCACTTTCGTATTGCAATGACTCGTTTTCTTCACTTGTTATACAATATACTATAACGAACCATGTTTCTAAATTAGATTAATTCACAATTTTCAATATCAGTCAACATTTAATTATTTCCTATGGTCAGCGTGTATGCGCTCAAATGTTTGTTTGAGTGAACACAAGCGTGACCTAATAAACATAACTAAAATATACTACCTGAGATTGCTGACGCCGGCATACCAATAACATATAATAAATATTTACGTCAATAAAATATAGGTAATAAGAAAATTTTCTTTTAAGGCCAATAATGCGAATTAGCAAATTTGGGCCAAGTATGAAGAAATACATTTTTTTTTGTTAAATATGAATATTTGTAAAATAGGTTAAAAATTAATAAAAAATTTTTTTTTGATTAAGTATAATAGTGGGGGAAATTCAGTAATTTGAGGCCACCAAATTTGTATAAAAAGAGGCCAAAAATGACTGATGAAGGGGGGTCCACTAATTACAACCAAAAGATAAAGTCGATAAAAAAGAACACCCGCAGAAGGGAGTTAACTGTGTGTTTACAAGTAAAGTAGTTTTTAGTAACAATCTTAGTGCACAGTGTAATTTTATATAATAAAAAAAAATTTTATTGGGAAAATCTCAAATTGTATACAAGACTAGAGAAATAAAATTTATACGAAATATAGGTCAAAGAAGTTAAAGTAAAATCACATCAGTGTTATCAATTAAAGCAACCGAGAACAATAAAAAAAGGCGACAACCATGGTAAGTATAATGATTAAAAACACAACCTATACTAAATACCAGTCACCCAAATTGGTGATGTGTCTATCCAGCTGTCTCATTAGAGACGGGAGAAAGTAAGCGGAAACGCTTCTTCGCCCTTTCTGCTGGAAACGCAGTACCAAAACCCCCCAAATTCGTACTAAACACTGATTTTGTTTTTCTTCTTTTACATTTAATCTTTGATGGCTCAGAGCTAAGCTCACCATTATTGATTATGGTCGACGAACTCGCACCATAATGATTCATCTAAGAGCCCGAAAAACCTCATACCTTCTAATTTATACATCCGTTGACCAAAAATTCAAAGTTTTGGTCCCAAGCCTAATTTGTCCTTTCCATATGCGGTATAACTAGGTTTCTCAACCGTTGTCACCCAATTCCCCACGATCAAGTTTACCTCTACCGGCTTTGAGCTCAGGTAAACGCCGCACAGGGTGATGATAGGCGGTTGAGAAACAAACTTTGTAAACGATTGAGTTGAGGTAACTCTATTCTCTCGTTACAAACTTTAACTTTTTAACTATAACTTAGACTTTTTTTCACTTTAACTTTTAACCAAACTTTTAACTATAACTTTTTAACTTAACTTTTCTAACTTTAACTTTTTAAATTTTTATAAGTTTTAAACTTTTTAAATTTTTAACTTTTTAACTGTAACTTTTTTAACTTTAACTTTTCAATTTTAACTTTTTAACTTTAACTTTTAAACTTTCACTTTAACTTTTAAACTTTAACTTTAACTTTTTAACATTAACTTTTTAACTTTAACTTTTCAACTACTTATAACTTTTCAACTTTATGTTTGCAACGTTAACTTTTCCACTTTAACTTTATAACTAACTTTTTTTAACTTAGACTTTTAAACAAACTTTTCAACTCTAACTTTTTAACTTAACTTTTTTAACTTTAACTTTTTAATTTTAACTTTTTAATTTTAACTTTTCAGCTATAACAGACTTTTTTCACTTTAACTTTTAACCAAATTTTCTAACCATAACTTTTTAACTTAACTTTTCTAACTTTATCTTTTTAAATTTTTATAATTTTTAAACTTTTTAAATTTTTAACTTTTTAACTGTAACTTTTTTAACTTTGACTGCTCAATTTTAACTTTTTAACTTTAAATTTTAAACATTAACTTTTAAACTTTAACTTTTTAACATTAACTTTTTAACTTTAACTTTTCAACTATAACTTTTCAACTTTATGTTTGCAACTTTGACTTTTCAACTTTAACTTTATAACTAACTTTTTTTAACTTAGACTTTTAAACAAACTTTTCACCTATAACTTTTTAACTTAACTTTTTTAACTTTAACTTCTTAATTTTAACTCTTTTAAATTTTTTAACTTTAGCTTGAAATTTTAAACTTTTTAAATTTTTAACTTTTTAACTTTAACTTTTTTAACTTTAACTTTTTAATTTTAACTTTTTAACTTTAACTTTTCAACTATAACTTTTCAATTTTATCTTTCAACTTTAACTTTTTAACTATAACTTAGACTTTTTTTCACTTTAACTTTTAACCAAACTTTTAACTATAACTTTTTAACTTAACTTTTCTAACTTTAACTTTTTAAATTTTTATAAGTTTTAAACTTTTTAAATTTTTAACTTTTTAACTGTAACTTTTTTAACTTTAACTTTTCAATTTTAACTTTTTAACTTTAACTTTTAAACTTTCACTTTAACTTTTAAACTTTAACTTTAACTTTTTAACATTAACTTTTTAACTTTAACTTTTCAACTATAACTTTTCAACTTTATGTTTGCAACTTTAACTTTTCAACTTTAACTTTATAACTAACTTTTTTTAACTTAGACTTTTAAACAAACTTTTCACCTATAACTTTTTAACTTAACTTTTTTAACTTTAACTTTTTAATTTTAACTTTTTAACTTTAACTTTTCAACTATAACTTAGACTTTTTTTCACTTTAACTTTTAACCAAACTTTCTAACAATAACTTTTTAACTTAACTTTTCTAACTTTATCTTTTTAAATTTTTATAATTTTTAAACTTTTTAAATTTTTAACTTTTTAACTGTAACTTTTTTAACTTTGACTGCTCAATTTTAACTTTTTAACTTTAAATTTTAAACATTAACTTTTAAACTTTAACTTTTTAACATTAACTTTTTAACTTTAACTTTTCAACTATAACTTTTCAACTTTATGTTTGCAACTTTGACTTTTCAACTTTAACTTTATAACTAACTTTTTTTAACTTAGACTTTTAAACAAACTTTTCACCTATAACTTTTTAACTTAACTTTTTTAACTTTAACTTTTTAATTTTAACTTTTTTTAATTTTTTAACTTTAGCTTGAAATTTTAAACTTTTTAAATTTTGAATTTTTTAACTTTAATTTTTTTAACTTGAATGTTTCAATTTAAACTTTTTAACTTTAACGTTTAAACTCTAACTTTAACTTTTTAACTTTAACTTTTTAACTGTAATTTTTTAACTTTATCTTTCCAACTTTAACTTTTTAACAAACTTTTTAACCTTAACTTTTGAACTAAACTTTTTTATCATTTTATATTTACCTTTTTTAATTTTTTTCAACTTTAAGTTTAATTTTTAAACTCTAACTTTAACTTTTTAACTTTAACTTTTAAACTCTAAATTTTTTAACTTTAATTTTTTAATTTAAATTTTTTTAACTTTAACTTTTAAACTTTTTAAATTTTAAACTTTTTAACTTAACTTTTTTAACGTTAATTTTTTAATTTAAATTTTGTTAACTTTAACTTTTAAACTTTTTAAATTTTAAACTTTTTAACTTTAACTTTTTAACTTTAGCTTTTTAACTTTAACTTTAGTACTTTAAATTTTTAACTTAACATTTTTAACTTTTTAATTTTTACTTTTTAAATTTTTTAATTGTTTAACTTTAACTTTAACTTTTAAACTTTTTAAATTTAAAACCTTTTAACTTTATTTTTTTAATTTTAACTTTTTAACTTTTCCTTTCACCCAGGCAGATAATCCTTAATTATTATCTTGCCTGATTTATTAAAATTTGACATCACTACCGTCTTCGCATTAATGCTCTTTTTGGCTTTAGCGAGTTGAAGAATAGTTTCTTTGTCAAATTTGTTGTAGAATTCCACAGTATGTAATAGGTTTCGGGAAAGTTTTGAAGTATGTCCTGTGGATATGTTTTATAAATGATTTATCTGTGCTTCATTAAATCCAAAGCATTTAAAAATTTCGTTTGCTAATACTTATCAGTAAATTTTCACTAGTATTGAAAGAATGACAAATAGACATTTATAAAAAAATGTTTTATCCCTTAGACACAAACTGTTTATACAAAATTATCAACACGATCTGTATTATGATGATGTATTATTAAATATGTATTGAGATTTAGACAAACCAATAACCAACAGTTATTTACACATTATATTGAACAGAAAAAAAAACTGTTACTAATAGTAATTTATAACTGTAATCCATATATTTTTAGTTCTCACTTAAAATTATTAATTTTAAAATTAATTACAGCGGAATTATATTATAGTAATAAATTGTGATTTCGATTGGAATTAAAAATGTAGAACAATACAGTTTAATTTATTTAAGTTTTATTGTTTGTATTGTTTTATCACACGATGTAATCACAACGAGAGCAAAAAAAAAAAAGCAAAAACTATAAATGTGTTTATTTGTTTTTACAATATCTGTATAAAAAATTATTAATAAAATCCCGTATTATAGGCAATCACTGTACTTTTATAACATAATTGAGCAAAAGTGTTGCTATTATGAATGACTTTCAAAAATTGCAAAATTTATACGGCCAGTAGGTTAAATGAATCAGTTAAATTGATAGTTTAATTTATGCACAAAATTACAGATTGGAATTCGATGAAGGTCCATGAATTAATTATTCTTTACTATACACTTAGAATTTATTATGTATCACAATAAAATTTGCACAATAGATTTAAAATAATATAAGAACTATTTTTAAAATTAGAAGAGGCGATAAAAATACGTCTATTCACTTTCAGCCATGTTCTTTCCTTGACAATCTTTATGATGTAAGATAAAGCGGTTACTTCACTGTTGTAACACCACCATGTCAGAGCAGATTGAGGTCATCCTCAATTCCTGACCTATATGTCGAATGTACGATAATATTGCTGATTAAAAAATGCTGACTCCGGAATATTTTATAATAGGGGAACCTTTGGTATTTCGTATAGGAAACTCAATGTTTTTCAAAATCTCTAGAAACGTGTACAAGGTACCTTTAATTTATTCGATTGGCAAAAGAATGTATCCTACTTTGTAAGTTTGGTTTGTATTCTCAATTTGTAATGTTTGGACCAAATAAACGGGCTGCCTCATTTAGTGCAAGGCACAATTAACCGGATTCTATACTATATTTAAAAGATATATCTAGTCAACCTAAGTTTGACGGCATTTAAAAAAAACTTAACAACTATTTGTTGATACGAAACATGTGACGTTCACAACCTTGTTTCAGTTAAAATAACACAATTACTTTCTGACTGATAATAAATTTTTCCATTATATAGCAGTTAAATATATTCGTAATAAAAAAAATTTTTGCTTTTATATTTTTTGTACATAATACTGACAATTTTTTCTTAGAAGTATTATCTTTAATGTTACATTTGGGTTTTATTGTGGCCAATTTTTTTAGTTGGCCTGTTGGTTCTTTTATTGTAAATTGTATCGTGTGTGTTATTTGTTTTTATTTTTTTATTTTAACTTGCAAACATTTTTTGTTTAGTTATAATTTTTCCAGTCACTCCAGTAATCCCCTTAAGTAAAGAGAACAGAACAAATAAGCCAACAAAATGAAGGTCATTAACATTATGTGGATATATATGTACGTAGATAATATTATTTTGAAATTGTGTATATGGAAGATGGCCCGGATGTATTATAGGATGGAAGGAAAATATTAAGATGATTATTGTTGGAGATAATCGTGAAAGGATATTTTTTTATTGAAAATTTTATTTTTTGTTTGTATGTATATAGGTGGAATTTTGTCATGCAATAATCTGAGAGTATGATAAGGAAAAAATCTAATTTATAATGCGTGTGTCTCATCCAACCGTTAAAAATAAAATATATTTCATTTTTTTCATTTTAGATATGGACGCTGGGTGACAAGGCGTGTAGCAGTTGGGACAATAGCAACAATATGGCTATTAGCCGCATTAGTATCATTTGTACCAATATCGTTTGGTTTACATCGACCGGAAAATCCAATTGTATATATGGATAATGGAAAAAAATATCCAACGTGCGCGCTAGATTTAACACCAACATATGCTGTAGTTTCGAGTTGTATAAGTTTCTATGTTCCTTGCATCGTAATGATTGGAATTTATTGCAGGTAAACATTTTAAATATTTTATAACGCTGATAATGTTTTTTTTTTTAAATCACAAAACTTAAATTATTACATTAGGCTATACTGTTATGCTCAAAAACATGTGCGATCAATACGTGCGGTAACGCGGCCGGGTGAAATAGCCGAAAAGCGATATAGAAGTATACGACGGCCAAAACAACAAAAAAAATTAAAAATACGACATTTACAACATTCATCACCGTATCATGTGTCCGATCATAAAGCCGCCATAACCGTTGGCGTCATTATGGGTGTATTTCTAGTATGTTGGGTACCATTCTTTTGTGTTAATATTGTCGCGGCATTTTGTAAAACTTGCATCGGCGGCCAAACATTTAAAATTTTATCGTGGCTCGGCTATTCAAATTCGGCATTTAATCCAATCATCTATTCAATATTTAATACAGAATTTCGGGCGGCATTTAAACGAATATTAACATCACGAAATGCAATGTGTTGTGCCCAAGAAGTGGGTAATATACATCCTAGGCACAGTGATCGATTTGTAACGGACTATGCGGCAAAAAATGTTGTGATGAATTCGGGACGCTCATCGGCTGATTTGGAACAAGTATCTGCAATATGACCATTTGGTTGTTGTAAATAAATTTATTTTTAAAGACTGTTCTCATTAAAAAAAAAAATAATTTTATTTATCGTACACTACCGACTTTAGTTTAATAATTTTTAGTTTATAAAAAAAATATTTTTTTAAAATAAATTAGTTCAATAATTTTATGACACACACAAAAACGTGATCATATTTTTACAAGCAAGGCAAACAAATTAAAAAAAAATCTTATATTTAAAAATAATAATGAAGAAAAAATTATAAGCAAATACAATTCTAGATTAATAACAATAAAATAATAAAATTTATTGAATTAATTAAATAAAAAAAAAAAAAAAATAGAATAATTGTAAATAGTATTAAAACTCATAAATTTAACAAAAAACAAACAACGGAAAATGGAAATCTGCTTCTTAAAAAAATCAACCGTGAAAAAGAATAAATTTCCTTCCATGGTTTGTGTATTTTGTAAAATGAGAAAAATACAAATTTTCAACGACTCGTCGTCTTCTCTCGCTGGTTGAATGGTTTACAATTGTCCTTATAATAAAACAACTAATTTATTATTTTTAACAATCAAACTTTTTTTGTTATTTTATTTCGGTTTCAATTAAAACAGAATTTTGGATTTTATTTTGTTTTATTATATAAAAGCTAGTTAGGAGTAGTTAGTTGTTGTCATGAGTTGCATCCTGAGGAAATATGCATAATTTCAAGTTTGTCTACAATTCAATTAAAATTCTAATCTGTTTTACGTACTTCTATAAATTTGTATAGAATATGCAGTGGCTTAATAAAACTCGTTAGCTGCCATTTTAATGATACACAAAAATTAGATTTTTAAATAAAAATTAACTACTTCACACCGATATGTATACTAAAATACTGTGGAAAAGAAAACGTAAAACTAGGGTCGCCGCAGTCTCTTAGGTAGATAGATAATAAGCTTGCAGTATAATATGGAACGAAGTGTAAACATAGTAACAATGATCATCTTTAAATCAATCCTTGTTAATTCTACAAATATTTCTGGCTGATATTTATTTTCAAAGTAATAAAAATTTGATTTTAACTATAAAAATATATTATCTAGACCAGGACTGGCAAAAGCGTCGACCGCGGTCGACTGGTCGACCGATTAACTATCGAAAGTCGCCCGCGAGCAATATGAGAAAATGCATATTTAAAAAACTTTTTGACTGTTAAATCTCTTTATAAACATATTTAAAAAACAGTTCAGATTTATATGGTCCAATTTTGCGGAGAGTGGCTGGATATATGTCCGCATTTTTTGGATCCACCTATCTTTGCGAATCAGCTTTTTCTTCAATGAATGGCATTAAGACAAAACATCGATCTTGTTTAACGGATGATCATTTGGCATCATGCTTGCGAATCGCCATAAGCTCATATGATCCAAAATATGAAGAACTTGATGATAAGATGCAGTGCCACGTATCAGGTGCAAGTAGTAGCAGTAGTAAATAAACTTATATTTAATATTTTTAAAATTCTTGTATTATAAGTGATATAAAACTTTCTAATTTTGTCTTGAATTTAAACAAATAAATGAAATACAGTTAACAATTAAATATAGTTTCTCTGGTAGACCTCCAGATTTAATTTAGTCAAAAGTCGCCCGCAGGACTTGAAAGTTTTGCCACCCCTGATCTAGACACTTATATTATTTCCTTGCTAGTTAATGTAACCGGTTAAGTTCTAAACGTTTTTTAGAAAAACATTTTTTGCCATTCACCTTGTTTCCAGAGCATTGGGGGTAAAATAAATTAAATGGTAAATACATAAAAATATAGAAGGTTGCTGGTCCTGGTGGAACAAAATTATTTATGCAGATACCTCTCGTGGTAACTTCTAGCCAATTCAAGCTCAGAGTTGAGATGGAGTCTGAGAGGTTTACATAAATCTGTTGTTTACCGCATCTACTATATAAAATAAATTATAAGAAAATAATATAATAAAAAAAACTGTACAAAGATGCATGATTGGAAACATTTATTTAGCCGGAATATAATCTACCAAAATACATTTGCTTTACCTTTATTTACCACCCCACACATGGAATTAACAAACATAAATCCAACATAAATATTTACAAATTATTTTACAATGTTCTTTATTTAAAACTAAATTAAATAACTGAATTGGGGGGTGGGGGTGCACATGTACATAGGTGGTTGACCCTCCTTCTGGCTCCTTCTGATGAGGTAGCGGTGGGGTAACTATATCTAGTTACTCGTGGTCTTCAGTTTTTTCTTTTGTTTTTGTACAAATATGGTGGTTTTTTATATACACTTGTACACACTCACACACTTGATTTTTATCTTTTTTTTTTTTTTTTTTTTTGCTTTCTGCTCAGGTGAAACCGGGGTCCTAAGGCCCCTTTTTTCTACACTGTCAATAACTTAATTATGAATGTATACGTAATACCAACCCTTTTGATTTTTTTGTTTTTTAGAACTAAGGAGGATTTTTTCTTCTTTCTGCAATGTGCAGTCAAGAGGTAATACTTCCTCACAAGTTGTATCACTAGGTTTTTATTTATTTATTTATTTTATGATATGGCACATACACACACTATTGTTATTTATTAACTTCTTTTCTCTAAGACTGTCTTTTTCGACTCCTTGAAATTTTTTTCCAAAAAACAAAACCTCAATTCCGCTAGTCACAAGATTTTTTTCAAAATTTTCCTTATACCCAACTCTAGTGCTCATGTCCGACACAGTACTACGAATTAAAATAATATAAACTATTCATCGAATCGTTTCAATCGTGGGGAAGACCTACACTCCTGAGATGTGTCTAAGCCGGGACTTAATTGTCGAATAATTCCCCCACTCTTAAGTCATTAGAGGTATAGTTAAGTTCGAATGTCCTTAGCATAATAAATTCGCATGGATTTTTCCTTATTATCCGTTAGTTTATTTGCGGCGTTACTGTGGTAAATTGTTCTTTCTTAAACTTTCTGACCAATATGAAAATTTCTGATGCATGACCGCAAATTGTAGGTTTTTGAACTAAGTTCTTAGGCCTTTCGTAAATTGTCCAATGTTTCTTTTTTGTGAAAATTTCTCAATGCAGAACCTATTATGACCGCCACAATTGATCTGTTGACTCTTTCCGAAGTATTTGATTGTGGATGGTATTTGGGTGTGCAAATATGCTTGATACCATATTTATTTAAAAACTTCTTAAAAATATTACTGATGAACTGTTTACCGTTGTCACTGACCATAAACTCCGGAACAGAGAAAACGTGAAAAACGTGATTTTCCAAAAATTTCATAACGTTCCTAGAAGTAGGATCTCTCATAGGCTCAGCGAAAACAAACCGTGACATTTGGTTCAAAACCACAAAAATAAATGCGTTACCATTGCGAGATCGCAGAAAAGGCAAAATAAAATCAATAAATATCTTTTGCCATGGTCTACCCACTTCATGGTAATTTCCCATTGGTGGTCGTGTTAATCTATTTGTAGCCCTACATTCTTTACAAATGTCACACGAATTAATGAACGTATGAATATCTTTTGATAAACTAGGACAATGATAATACCGACGAATTTTCTCTAAACATTTGGCAATGCCTAAATGTGCTGACGTAGAGGAACAATGGGATTGCGCAATAATCTCCGCTCTAAGAAGCTCTTGCACATAAAATTTATAACTTGGAATATCGGTATTCAAATTAAATGTATCTAGCCCATAAGTACATATTTATAAAAAGTCGATTAACAATTTTCAAATTAGTCTTGATTTCAAGATTATTAGTTAAATTTTGAATTAATAATTATTAATGTTGATCAGTAAAAGCATCCGATTCTAAATTTACAATAAATGAATAAGGTGCGACAATTTCATTAATTTCAGCACTATCGTTCGAGTTATTTCGTGACAACGCATCCCGAACAAGATTATCTCTGCCTTTGCGGTACGATGTAACTTAAGGCTCCAACGAGCTAAACGTCTTGACAAATCTCTTTGCCCCATTACCCACTTTAGAATTGCGTGATCTCAGTAATGATATAATTTCGTTCGTTGAGCAGCGTTAAGGTATTGGGAAAAATAAGCGACAGGGCGCTCATCATCGTTAGCAGATTTTTGAAACAATACCTCCCCTTCACCCCCCCCCCCCCCCAGGAGCTGATGATAGGGCAATTTTCATCTCATTGAATGATTTATCCGCCGCCGCTGACCATACAAACTTTTTAATTTTTTATTTTTCCTAAGCAAACTTGTCAATGGTTCTGCAATATCTGAATAGCGAGATATGAGTCGTCCATACCAACCTTTCAATCTTAAAAGCCTTCGGATCTGACGCACGGTTTTAAGTTGAGAATAAGCAATTATTGCCGATACTTTATCTGGATTTACTTTAGTACCCCATCTTCCACTACATAGCCCAAATACGCTATTTGTTTTATAAGGAACTTGCTTTTCTCAACATTTATGATTAGTTTGGCTTGGTTTAAGAATCCGGGTACTTGGTGCAATAAATCAAAGTGCTCCTCTAATGTTTCAGAGATTATTAAAAGGTCATCCAAATAAACAAAGACTTGGGCTTGCAGTTCGTGGGAAATCACACGATGCATAAGTCTGCACAAGGTTTGGAGTGCGTTGCAATTTGCAAAGACCAAAGGGCTCGACTTTGAACTGATATAATGGTCGATCTGAGACGGTAAAAACTGTCTTATCCCTTAACCCCGCATCTAACGGAATTCGCCAGAAAGCGCTCTTCAAATCAATACTGGATATACATCTATAAAGGGATACGCATCTCTCACCGTCACATCGTTCAGCTTCCGCGCATCTAAACAAAACCACATTTTGTAATTGCCTTTGCTAACCACTGCAATCGGTGAACACCATGAACTGCTACTCTCCTCGATGCCATCTAGGGACAACATTCGGTCTAGTTTTTCGTACATGACTTTCTGTACTTCCGGTGACACCATATAATGTCTATGGAATGATACATTACTTCCTCCCAAGTGGTATCACTGGGTTTTTATTTATTTATTTATTTTATGCTATGGCACACACACGCTATTGTTATTTAATAATTTCCTATTTCCAAGACTCTCTTTTTCGACTCCTTGAAAATATTTTCCGAAAACCAAAACTTCGATTCCGCTAGTTACTAGATTTTTTTCAAAATTTTCCTTACACTCAACTCTAATATGCCCAACGCTCATGTCCGACACAGTACTACGAATTAAAATAATGTAAACTATCCATCGAATCGTTTTAACCTATTTCAGCCTTTCAAACAAGAACGCAGGGTCAATGTATATAGCCTTGATAAAGTGTGCACAGGGGAGAAAGCAGCGTACGACGTGCCCAGTGCGAATCCTTTTTCTCCAATATCAACAACCGTATTATTTAATGTGACCCGTTGAGACCGATGAATACTTATCGCATATGCAAGTTATAATTTAAGTGGCTTTCTGGTAAACGTTGTAGACCCTTTTTTGAATGGTCCAGAAATTTGTGGTATAGGCAAGATGTTGGTATTTTCAATAAGTTTTGAGCCTGAATACTTCATTAAACTCAACCATGATGAATATAACCCTTCCTTGTCCTGCCAACACAAATGTGTGGGTTAATTTTATTTACTGTAGAGTTGAAAAATTAAAGATACATTATATATGAGCGTCAAACCAACTAACACAATTGTGTATAGTTCATAGTTTCATACTGTTTTAAGAAAATAAAAATCGTCAGAGATCGTCCAGAGCCCGTATTCGTGAAATTCGATCAATAAACGTCACCGGTGATTTTCTAGTGAAATACGTCATTTCAGTCGAAAAATCGATTTACACTAAAGTCAGCGGTGACTTTATTCGATGAATTTCAAGAATACGGGCCTACGAAAACTAAAAGTGATCGAAAAAAATCGAGAAAAAAACTAATTATCACTACATTTTTGTGTGGTTCGATGGGGACATCGATAAATGGCCTTTTACTTGAGAAACAGGATCAAGGTGATTTAGAGGTCAATTCATTTTTAAATAGGAACCCTTATTTTTCACTGCAGAATTAGAAAGAGCGCCAAATTTTACTTCCGAATATGTATTCTCCATTACCTTCCAAAGTCAAATGACAAGCGAAATGTCACCGGAAAAGCCCGTAAACTTCCCACCGGAAGATTCTCCCATCTAAGTTTACAGTTTCAGTTAAAAAATTATGATCCAACTACCTTTTATTTGAATGATTTTCACAAAATAAATAGTTTTTGACATTCTGGTGACCTTGGGAAGATAAAATTCTGTGTTTTTTTTAGAAACTAGTTAATTGCAAAAAAACATTCTTTGGAAATTGCATTTAAAACAAAACTGACTGAGTGAGTGACCAGTAGGTAGATTCCGGTTGTGTGGAATTATTTTGTGGAACGGGATTTTGTTCTAAACGAGAACTTCGCATTCCGGTTCAGTGGAATGAGTAACTAAATCCCGCTTTTGTGGAATGAAACGACAAAATTTCTCGTCGTGGAATTTGACGGTGAAATGCAGTGCCGTGGAAATTATTCTTGAGTTGTTTAGAGCAAAGTGTTTATTTGGCTCGGGGTATACGTAATGATTTATATATTTTTTTATTAGTCATTTAACTTTTGCACAGATTTTAAAGCACGTAAGAAAATTTTGGCCATTTGAAAAGTGGACTGAGAGAACAGAAACGTCGCCAGTGAATGTAACAATAACACCAATATGCACAATAAATGAATAAAACTGAATATTTATTAGCAAAATTTTATTTTCATTTAATAAAATGTTATTCTAAAACACTGTAGGTATAGGAATTTTAGTCCGCCAACCCTTCCATATTCTTCTTTGTTCCTTTAAATGAAATTGCTTTACGGTAATATGCGTCACGTAGTTTTGATGAACGCTGTTTTTATTTCGAATCTTAGCTGTCAAAGTAAATAAAATTAATTTATAAAAGTAAAACAAATGCATGAGCTCATTGGCAAATCATGCAAAATTTAAATAAAATAATAAATTATTTCCATTTTTGACATGTTTACTAGGAAACCCATTACAGAATGTAATCGCATTACCGGCATCTCAACAATGCCGTCTATATAATATCTGCATATACCAATAGGCACCAAACCTATACAATAAAGAAGTATACATAAACTTTTTTATTATTGTACATTATAATTGGACTTGTATTGCATAACTATTTTATATCTATTCAAACAAAAACATTTTCATTCTCTCATTCAAGGGCAAAACATTTATTTGAACATAATATTCTATTATGTACTTTTATTGTTTTTGTTTTTTAAGTGAATGTATTGCAAAGGAAATCTTTACGCGTCTATAACTTTGGAATCCGACCACCTAAAGATCTTAGCCATACCACTTTTTTCTTATCTGATCAAGGTTTATAAATCTGTCTTTGTTTCATGAAAATCGGATAAGTACTTTTCGATTTAATACTTGTTAACAGACATTAATAGCGGGGATATAAGGCATCTTTCTCGCTCTAGCGCTTAGCTTGAGTTGAGATGCCTAAAACTATATCTCGCAAGTAGAACTAGAATACAAATTTGTGGAACGGAATTTTTCAGCGAGAAAACGAAATGTGGGAAAAATAAAAATTCCATTCCAATCCAATTCATTTCACAAAACCGGAATCTACATACTGCACACGAGACCGCTGATGCACGTTTGAAATATAGCGCCGATGAATAAATTTAAATCTGCTTGCTGTGCGCGCGCCAATATTATGTGATTATTATATTGTGGCGGTAAACGAATGTAAATTAATATTTGTGTATTTTAATGAGTGAGCCGCTACACGGTTTTGTATGATACACGCAATTTCCATTTGTATATCTGAAAATGGATATTATTGTGATATATGTTTATGCAATATATTTGGAAATTATTTGACCTCAATATTCCAATGTCGTTCCATCCATATCATTTTCTGTTTTTCTTGATTTTTGAATGGTTCTTTAAAATGCACCTTTTGTAATTTGGTAAAATCTAAAAATCCCTCAAGGTTCATTTGGTAATGGTTTTTTTCCACAAATTATTTGGGCTCCAGTCATAGGGATGAGATATGAGAGCATTACTTGACTTTTTTTTTCTTTCAATGACACTATGGTCACTATCATATTCAAGATGCGTATGACAGGGCTCTAGAAATGTATGATCCAATACATATTGATTTTGATTTAAGCGGCTTTATTTTTATTGTTAGAGAAATCTTGATTTTGATTGAACTATAAATGAGCCGTTTATTTTGAAAGTGGAATAAGTCGATGTTTTGTTGAAACGAGATAATGAAAGAATAGAAAAACAATAAATGAAAAAACATATGGGATTTTAAATTTTCTTATTTTTTGCACAAGTGTTAGGGATTCATTTTTTTTGTTTTGACAATAAATTATTTGCCGTTAGAAAGATTATACTGTCATTTATCTATTGTTATTATTAACTTGATTTTTTGAAAAAGTGGCTTATTCCACTTTCAAAATAAACGACTCAAATAAGAAATAAAAAACAAATCATCATTCATTAATAAACTTGGTTTCCTAAATTAAGTCGTTCTAGCTAGGGACACTGTAGAACGCTTTGAAAAAATAAAACAATTTACCAATGCAATAAGAATTGTTATATTGTTTGTGGCGTAGTGGTAAAGCATTTAACTAGAGCGGCAAAGGTCTTCGGTTCGATCCTCATTTTTTTTTTTTTAATTTTTATTATTTTTTTTTTTTAGTATTCATGTATAATGACCAAATATTTTACTTTAAATTAAACATTCCGCTTTATAGTTATTACAATAATTACACAAGCAAATACCTACGTGGTCCGCGTTTATGATGTCCCTAAACACTACACCAAATTATTTATAAACTTTCATATATTATAAGTTGTAGTAAGCCATGAGAAATTTCGGAAAAAAAAATTTTCCTTTCATAAACATGCTCTGTTTGAAACAATTTAAGAATGAAAAATAAATAAATTTGCTTAGGTTGATATGGCTTAGTAGAAATGTTTTAGACTAGAGCGGCTAAAGTTCCTGGTTCGATTGTGGTCAAGGCATTTTAGTTTTGTTTTTCAATTTATATTTTTTTGACGTTATAACGACTTACACCGCATGTTCAGAAAATTGACAAGAAATTTTTCTCTTGGTCGTGGGCAATTATTAATCAACTATAAGTATTATCTTTAATTTAAATGTGTTGCTCACACATAATATTACCGAATGTACCACTGTAGTGAGAGAATGGCTCATCCGGTCCGAGCAATTCTGAAGTCAATTTTTGCGTAAAGAAACAGTGTTGGTTAATTTAGTTTAAATTAAAATAATTAATCTCAGCATGCTATAAACGTTATCACGCAAAACACCTACGGCCGTGTTGATGACACAGCCCACCCCGATTTGTTTATTTTCACAGCCCACTCCGATTTGTTTACTGTCTGTAAGGTTTATTGTGTGATGCTCCCCAATGCATGTAAAATCGTCCTTAAAAGCCCTTACTCTTTGGTTTAAGGTTTATTTAGCTAAAAAATAACGGTTAAAAAAATATCAAATGTTCAAATGGTGATTATGGTAGCGGCCGCTTGACATCAACATTATATATAAATTGTAACCGTCCTAGGACGGGCTGTACCCCCTAGTTACTAATAATACTAGATGCAACTAATATATGGGAAATACTATTACCTAGTTTGAGTACCTTAACTAAAATAGCATTATAAAAAACTATGTATAGAAGACATACCATTTTTAGAGTTGGCAATTTCGCCAGTACTAATTTCATTCTCACCTTCAAATAATTCTGATTCACCGTCAGATTGATCAAAATGATCAAAATAATAGGAACTCCCTGAAATAGTACAACATATTTATTTTGGAAGCTTCGACGATAATAATAAATACAAATATAGAAGTGCGTGTCATTTACGGTCTTATAAATTTTATTATATAAATAAGGAAGGGTTTCTACAAGCCTCAATTCTTAAAAAAGTTAAATGACATGGCTCAAAATATGACATTTTCTGAATACCTAATTCGAAACTATGGTGACGCGAATTTTTAAAATTAATAATTCTTACAGCTGATTTTTGAACTGTAATTAATGATAATAAATTACTTAAATAAAGGTCTTTCCATGTTGTTATACCATAATCAATGTGACAGTTAATCAAAAAGAAGTACAAAGGATGTAGTAAATACCTGGGACAGACAGGGCGTAGAATAAGTAATGTTCGTGTAGCACTATTTATTTTCTTATTAACGTACTCAATATGTCATGTAAATTTTAATCTTGAATCAGATATTATACCCAAATATCCAAACTCGGCCACTTTATCAATTTTAATGCATGATACACAACAGTCTCTGGAGAATCTGCAAGCTAATTTGTGGCAAATTAGAGTCTGTGGTTCACGTTTGCTTGGTTTATCAATCAATTCAAAATTCATAAACTTAGATTTTGGACTCAGAATCATGTTGTGCATATTAAACCATTTACGAAGTAGCAAAAGCTCGTGATTAACATTACTCATAATATCTAAATAGTTCTCACCGCAATATGATAAAGCTGTATCCTGTATCATCAGCAAATGTGCCTGAATTTCCTCTAAAGCGTAGGCTACAAAAGAGTTAATGTACACTAAGAATAACACGGGCCCTAACACTACTCCGATATCAATTGTTAAATAGTCACTAGATACGTCATGAACCCGAACACACTGAGTGCGGTCAGATAAATATGACTCAAGCAGGGCATAGGAGGTACCTCTAAAACTAGCGTGCCTCAATTTTGACAGTAATTTTTTGTTTGACACGGTGTCAAAAGCCTTTGCAATATCCAAAAACAACCCAGTAACCTTCTTAACACTGTTCAAATGAAGAAATGCTATAATTCGTGATTTTAAAGATTTCTCAAATGTTTTTGAGAACACAGAAAGTAAGGAAATTGGTTGATAATTTGGTACACTAAAACGAGAACCTTTTGTGAATAAATACACCGGAAACTAAACTCAAGTTGAATCTGTGTGTAAGAGGTTTCGCTAAAAAATAGGTTGTTAAAAATTTGGTCAACGCTAACGGAATTAGAGCACAGATAAGAATAGACAGATGTGGATCTTTTATGGGCCATATTTACATTCTAAATTTCAATACAATAATTCCAAAACAATTCGTTTAGAGCAGGACGTGCATTTTTGTCTCTTTTTATCGTTTTTTACGTATGGCTATTTTGATTATATCAAAGCAAACATAAAACAACTTCAAACAACATTTTATTTTATAATATATACGCCTGCTCTAAACGAATTGGATTGGAATTTGGTATTGAAATTTAAAATGTAAATATGGCCCATACAAGATCCACATCTGTCTATTCTTATTTGTGAATTAGACTGTATACTTCACTTTCAGTAATATGGATAGAAAATCAGCTGTTATTAGTAGACGATTTATTTCCATAGAGAAATACCAAGTTCATTCTCACGAAGATATTGTGGTTCGCTGTTATCCTTCGTCAACTCTTTCGATATATTTATAAAGAAATTATTAAAAGTTTGGCCAATCGAGTAATGGTCATCATGTATAATTCCAGAAGAAACTTCAATACTGTCAGTTTCAATGTTCTGTATTTTTGTTTTAATTAAAAATTATTTGGGTGTAACTTAAATCTTTTAAACAAATTGTTTTTAGCTCTTATATTTTTAGAAGTGAAAAAGTTAACCAATTTTTTAGTTTACAACTTTTAGTTATACTAGAGTAGGAGTAAGCTTCGTTTCTATCTAATATTTCTGCCACGTTGTTAAACTAAGCGATTCGTATAAATGGTTAAAGTCTAATTCAGAAATAAATGTCGCATTATCGTGCATATCTAGCTTAGAACCATACTTTAAACAAAGAATAGTGGCAGAATGATCGGTAACATTTAAATCAACAACTAATAAACTGAGAAGTAGATCAGAACCCAAACGTTGCCTGCTAAACATATGGTCAATGCATGTGGAACTACCTTGAGTGACTCTAGTTGGTTGATTAATAAGAGACTCAAAACCCTATGAGGATAATAAAAGTAAATAATCTTTTACAACTTTTGTATTTTTGAATAAATCGATATTCATATCACACATAAATGCAATATTATCTGCTTTGTTAACCTCAAGAAAAATCTTTTCTAATTCACTAAGGAATAAATTTACGTTATATTCCAGAAGCCAATATAAACAAACTAAACTAAACTTATCATGATTAATCAATTTTTAAAGTGTCTGCACTAGAAAATGTCTCAACACTCAAATATTTAGCACTATGGTGAATATAAGCAGCGTCGCCGGTATTTCAGTTAATAAAATTACAACAAGCAAACAGCTCATAATTATTAATTTTATAAAAGTGAAGTTCCGATTCGTCGATAAAAATTTCACTTAAAAATATTATTAGAGGCTGTTTACTAAAATTCTGCAAATGTGAAATGAACTCATCCAAGTTTTTTCTAATACTTCTAAGATTTTGGTGAATGTAATAAATATCACTGTTTTAAATAAAGTGGATTTGATCACTATCCTTACTTTGACAATTATCATACAAATTCATAGATCTTAATTTTCTAAAAAGAAATCAAACATAATTAAATAAATTTACCAATCTTAAAATTAAACATTAAATTATAGCTTAACTAAATCATCCAACGAATTTATATGATAAATTACACCGCCATCTGATTTTTTTCATCATAATTGCAAAGTTCCTCATCCATAGATATTTATATCCTTTCTCCAATTTAAATTTTTTCGCAGCATACAACAAATTCCGTTTAAACGGGGTTAAATATTAATTTATATAGATGTTCCTTTTATTGTCAGGATGCAACGGTGTAGATGAAATTTTCTTGATTTCCTTAAATTTATCCAAAATTTTATTCCTCAAGTTTCTGCTGTAAAAGTACACTATAATCTTGTCCATTTTGTCTGCATTTCTATTTTTAAGACGATAACATCTCTCAATTTCATCAATATTAACAGGTATTGGAGATTGTTCTCACACAGATCATGAACAGATGACCGCAAATTTTCATTTCGTTTCAATTTTTTATTCAAGAGAAGTAACTTTGTTTTCAAGCAAAGCATTCTCTTCGACAAGAGAAGTAATAACCTTTTTTGACTCATCCGAAGCATCGAAAAGTAAATTCATAGCCGTTATAGTTTCTTGCAACTTGTTATATATCTTATCCATCATCTGCTTATCTTGTTTTGAAATGTCATCTGTTTTTTATGTTGTTGCTTATAAACAGGTGATTCATCGTTTCTAGCATAAAATTAAGACTTAAGAATTTTAGGTTTTAGGATTTATATTCTGTAATTTTATATTTCTGAATGTAGAATTCCGAATTCCGAACCAATTTAAATTTTATAGTCAAATTTTAATTTTAATTTGCAATTTAGTATTTTAATTATAAGTCGACGATTAAAATTTAAATTCTAGAATTTCATTTAATTTCTAAATTATCATTTTAAAGTTCCGAATTTCTAATTTCACTGATTTTAAAATCTTACAGGATAATTGATGAAACTTATTTAGAATTTTAATAGAACAGAAAATCTGGATATCTCAATAAGCGCTATAGAACTGAAAAATAGCGATTAAAGTTGAATTCAGCGATTTGTTTTGATTGCATTTTCTGCATTGCAGATTCTGAATCATGATTGCTATGATCATTTTTAATTTTACCGTTCTTTCAAATATTTTTTTTAATTTTTTAATTTTTTTTTTTAAATCATGGTATGCATTGAGCGTTACGGAATCAGTGACCGACCAAAACCTACTTAATAAATAAAGCCTCCATGATGAAAAGAAGCTTTTTTTATGGTAACAAAAAATCCAAAAAAAAATGTTTATTTCATAGTTTTTGTATGGAGGGACATGACCTCAGTTTATTCAAAATATATTAATGAAAATTAACTCGGAATTAATTTTATTTTAATTCAATTGCATCTCTAAACTTCCGTTTCCACCTGACTTGGAGGATTTTTCCGTGAGCTTTTCCAATTTACGATAATAATGATAACAAAATAAGATATTTTTTATTTGAAAAAGCTTAAAAATAGAGTACATATATGTAAAAAAGAGACAGACATATAAACGGAAAGGCATGACATTTACAATACTAAACATAACAAACAATATGGAAACACGGTTAATATACGGAAAATGAAGCAAACCTATAATATGAAGCATTTTATCATATGCAGTAAATAAAAAGAAAACAAAAAGTATGAAAACAAATATGTATTGTTGATTTAAAATTTTCAAAATATTTATTTGTTACATATTTAGGAATAATGAAATAAAATATCTTGTTATGGATCTGAAAAAGCTTAAAAATGAGTACACAAATATAAAAACGAGATAAACATATTATGAAAAATAAAATGGCGCCCGCACGGCATTTACAATAATAATGATGAGAAGATGACAAACAAAAAAACAACAACAAATTATGAAAATAAAATTTTTATTTAAAATTTTTTTCAATTTATAATTTTAAAATACATAATTAACGATTAGGCATCGTTTTTTGTTGAATTAGTTATGATAACGATTTCCAGTTTTGCGTATTTTATATCTTCAATGTACCTAAATAATGTTGGTTTGGCAACTAAAAATAAAATTAAAAATCAAAACAAAAACAACTGTTTAGAGAAATTTTTTTTGAACATATTTGAAGAAGATTATTTGCGTATTTTGGTGAATCCCATTATATTATGAATCGATTAAATATTTCTTTAAATGTGCCTTGGTAGAAAGAGAACAAATGCCTTATGCATGCCCATAAATATTGGTTAAACTGCCAAAAATACCAAATATGATCAGATTTTGGACACAAAAGGGCCACTTTTTCTACCAAGGTACAGATTTTATTTTCTCTAAGAAAAAGAAAACTTAATGTTGGTTTGCACTTCTTTTTCACTTAATTACACCATAAAACACAATAATCTTGAATATATAAAATACGGAAAACTGGAAATCGTTATCATAACTAATTCAACAAAAAACGATGCCTAATATTCGTTAATTATGTATTTTAAAATTATAAATTGAAAACAATTTTAAATAAAAATTTTATTTTCATAATTTGTTGCTGTTTTTTTGTTTGTCATCTTCTCATCATTATTATTGTAAATGCCGTGCGGGCGCCATTTTATTTTTCATTATATGTTTATCTCTTTTTTAATATTTGTGTACTCATTTTTAAGCTTTTTCGGATCCATAACAAGATATTTTATTTCATTATTCCTGGCTGGAAATCGTCAATAATAATAATTTGACAAAAATATTTTAATGTACAAATAAATATGTAACAATTAAATAAATATTTTGAAAATTTTAAATCAACAATATTTGTTTTCATACTTTTTGTTTTATTTTTATTTAATGCATATGGTAATATGCTTCATATTATAGGTTTGTTTCATTTTCCGTATATTAACCGTGTTTCCATATTGTTTGTTATGTTTAGTATTGTAAATGTCATGCCTTTCCGTTTATATGTCTGTCTCTTTTTTACATATATGTACTCTATTTTTAAGCTTTTTCAAATAAAAAATATCTTATTTTGTTATCATTATTATCGTAAATTGGAAAAGCTCACGGAAAAATCCTCCAAGTCAGGTGGAAACGGAAGTTTAGAGATGCAACTGAATTAAAATAAAATTAATTCCGAGTCAATTTTCATTAATATATTTTGAATAAACTGAGGTCATGTCTCTCCATACAAAAACTATGAAATAAACATTTTTTTTTGGATTTTTTGTTACCATAAAAAAAGCTTTGAAAAAAATATCGATATCATGGAGGCTTTATTTATTAAGTAGGCTTTGGACCGACTGACCTGGGCTTTTATTATTATAGATGAGCTTATTTCAGCAGGGATATCGTGTTTTTAGCTAAAAAAAACGGATATGTTGTCGTAGGTTTTTAAACTAACGCTCTTAAATTCGTTTTAATGAAGAGGATTAGTTCTTTCCGACTCTATTAATGGCTTTACAAAAAAAAAAAATACCTTTCGATATAACATAACCTCAAATATCTCTAGAAAACGTGATTTTCGCAATTTTAGGTTAGAATGTCTCGAAAACCGGAACCATCAGAGAAATTTGACTTTCGGATTCGAATTGAGCGCGTCAAAAAACTTCGGAAAATTATATTCTGCACTAAAGCACTTTAAACTTTACGTGATTTACCTACATTAATTTCGCTTTGTCTAATTTGGCTTAGATAATAATTTAAAATTTAATATCTTTTTCATTTTTGGTTCTATCTATATTATATTATTATTTTCTTTGGTATTGAAACGGTCTGAAATCTAAAATAAAGTTTATAATTTAAGTTTTAACTATAAAACATTAGGCGTATGCGACTAAAATTGTTAGTATAAATTCTAAATAGATTTGGGATGAGATACGTTTAATTGTTGTCATTTATTTTAATAAACTTTTTTCAAAGTATAATATGAAGGTTATAAAATTAAACATATCTTTCAACATCATTAAAAAAAATACTCACAATCAGTCTGACTTCTTCTACTGTTTGATTTCGATCATTCGACCGTAAGCAGAGCCTTCTAGAGTATAGAGCCATAATCATTATGACGTATTTTTTGGAAGCTTTTTTAGTGGTATAACTTTTCACTGATTTCCATAGCAATCCATAGTAAAAATGGTGTTTTTTAGCTTCAAGTTTTTCAATGAAAAAAGCAAAAATGTTACAAAATTTTTATACAAAAGTGTTCTACATATATTTAGCAGCAATATACAGGAAGGGTATATGGGTATTAAGTAAATATTAATTACAGAAATATTAAAATTAAATTATTTTTAAAATATATTTTGCGAACTTTCATTTTGAAAAATACATCAATGTTGGCTCTGACGAATTAAAATAATACTTGCTAAATTTATCTTTAGTTTTACTAGTGTACGTTAGATGTCTCAAATTTATACAGAAAAATACGAAAAAGATTGTTTAATCACAAAAGTATGACACGTTCTTAAATATTTGGTGAATTTGTTTTGCTTTTCCTACAACTTTTGAACTCAAATTTCCCCAGGTGGCAATTTTTCGTACGATTTTTCAAAATGTTTACTGCCCACTGCCATCTATGTATATTGACTTAATGCACACGATTTGTAGTAAGCTTTTCTACCAGAATGCTGTTGTTATGAACTTTTTTTTATATTTTGGTTTAAATAAATCAATTATTACAAGAAAATGAAAACGATTTACTTAAACGATATTCATATATGTTGAAATTCAAACATTTATGAAAATATTTCAGAAATCATAAAGAGAATTTGTAACGTTTTCATTTATAAATTTGTCTTAGGAGAAAAAGTGATTTCCCATATATTTTATGTGTTTTGCTATGGAAATTTTGGTTTTTCCCTCTTTTCTAATTCCCTTATAAAAGCTTCGTTTTTTAGATTATGGCTTGTATAATCAAGGTTGCTTTGCCGTAAGACGGAAATCAGTGTTTGAAATTGGTAACATTTTCGAAGATGTCGTGTAGAGTCTAATAACACAGGTGCTGAAATCCGGTTTTATTATTAAGAAAAAGGTCTCTTAACTGTATTGTTAAAAATCCACTAGGGTTGAAATCGAAAAACGTAAATGACTAAAACTACCCTCACTGTGTAACAAATAAATTATAACATTAAATATTTTCTAAATGTTAATGCTCATCATAAGTCTTTTTTTTTTTGAAAACTCAGAAATTTTCACTTTACACCGAAATAATATTTACACGTTATATGAATCAGTTGGATGGGGAAAATTTTAGAAGACAATTAAGGAAAATTTAATATTTATTCACCAATTTATCTTATTTTCCTCTCTATTTATGGTTATTTTGTGGTTATCTGAAGTGTTTAATTTAAATTCCCGTAATATTGAACGGTAGTTTATTACATAATATTTCGTTACAGGGATAGGTATACATATTAAACACATAATATGGTTGGGTTGGTTTGAGGGTAATATAAAATATAATTAATTTTGTTTTTTCGTCTGTGTCGTATTTTTACTACTGTTTAGCAGAATAATTCATAGCAATTTTGGTACCACAAATTTGTAACCATGTTATACCGTATACGATAGACATAATATCCTATTTATTTGGGTAACGTTTGAGTATTTTATGGAATAAAGAAGAGCTATAAAAAATAGCAGAAACATGAAGTTACTTTTACCTGTATCATAATTTGCTTGGTTTATATGTACATTGGTTTATAGGTAGTTTATTATTGCGGAAAATTCTACATCATATATCAATTTATTTGTCACTTTTAACGAAGTACTTTTATTAGACTTAGTTTGTGCTGACAAAAATATATTTTAAGTACACAGTTTTACTTATAAATTTTGTCGTCTGCTACAGCCGGACAGAATAAGTTATATGAAAGCAAATTTTATATTTATTTGAATTTTTACTTAGAAATTACTCAAATGTATACTATAAATAAGTACCGGCGACAAGCAGACATGATTGTCTACTTTATTATAGCTATAATTTTATGTTTTATGTACGAGTTTGAAAGTGCCCACAATAGATTTTCTATAATGATGTTAAAAGGATACATTAAAGACAACCAATATTGGTCAAAACATTACGTGCCACAACTATTATAAAAAAATGTCGAAACATTACGTGTCGTAACTATTTACTCCTTGAATTTGTTTCTTTAGTTTAACCCTTTAATGCATACTGTAGCATATCTGCATCATGTTGTTCTAATTTGAACTGCATCTACATTTGAGCATATTTTTTCTGTTTTGTTTCGTATATCTGTTGTTCATTTGTTTTTCTATCTCGTTTCACACATTTTTTTGTTTTTTTCTGCGTTTTGAAAATAAAATCGCCATTTAAAATTAGTTAGTCGATGTTTTGCATACAGTTAGTAGTAAACATACATTTACATATGTAATTTTTTATAAATAAGAATATTGTTTTTGAATATTTATTTTAATTTTGAACGAATTGTCTTTTTATAAAGAAGTGTTATAAATGGAAAAATATTTAAATTTTATACCACAACTGCATAATGATGCAAATAGGCATCATGTTATAAAATCAATTTTCCGGGAAAACTAGCTGCTTCCAACCATTTTTACTTTGAAATTCGTTTCAACCAAATACATATTTATAAGAAAAAAACTATTACAATTAAAAAGAAAAAATCATGCATTAAAGGGTTAAGATTCATTTTAAACATATCTGGAAAAAATACTTTTGCCAATCGCAACGCGAACTAATTAAAAATTATAAAAAAAAAAATTAATTATTTTAATTGTTGGTAATAAAATTAATTTAAAATTTTAAATTAATTGTGAACCTAATTTCTAGAATCAGGGTACAGAAGAAATTCAATTTTCTCAACTGAGCATAATTCGATATAAATTTTTATACATTTTTCAAGAATTTTAGATAATTCAATTTACCAAAATCAAATTAATAATTTAACGAAAGATATATTTTGAGAAGAACTGGAAAAATTCTAAATTAAAAAGAATCGCGTGCTTACATTGAAATTGGTATAACGTGATTCCATATTTTGTTGAAACGAGATAATGAAATGATTGAGAATCAGTAAATGCAAATATATATGATATTTTGAATTGTGTTTACCGATAAAAGATACTGCTAAGATATGTTTATTGTTATCATTAACTTAATTAAAAAGATTAAAAAAATGAACTTATGCCACTGTCAATAAGAACGGATCATTTAATTATTTATTTTCGACCAATGCTGGGTGTTCATCTTTTTGGGAAAAATTCAACCATTCAAAGACTAGGGGTAGGACAAAATTTGTAAACACAAATTTTAATTTTTTCTACAGAAAAGTGGTAATTGTGGACAGACTGGCACCACTGACTACTGAGTGCTATTTTACATCTTAATGAACTGATTTTAAAAATAAAATATAAAGGGCTGAAACATCACGAGGTGATCAGAACTTCGGTCTTTCCGAATAATTCTATTAATTTAATAGAAAATCGTTTAGCCAATTATGATTAATATAACGTTTCGTATGAAATTAATATTTTTGATTATAAATCAGTTTTATACAACACAAAATCAACACGAAAAATCGTATTCTAGAACTTTACATCGATAGTAGTATAAAAAATTATACTGATTTTCTAACCGTACATTGGCCATATTCCAGAATTTCATTTAAAAATAATTTTAGAATCCCACATCCAGTGTTATCAAATTTCATCATAATCGGTTGAGAAATAACCAAATTGCATTCTACTTGGCCATATTCCAGAACTTTATCCGAAAACTATTTTAGAATCCCATTTTCATCGATGTCACATTTCTTTACAACCGGTTGAGAAATAGCCAAGTTCCACCTTTATTGGCTATATTCCAGAACTTCATCTATAAATCATTTTAGAATCCTAATTCCAACGCACATGTGTAATTTCATAATCTGAATCTCTATTTGGCCATATTCCAGAACTTCATACAAAAATCATTTTAGATTCCTATTTCCAACACACATGTCAAATTTCATAATAATCTGTTGATAAATGGGCAAGTTCCATCATATAAAAAATTTGTTAACTACTCACTACATCCTAATCCAACCCCAACGCAACTCCAACCCAACTTCAAATCAACCCGCAAATTGGCCCCTAACTTAACTTCCAAATCAACTCCAAACTCTATGCCCAATTCAATAATCAAACCAGCATTTATAAAAAAAATCGTAAATATTTATATAACCAGGTATTTTGGGTCAATTCGTATGGCAGGTACCTCACCCTCTGGATGTACAGTCTCCAAAATCTTTTCAAATCTCCGCCTTGACCATAGAAACAGATTTGTGAAAAAAAAAAAATCCAAATCGGACAAGCCGTTCTCGAGATACCATGGGTACAGACATCCAGGCAGACGGACGGACATTTTTTTTTTTCGTTGCTTTTTCAGACTCAGGGACTTTCAAAACGATGAGAAAAGTGGTTTTGGGTCAATCAAATATTTCGTCATTTTTGACAGGATTTCAATACTTTGGTCTTTTTAGACCGAAGTAATTAGATAAATAAAAGAAAATAGGGAAAAACACGTTTATCAATTTTCATATAATGTAGCATTATATGGCGAGTAAATTGTCTTATATCGTTATGTAGTGGTATTTGCTGATTATTTGTTTCAATGTAAACGTTGGCTTGTCTCACAGTTGGTGATCTTGAGAGGGCACCGTGTTGTTGTCGTAACAATTGTGCAGTACATCGACATTTTTTGTTTGATTGCTTTAGGAAGTCGAAAATGCTTGCTATTAGTATTGTTTAAAAGACGTTCAGCGCTTCTTTAATAATCGACATAATAGATAATACTTATTCAATAACAAGGTTAACACGTTTTTTTTTTGGAATATATGTATGTACATAAGTCCCGTATATGTGTATAGGTCTTAAAAATGCAACAATTCTAGCAATTTAGCTCTCAAAACGTAAAAATCAAATTTTGTCTCATATTCGTGAGGCTTCAATAATAATAAACAATTGGAGGTCTTAGGTTTTAAATGACTCTTTATTTAATTGATCGAGGCTTTGGAAGTTGGAACGTATCTTGTAACGCTGCAAACTTGAAATTCAGTAAGGGCTAAATTCAAAATCCATATTGGAATCGTGCTATTTGGAGGTATCTAATTCCTTTTAATGTTTTCCGCGCTCTACGCAGCCATTATTCATTAATAGCCCTTGCTGAATTTCCAGTTTGCAGCGTTACGTGAAAGCTCTGAATAGGGTACTTCATATATATAGATACGTTCCAATTTCCAAATCATTTCATCAATGGATGAATGATAAATCACTCGTTACTTACTTGTTTATTTACGGAATGTTTATTCATTATTCACTGATTATTCGCTGAAAGAAAAATGATGAGTTATGAGTGATGATGATTATTCAGTGAATGACGAGTGATTGATGTGGGAGTATAATAAGAGAATATTGAGTGCATGAGTAAATAACCAGTTATCATTCATTCATTATTCTTTGTTTATCCTACTTTTATATACGTCTTTTATATACGTCTAAGTCAATAGAGAACTGGCTTTAGATCTAACGGGGAAATTTGCCTCAGTCTTCTTTCATTGCCCGAAACTACTCTTACTACTCTTAACAGTGGTTTCTGTCACCGCAAAATCCGGATTGAGCTTAATTTATTTTTTCAGGAATAATTGTTTGACTGATATCAGGCACGTTCCTTTGTGGTGAATTAACTGAATTGATATTGAGTTACTATTCCGATAATTGAGTTAATATTCAGATAATTAGCTACTGAAGCGAATTGGTCATTCGTTTGCTCCAATTTTTGCTTACAAGGAAGCATCCGCCAATGAACGCTGTTTTTTAATAAAAGGGAACTTAAGAACGTTATGGGATGTAAAAAAGGCCCACATATTCAAAAGAAAGAGATAACGACTACATAAACAGAAAAGGATTTTCGAGTATACTACTGCAAGGAGTCGTCAATTTCAAATTGCAATTTATTGATGTATATTGCGGTGAGCCTGGGTCCATGCATGACTCAAGATTGGTGAGAAAGTCTGGATTGTATAAAAAATAGAGGAAAACCCAGCATGTATGTATGGCTATTTTCTTCTTAGCGACTCGGCTTATATGTCAAAAGAGTGACTTGTGCCCCCGTTTAAAGATAATGGCAGTTTAACGTTCGAAGAGCAACAATTTAGTTTTAACAATTGTGTACGAATTTAATTTAATTGCTATCGTGTACGAAGTACACGTGATAATAACTGAAACTCACGATCAACCACAATATTTTGACCCAGAGGACATTTATCGAAATACTCGTACCAGTAAACGACAAAAAGCATTTTTACATCTCTTTCCGAATTCCCATTAATATGCAAATAACAAAATCTGTTTAATACTAAATATATATTTTTAATTCATTATCACAAAATATAACACTTCAAAAGTTCCATTTCGTTTGTCGAATTTTCTTTTAGCCTTTAAATTTTTACTTTATAGTATTCCTTTTTTACACTAATTTTTCAGTTTTTTGGATTTAGTGTCTGTTGACGATACGCTACCACTAACAATATTGTCAGGGCTTAAAATAGAATCGAGTTCTTCTGTACAGGCACCAACGCTAACCCCTACACTTTCTTTACTATTACTGACCTTCGTTCTTAAAATGGCGTCCATCATATCATAAAATTGAAATCGGATAGGTCTTCGTCCGGTTTTCCACGTCCTGCCTTATACATACGTTCGTGAAAGGTTATTCCATTTTACCGAACAATCCTTAGCCAATTTCTGAAAATAACATAAACATTAACAAATTACTTATGTTTTACTTAACACTATAATTGTACGAACCATTACATCAAGTGCCTGCAAATGGGTGGCTAGCATTTCCCAAAGGCGTTTACGTTGCTTCACGTGAACGAAGCTATCTTTATACTGTTCATAAACCTGTATCAGCTTATTTGCCTCGGATCTAGTCCAGGTTGACGATTTAGCTATGAAAAAACGTATTTTGTAAAAGTAATATGTAGGTATAATTACAAATACTTACATTGTGATTCTTCATAATTTTCATTTGCAAATTCTTCGTGATTTGCGAACCTAACGTATTCGATCAAATGGCGCCATCCATTATAACAGAAAAATAATTTAAAAGTTCCTTGCTTCTTCGATGCCTAAAACAAAATAATGCCATAAAACAACAAAACAATTATTAAAATTATCTACACAAACAAAATTATTATTCAAATAAATCAGTAGCTCAATATTTTTAACTGAAGTGAAGCATACGAAACGAACGGACAAATTACTTCAGTTAATTGAGTTAAGTCAGATAATTCAATTAATTCACCACAAACGAACGCACTTGTTATTAAATACTAAAAAAAGCCTACTTGCTAAAAAATTTAGAAAAAAAGCTTAACTAACGGTTAACATTCTTTTAGGCAGTAGGCACTCTTTTTGCCGAACAAAATGCCTAACTGTTGTGATCATCTTGAAAGGGACCCGTTGCCCGGGGTTTGGGCAACACTTTCAGCCATCGCAGCGATGTATTCAGTTGATCTGGTTGGTGTTTCCACATCTCTACCTTGGCGTTACGAGAAAGAGCCCATTACGACCAAAAACACTGCGGGTTTTACGAATTACGATTTTTTTTTAATGTATTTTGGGAAGTTTAAAGCGATTCATTTTCGTTAATCCGGTAGTTTTTCCTTGTTAATTGTCAAAGTTTGAAATTTGAAAAGGTAAACGTTTGTTAAAAATAGAAATTATTTTATTATAATATAATTATAAGAATCAAAGGTTGTAATCAGTTTTCATAAGATTCACACAAAACTGTTTAGAGAAAGCTACTACTTCACGACAAGACTTCTCGAAGCTTAAACGACTTGCAATCAAAGTCAATGAAATTAAAACATGTAATGTTTTATTGTAGAGACTAACCGCCCCTTTGATAATCACGGTTTTTGTAATTTCAGAACGTTTATTCTTAGACTTTGGCCTCCGATCGTGAGTTGGATTTATTAATTGTGCTGGATAAAGCCTTTTCCCCGACCAGACAGTCAGTCAAAATTTCCATAGTAAGTCATATTTAAGCGTTATATTATATAAAGCGATTTCCTGTAATATGTAAATGCCAATTTACAACTATCATTTTTGCCAGAATTGTAGGATAAACATAAATGAAGCCGTCATCGAATCTATTTACGCCACAGAAATCTCAAATAAGATAAAAAACAATACGTAGGCTGCAACATCACGCGGCTCAATGCCGATAAAAAACTCGATAAGATCAATAATCTGAAATGGTTAGAATAAAATAATCTCGAATAAATCTTAGAAATTTAGAACTACCTCGAATTATCTCGAAAATCTCGCAAAAGTTTCGAATATTCTCGAAAATATCGAACAATCTAAGAATTGTAGAATAATCTCGATTAATCCGCATAACACCCAACTCTTAACTGCATTATGCTAAGACTATCTGAAACCTGTAATAAATATTTTCTAGTATCAATGTTTGACATTTATTTGAAAAAACTTCACACACCCAATTTATTATATTGAATTCCTATGATAATTTGTGGCAGCTACAGCATAAATATACTGTATCGGAATTGGATTGCTCTGATTGGCTTACTGTACCGATTTTAGTTGACGTAATTATGCCTTAACAAATGTACCATTCACGATTTTGGCAAATAAATGTGAAAAATGTGTACTACAAAATAGTTATCATAGGTTTTGGATACGGTCTAAGCAAATTATACACGAATCTCCAAAAAATAATCAATAAATCTCTATAATGCCAAAAAGTCAATTAATATCGATAATCTCGAGTAATTCGATACCAACAAAACTGAATGCTACACGCAAAACTTCATTTTAAATAATAATCTTAAATAATTTCGAAGTTTGAGAATATATTTCGAAAATCTTAGGAAAACTTGAATAACCTTGATATTCCCAAAAATCTCAAATCACCCTAGATCTTCAAAAATCACATTCAATTTCACTGTGCTAAATAAAATTTTATTTAATAAATATTCAAATATCCATAAAATGCATGAATGATGTGGAAGGATTACAATAATAAGATCAATCTTCGATCTTCCGTCTTGCAAAAAAGCAGAGGCTACCTAAAGCAGTAACCGCAAGCAACGTTAGGTGTGGCCGAATTGTTGATAGTAAAAGATGGCTTTTGATAATATAGCTGCAATATCGCTAATAGATAACCATCTATTGGTCTTTCATTTTTTGTCAGATGGTTTGTTTTATGGTTAGTTGCTGACTCAGCGATAAATATCCGATATATTTTATTTTCATTTTCATTCACTCGGTAAACATTACTGTTTGGTGATTAAAGACGTCATTCAACTGGACCTGTATAAAAATGCCGCTTGGCGAGTCTAGCTTCGGTCCTTTATGATCCCAAATATGCCACAAAAGCAAATTTGACATTCCCTAGAGATTCCCCTCCTATTTGCTTTTCGTATACCACCGAAACTGATCTTTTCAAAGGGCTCCCCTGAAAGGGATTTAATTCACTAGTATTAGTTAGTAAAAAGGAATACAGCTTGTTTTGTTGCTATTTCCCCATTTAGAATTACTGTGGGATGTTCGGTACTTTCCATACTTAATAATTTAATATTATAACGAATTATTAATTCGGTAATTTAAAACAAATACAGTAGACACACAAAACACGTCTGATCACATACAATTAGATTTAAAAACTAAATAAAATGTCAAAACTTTAGCGCCAAATAGAATTAAATTTACCGTATATTGAAATAAATTCTCTAAGCAAATATTGAGTTCTGCATTATTTCATAACTTTAACTGATTGTAAATAACCAGTTTTGAAACAGTTTTTCTTTTAATAAAATTCCTTCAAGAGTCATCCATACAAAGTGTATCGACCCCAAAAATGAAAATGTTCCTTCAGTTTTATATGTGGTAGTTTAGTTTCGTACTGAAAAGTTCGCACGAACAAAAAATTTGGTACTCTTCAGGCAGCTACATACATTAAGTATGAGGCAAGAACGAACTGAATTATTGAATTATCTTCACTAAACAAAAAAATAAGGTTTTTTAGTTTGGTCGTAGCTGCCTAAAGCCAGTTTAAATTGCTGTAGAATCTCTACCGCGATATTGTACTAATTTATTAAGCAGCGAAGGAACTTTAAAATACTTTTCAACCAATTCGAAAGTAAAAATGCTATGAAATTTAGCATATTGACTGCTATGGCCATCATCATTTCATTGGGCGCTACGGCTATCAAATATGCTATAAAAACTGATAGTCGCTAGATACAATAGATTTATGGGACACCGCTTGCTGTGATTTTTGATTGCCATTCCGAAATATGGTCTGGGCTAAATTTAGCTATGTAGTTTTATCATGAAAATAACGCAAAATACCAAAAAATGTAGGCCGACTGGGCAGTCAATGCGTTGACATTTTGAAAAAGAGAGTAAATCGATCACCAAGCAGTGACAATTCATCATTTCCTCACCTTAAAGGCTCAAAAGTATTAGAAAGTATGTGATAACATTTGCAGAAAATGATTAACTACCATTTTTAATTCAAGCGGTCAATTCAATATCACTGTGGGGATTAGGCTGTTTTTTAATTTCTTTTCACTTACATTTTATATATTTTATAAATCTTGTTCCATATTTTTATAACTTGCGGGTTTCATTAGTACTCAGCTAATATCAACATCTAATCGTGTACTCTATTGTTGCTGGTTATAGCATTAAATATAAATAAAAAATATAAAAATAAAAGTTTGTGTATTTATTGTAAAAGAAAAATATCTTCCGGCTATTAAAGTAAAATATGTATATATGAATGATAGAGTCCAGAAGAATAGACTACCCATATGACCAAACGTATTGTACCAAAATCAGTAATAAACCAAAAAAAGACTTATACATATTATGTAATGACAACTGTGATGACATAGTAATTTGGTATCTTGATGAAGGGTATTATTATTTCTTGCTTGTTTCATTTTATTTAAATCACTTCGTATGTCTATGTCTTCTAAAAATTAATGAACACCATCCATCCAAAGTATGTTAGAGAGGAAAAAGAATTAAAGCTTTTATTTTCCTGTATCTCTGACTGTAGGCTATGAAATGAACGTATTTTGTTTAAATAAAGTCTGTATTTGTAAATAAAACGTGGGAAATTTTTTCTTGGAATCTCTCATTTTGTTGTTATATAAAGCTTAAAACATGAGTTAATAATACTGTTTGGTGATTATATTTGTAATTTACTTTGAAAATGTTTCGACAGTGTTCGATTTAACTAATGTATGTCATTAGTTCGAGGAAAGAAATAAAGTAGTTTTATTCATATTAAGGTAAAGTACTCGTAAAAATTGTATATAATTACATAGGCTAACCAAATTTATTGTAATTTGGTAAATCAGTGATTAAAATTACTGTAGGAACTGTTTTTGAAAGCATCGGTCGTACAACAAAGTCAGTAGTCGTTATAGAATAAAATTGCATTGCAATCAATACAAGATTGTGTAGCGTGAAATACCTTACAAACGAATTTAGTACAGCAGCAAAACGAAGTATATTGATATATCGTAAATACGAGTATCATTTTTTTTATGGGAAACATAAAAATGATACAATACCGTTTATTTCTAATATGAAACAAAAAAAGGGATAAAATATTTCTGTAATTTAATAAACAAATTCTATTGAGAGTTTGGATCACGTCCCAAAAAATATCAAAAAATAAAGATAAATATTGAAAATGTACGTCCACGAACATATATGCGATATGAAATATTTGTTTTGACAAAAATTGATTAAAGTTTCATATGTTTACGGAAAACTACTCAGTATTTTGTATAAGGAAACCTTTTTTTTATTTACACGAGAATAATTAATTAACTAACCCATAGATAGCCGGCAGGTTCTCAATGTTAATTTATTTGAAGTTAATATTTCCGAAAATTGTAACAAAATTTAATCCAGTTTCGAACTTATGATTATGAAAAAATTAATCTTCTCATCAGGTCGCGGCGACTGGAGTGATTTTACCATAATTATTATTCTATAAATATAGAATGAACTGTGCAGGTTGTATTAGCGAATTATTCTGAGACAGGCAAATTCTCTTACAATTTTTTTTCCTCGTCACACAGACACAGTAGGGATTGGACACGTTTTTCGGTTATCAAACTGGTTTCGGCAGCTGTGTCTAACAACGCGCGGAACTTCTGGTAAAATCCTCTAAAGTTCTGAACCATGATTAAGGCTGTTGGCAGCAAGGTCAAAGTAGGATTTGAAGCTCTGGAAGACAGAGATTCATTTGGACACGAGTTCGCTACGTTGAAAGTAGAATCAGATAAATATAGGATGCATTGATTGATGAAAGATCAGAATCAGTTGGATGGGTTTGATGGGCTAAGTGAATTGAAGATTATTGATTAGAGAAACTTGTTGTATGATTGATTGTCATTTGTATTCTTGCGAATTGCCTTTTGTAGTTTTTGACTTGTTTTCTGCTATCTGTGTAACTGTGGAATGTAAAGTGTTATTATTTGCCGTGGTTGCACTATCTGATGGATCTTTATGGAGTAGTAAATTGTGTCGTTGACCTCAACGTTGACATGATAAACTAGATGAACATTCAGACGTTACGTGGTTTTGCATCAAACAATTTAAGCAAAAAATTGAGCTCATTTGCAATCTTAATATGGTTTGAAATATTTAGCCTCCTATGCTTGAGGCATCTGAATAGAGGATGATTATTTTTCGTACAACAGGGACATTCGAAAGTTTCGGTGGCTGTGTGCAAATTAAATTGCGCTGGAATCTTGGATGTCGATGGCTGTTTGGTAACTGAAATCTTTGATGGTAAACAGAACTCAAACGTGTGACATCTGTTATCAGTGAATTTGAAAAATTTCTCGAAAGAGGGGCATTCCTTGTCAACGGAAAAATTTGCCCACGCTTTCTTGGTTTGTATTTGTTTCCCGTTTTGAGAACCCAAACCTTTTATTTTACGAATCACTCCATCAGACACATCAAAAACGTTGAATTGCAGCATTCGTTTTTGATTCAAACCCTTGTCCATTGATGAATTCATACCGACTTTCCTCTTGTCGTATTTTGCTTGCAATTTACCCCAGGCCTCCTCGTAAATAAGATCGGTTATAGGAATTTGATTTAGTTGAAATTTATATGATTCAGATAATGCATCATTTTCGTGGACTGAGGATTTGTAAAGATCATTAAAGGACGGCCGTTGACTATTGTCCCCGAAAAATGTTCAATAACAACCCGCGGCAGCTTGATATCTTGATTGGTTTTGGTCAACGTGTTTTTATAAGACCTTCGACAGAATGACGTTGCTGAGCGCATAAGTTATCAATCATCTTGTTGTGAAAGCTAACCGGTTGGGAACTATTATCTCTCAAAAGTGTTTCCCTAATTCAGCTCATATCCTTTTGGTGATCTGTTTTTTTTTAAACCAAGGAAACATATACGAATAAAGGAAACTGTAGAATAAAGCCAAAAATACTAATCGTGAATGCGATTAGGATTCTTTCCTTATAACTCAAAGGTGGTATAAAAAAGCTTAAGATCCGCTCACAGAACCAAATGGACAAACTTCGGTATGGGAATGAATGCCCTTCGTCTATCGAATGGCAAGTTTGCCTCTTCGAAAAAAGAGCAAACACGCTGTTTATTTATGTTTCTCCTGAGTGTACCATCGTTAACTATGATCTTGCGTACTCGTATTAAAGCTTCCCATTGGGAACTGACGGATCTGATAATTATATGTAAATATTTTCTCCTTTAAACCGTACAAATCAGGTGGTTCTTATGGGATATTACCGGCTGAATTACATCATCGTTTTTCTATTATTAAGCATAACCTGCTCACCTTTTCAAAGCGAGAAGTTGATTGCAAGAGCAATGCACCGGAAACATGCAAATCAGATTATACTGATCCGAAAGCATTTCGGCTCATCAAGTTGCCCTGAACATTTCTTAATGCATTACAATCCTCTCTATTGTTGATGGATTTATTAGAGATAATTATTTATCTAATTCCCTACTCAGTAAAATGCAACATGCTGATATAGAGTTGGTCCTGTGAAACAGTTCTTCATGAACTTGTCACTAGGATCGCAAGATCCTTCGATAACAAAGAATTTCTTGTGGGTATTATCCTAGACATTGCGGGAGCTTAGTGTATCATTTTCGTCTATTACTAATGCCTGGACCAATTTTGATATTGATCCCACCGTCGTAATTCGCATTGTTGGGCTTGAATTGGATAATGCTTTAATCTCGGTCAAAGTTGTCACAGGTGGTCTTTTCACCTGGAATATAAACTTCTAAACTTCACGCCACCTTGTATACGAACCTTCGGAAAAATATGGGGTTTAATTCCCAAAATGCTGCCTTTCATTTATAAATCTTTGCCCTTTCCGATGTTATCGTATACTTCCTTGGAATGGCGACAAGTGGTTGAATTAAACACTTCAATTAATAAGCCCAATAGTCTACGCAATAATGCTATCAACTCCGCTTCTTGCCATGGAACCAATTCTATTGACCACAGCTACATTTTTTAATTCTACGCACAGCATGTTCTGGATCAGTGGGTCACAGAACAATTCTTAATGACTACATATCATTCGTATCAGAAATAGATAAGATAACCAAATTCACCAAATCGTATTCGGCGGTGCGCTCTTCGAGAGATCAGTGGTGATCATTTTTTCTTGAGAACTTGTATGAGTCGATATTCTTCTATTCTGACGGTAGTTGTTGTGGTAAATAACGCAGGGCCCGGCGACGCGCGAAATACACACAGTGGGTTTTGTTGGTATTGATTTGAATTTTCCATTTAGTGTAAAATTTAGTTACAGAAACTTCATTTCGATCTAAACCAGGGACAAGTATTGCAGTATCATCAGCATAGAATGATATATGACTGTCTTCAATTTAAGGAAAATCAGCAATAAAGATGTTGGATAAAAAGGGACTTAAAACAGCACCTTGGGGCACCCAGCTAGGATGTCATGAGTATTGCTAGTTTCATTGAAAATCTTAACGTAAAACGAACGATTTTGTAGGTAAGATTGTATAAGATGCACTATCGATGTTGGAAAGTCATACTTAATTTCAAATTAGAACAGACAACATGCCGACAGATTTTTTTTTTGATAAAAATTTGACTTAATTACCTATACAATCCTAGCCAGTTGGTGACCAAGCAGTGCTGTAACCAGGTCGAAACCCAAATTGTTCATTGGAAACAATTTGCAGAGCCACAGCTCTGACAACTTAATAACGAAACAGGTTGGTCACTATAAGAGGGGAAGACTTCATTTTGTTCGGTTTAGCGATTGGAATAACAACTGCATTTTTCCATTGATCTGGAAAGTAGTTTATCTTGCAACATCCATTGAAAAGAATGGTTAAATATATCAGTGCTTTCAGCGGAAATTTTTTTAAAAAGCTTATTATTAAGTTTATCTATATCCAGAGATTTTGAGTTCTTTAAACATTCGATTAGAGAGGCTAATTCTTAAGGTTTCATATATTGAGTAGTGTCAGATAGATGATCACAATTATTAAGGGTTGCTATTACTGTGTTAACGGTTGAAATGGTTACTAGATCTAATCAAGAATCAGTTATACAATATATGTATATTCTTGGAATTACTAAAGGTATCGGCAATTACATTACACTTTTCATGGGCTGTACGCTGTAAGTAGTTTAACGTTGTTGTGATGCAACACTGGTATATAATGTGACATACTTTTAATCAGTTTTGTAATTTTCCAAAACTTTTTATCCGACTTATGGTGCAAATTGAATAGTTTATTCCAGCTATTATTCCGTAATACTTTAGCAGCTGCACTAACTTGTCATGTTAAAGAGTTAACAATGGATTTCAGTGCAATATCTCTGGTTCGTTATCATTTCCTTCGGATGCAATTTTTAGTTTTAGTTTTTTTCATAAAAAGTTTCATAAAGCTATAATTGTAATTTCCTTTGATAACTATCGTGAACAATATGATTCATGGTGTAATATAGAAAAATGGTTTGTATAGCATTTCAGTTATCGTATTTTTATGTCAAAAAATGTTGTTACTGACACACTACAGTATACAATGTAATGTACAGTATGTACAGTAAGGTACGTCAGTATACAAATAAAAGATTGTATCTTTAATTAAAAATTGTGTCTATTATTTTCAGCGTTTTTTCGTATCCCGTAGAAATCATGTGGCATCAGTGCTTTACATTATCGAAAACACCAAAAAAATTATATTTTTATTGTTTACGAATTGCCTACGAATTTTCCACAATGTCCTACGTATTGTCAACATTGTCTACGTTGAAAACTATTGGCTACGCTATTGTCGACATTTGAGTGTAGACAATCTGAGAAAGGCGTAGATGCACAACACTGAATTAATGATGATATTATAGGTGGTTGAGGCTTAATTCCCGGAAAATTTTGTTGATTGAGGACAAAATGATTACTTATTACATTGGGTTTCACGGAATTCCTCAAAGTTAGGCTGTAAGCAATATAATATTTTATTTTTGGGCACTTGGTCTAGTTGGCCATATGACTGCCTTCGCAATTACTGCATTTCGTATGTGCATATAGTGTGGCAATTATCTTCGGATCATCACGTTGTCGACAGCTCTTGGTAGAATGAGTAGATTTGCATATTTTGCAATTCGCTGGTACTATGCATGCAGACGTAGCATGACCGGATTGTGAACAGTTACCGCAAACGTAGTGTTTACAGGTTTCAGTAAGGTGTTATTCCCGTCCGTTTTTATTGACGCAACGTTATAAATGTATTTATGACCTTTTAAATCATTTAAATTGTGTTCACCATTTCGACAGTAAAGAAGAAATATTTTCTGTTCTTCAAATTTAGATTTTTTTCAACTTCAGTGATGTTATATGAACTGGTTGGATGTTTTTATTTTTCAGTTCATCCATTAGTTCGTTATTTTCAGTATTAGGCAAACCCGTTAGTATTATTTTACTAAGCTTCTCTTCCGCCAATTCATAGGAGAAAAAATGTATCGCATTTTGTTTGAAATTTGACGTTACATTTTTATGATTGAAACGGCGCGTACCAAAATTATTAAAATATACGATGAACGTAAATCCCGTTGATATTAAAGTTATTCTGGTAAATAACCAGATAATTATTAAACGAAGAGCGAAATTAAGAATTACAAGTTCAGTTTCAATCTGAATGAGAAATACGAAAAATTTAATTATTTACAAGTCAATCTCATCAGGCTATAGCGACTGAATTGTTAATTATATTATTGATTACTTTCTGTATATATAGAAGCAACCATGTAGTTAAGTATTAGCGAATTGTACATAGTAATACATATTAAATTCTTAATGATTTCAATTTTTATTTTATTTAACGCATAAATACAGTTTGATATTAAAGTTCTTCTTATATTTATGATATTTTATCACCCAAATTTTTGTTTAGTGATACTTTATCGATATGAAGGAAAGGAAAAGTACGCAACAAAAAGAGAAGGCAATATAAAAAGTTTAATCAAAAAGAGAAAACAGTACAATTTTATTGTTGAGACAAGAGACATAAACTCTATCGAATTCGAATTGAAAGTGATGTTATAACATCCCACCCCAGGCGTCAATGCACCATAACTGTCCGGCGATTCAGATTGAGCACAAATAGGCCTGGAGTTTAGAATGGCTTCTATATGTGAGCTTACAATGTATATCTGCTCAAACGTTCACGATGCTGTCCCGATTGAGCTCAGTAACAAATATTTGTACGACTCGATATTTGCATCCAGCAGCCCAACAAAGTGAGGAGGTAATCTAGCCGGAATAAATTTGAATTTTATTTTATGTGGAGTTAAAAAATGGTCTTCGGTCTTTTAAGGCGACCTTTGATGCATTAAAAATTCAGATCCTGACTACCATAACTGATTATTTATGTAAGATCTGATATCTTAAGTAAAACGGCACTGATTTAAATAATAACACATCAGTCGTAACGTTATAATAATTAACTTTATTTTTTAGTATAAAAATAAATTACGATTATGATCGCCATTAAATCTCAATAGGGAATGAATGGCAAAGGTAAAAATTACTACTAACTTGATAGATTTAAGAGAATGAGAGAATAACATTTTATACAATAACAAAGGGAAATTAATTATAATTACAGTAGCAAATCACAAATGCATTTTAAGTATGCAACCAAAATATAATTGGAAATGAATTTATAGATTTATTATTTCTCCCCTCTTAATTGATCAACGTTCAGTGGATGCTTGAAATCGAACGGTTATAATTTTTTTCCGTTCCGACCTTGTGGTGGAATTGAACAACTGGTACTAGGTCCAACAATAGGATTATGATTAACCCCATCTGACGTTGATGAACTGCTTGGATTTTGACTATTAACCAAACAAGATCTTTTCGGACTCGACTGAAAAGACATCCGATTGATTTGGCAATGTGACTTCATTTGAATTGGGTGGTTGCCTAAAATTAGAAATTATTTTTTGATTAAGATGCCTACGACGAAGCTGGTTTTGATGTTTCCTGCAGACTCCGGCTTCGGTCTCGACCAGAAACATTTGGCGTCCCAGTCTCTTTATGATTCGACCTTCAATCCAATTGGCACCTCTTGAGAAGTTTTTTGCAAATATGAATTGATTCGATTGAAACTGGCTTTCATGATCTTCACTAAGTTGATGTTGTGCGTTTGGTAGGAAAACGGACAGTAAATTTCGAGGTTGCCTCCCATGAAGTAGTTCAGCTGGTGATTTTTGCGATATTAGATCAGGGGTTGATCGATACGTTGATAAAAATTTCAGCAAAGCCAGTTGACTGTTGTTCTCCTCCGTCATTATTTTAGAAAATGACGTTTTGAATGTTCTAACAAAACGCTCAGCTTGACCGTTCGAAGCTGGGTGAAACGGTGCGGTCGTTAAATGGGTAATTGAGTTTAGCTTGCAAAATTCCTCGAACTCGTTAGATACGAGCTGTGGTCCATTGTCCGATATAATCGGTTTCAGGCAAACCTTCTAGCGAAATTTTAATTTGTAAAGCCAAAATTGTTGTTGTTGATGTGATATTAGACATTTCCACGGTATACGGGTACTTCGAGAAAGAATCAACACAAATTAGCCACATTTTGTTAAAAATGGCCCAGCAAAGTCTATATGTATTCTTTCCCAGGGCTTTTCAGCGACCGGCCAACTGGAAAAATTCTTCTTCGGATCACTGGAGGCAACTTGACATGTTTGACAACTTTTAGCTAGTTGTTCGATTTTTTTATCGTTGTTTGGCAACCAGCAGTATCGTCGAGCAAGCTGTTTCATTCCTGCTACTCCGCAGTGTCCATCATGCAACATATGTAATACGGTTTTTTGGAGCGTATATGGTATGACAACTCTGGTGTAATCTGTGTGAAGTAAAATTATTGGGAAATTCTGAATGATTTCCTGATTAATTTGATAAATGTTGAGTAATTTTGATTCGTAATCATCAAAATTTTTATCAGGCCCCATAGGCAATCGTGAAAGTGCGTCCGCGTTAGCATGTTGTGTAGTATTTTTATATTTGATGGTATAAGTATATCCTTGAAGAAGGATTGCCTATCTCTGGAGGCGATGTAAGGTCATGACGGGTAACTTTTTGTTCGGATTAAAAAGTGTCGTTAGTGGTTGATGATCCGTAAAAAACTTCGACCCGATAAATATTGGTGAAATTTGGTCACTCCGTAGACAATTGATAATGCCTCTTTCTCTATTTGGCTATACGAACGTTGATTAGCATCGAGTGTTTTAGATGTGAATGCAATTGGCTTCTCTAAGCCATTTGGATATCGATGAGAAATATAACAGCACCAATTCCCATTGCTGAAGCGTCAGTAGCTAAAATTATAGGATACTTTTCATTGTAGTGAACTAAGCGCGTTGCGCTAATGATAGAGTTTTTTAACGTTTGAAACGATTTTTCCTGACGTTGACCCCAGATAAATTTAACGTTTTTGTGACGAAGTTCGTTTAATGGTTCAGCAATCGTTGAAAATTTTGGAATGAATTTGTAGTAGTAATTGATTTTACCGATGAATGCTTCAACTTCCTTCAAAAAGGTTTATCTCGGCATAAGCTTGAGAGCATCGAGTCGCTTTTCAGACGGTAAAATGCCATCTGCATTGATAATATGTCCTTCATATTCAATGTGCTCGTCAGCCAAATTGCATTTATCCCGTTTACATCGTAAGCGTAACCCAATTTTTTCAAATCGATTAAACATTTCGGTTATATTTGAAATGTGTTCTTCATTTGTTTCTCCTGAAACAGTCACGTCATCGAGATAAACAACACATTTCGGCACCCCTGCGATGACTTCCTCCATGAACCGTTGGAATATTCCGGGTGCGCTGGCCACGCCAAAAGGTAACCTTTGGTATTCAAATAGGCTAAAAGGTGTATTTATTACCATTAATTTCTTCGACTCGTCTGATAACTCGATTTGCAGATATGCGTCAGTCAAATCAACTTTTGTAAAAAATCTGCCGCCTTGTAATTTATGAAAAAGTTCTTCGATTCGCGGAATCGTTGCCGTTCGGTTTCGGTATCACACGACAATTGGTGTAGCCCATCGACTAAACTTCACTGGTTTTAAAAGATTTTCCTCGACCAGCCTGTCGATTTCCTCTCGAACTTGTTTGAAGTACGCAAACGGTAGGATACTATTTCTATCAGAACTATTTCGGCTTTGAAGGATTTGCAGAGACCTAAAGTCGATGAAAATAAATTCATATGTTCGGCACACAAATTATTCACTTGATCAATGAGTTGATTATGATTTGTAGAATCTAAAACAGAATTAATTGAACTTTTAGAACTCAAATTATTTTTTGGATACGAAATGTCAAAATTTAATGTTTTAAACCAGTATAGTCCCAAAACGTTTGTCGCTTTGTTGCTGTCAACAACCAGAAGACTTCCATCAAATGAATGATTATTTAGCGAAATGATGACATCAACAGCGCCTTTCAGTTTAATACAAGTTCCACAGTATGATGTTAAAGTTTTATTTGTTGGATTGCACTGAGGAAATCCCAACTTCTTATATCCGTCCAGACCAACCAACGAGTACGAAGCACCCGTGTCGACTTGAAACGTCATTTTGACGCCATTGATAAGAAGATCCACGACGATTTTACCGGATTACTCATTGTTGCTTGATGCGTTAACATTGACTTCAACTGAATTAATATGATGGAACAAACTAGTTGAATTAATTGCCTCTTTTTGTTGAACTGAATCATAGTTACTGTAATTCCGATTATGACTTCTGCCACGTTGACGATGACCACTGCTATAGTGTTTTGAGCTTCCCTCGTTCGAATTTGTTCTAGGTACGATACAAACATACTGCAGTAATATGACCTAACTTACCACAGTTATTACACACAGACTTTATGTGCTTACAATCACGACGCACATGATAAATATTACAGCCTAGACACGATTGATTTCCTGTATATCGCCGCTGCCAATTTGATGACGTACGACTGTTTCGGTTGAATTGACGCGTTTGACTTCGGCTGAAATGATTACGATTTTTCTCGTCTTTCGTCGATTTAATTTGATTAACATCCGCTGTTGCAAACGGTTCTTTTTTAACTTCTTTACATGATTGTTGTGTAGATTCGTAGATGGTGGCGATTTCCAAAACTTCATCTAATGTTGGATTTGTTTTTTGTAGTGCACTAACACGTACTTGATCGTGTGGTGTATATTTAACAATCATATCACGGATTTCAAAATCAGCATATGATGTATTACAATCTGATTTTTGACAATTAAATAAACAATCGCGCACAGCGCCTTTTAAATCAGCTACCCAATCAGAATATGTTTGATTAGGCTTCATCAAAATTTGATTAAATTGACATCGAGCAGCAAGCACATGCTTTTTTGACAAAAAAATTCTCACTCAAATTTGTAGTCAATTCTTTAAACGTTTTACTCATCAGATTTTCCGTAAATAATTTTTGAAATAATTCTATTGTTTCATTGCCTACCCACGCTAAAAGACACGCCCGTTTTTGGTTATCGACCGTTACATTAGTTACCTTCAAAATGTTGTTCGAGTTGCAGTATAGATAGTTTGACCATGTGACTTTGTCTTACAAGTACTTACATTTGGGTTGGTTTCATTATCATCCACTGAAATAGTATCACTCATAGCCAAATTTTTCGTTGCACTTCTATGTTTGTTTGATCAACCACACATTTGGTCTAAGCATAACGTTGAAATATTATTAATTTTTTTTTTTTGACATCCCACTCCCTGTGGGAGAGGCTAAGGTATCACTGCACTGTGGGTTATCTATACTGTTTTTAATTTTTATTTTATCAGATGTTAATATTATAAAATAAATTGACAACACACACATATACTTAAATTTTTTTCCAATAAATATGATTGCAAAACCAAATAAAGAGATGTTTACTCTTTGAAGTTTGGACAGAGGCAAATAATAATAATTATTATTTAGCTATAATCCGGAGAAACCTAATATTTCATAATAATTATAGTTTTCATTTTTTTTTCCTGTTGCTGACACAAAACGATAGCAATCGTTGTCGAATTGCATACATAAAATTTGCCGACATAAAACTTTACAGTTTTTTTGCAACATATTTAGTAGAAAAATTGTATTTGATGTTGCCAGATTTTAATTAATTTTATTAAATAAAGGGAGACTTGATTTGAGGAGGGCATACATTTGCCGTGGTTATGACAATTATTATTATTATTTTTTATTATTAAGTTTATCTTTATTTCAGTTTGTTTATAAACATATTGATATTACACAAAAACAATTATTGCAAGTTACAAAAATAAAGTAAAGCCCCATTAGACTTAGATTAAAATCTGTGGTGGAGCAACAATTATTCAATTCAATAAAAATAAACTATACAATTTTTTTATTATAACCTACAATAACAAGCTCAAATATATTTATTGCATACTATACAGAAAATCAATGTTTACGTAATTGATTTCAGTCCGGAAAATGAATCATTACGGTCCACAAAAAAAAGTGTCCGGAAAATGAGCTATTACCGTACAGTGGCACTATTCTGGTTTTCCCGGGGAACTGCGAATTGGGAATTGTTTTATTGTCAGTTTTTAGTGTATATTGGTTTTCTTTTTTCGAAAGCATACTGAGCGATTGGCATTTTGTTCATGTTTTGGGAAAAAATAATTCCCAGCCAAATTTTTAGGGAAAAATAAACAACAAAATTGCTTTGAAATTGAAATATGTTTACCCAAAATCTAGTATGCTTTAGAAAAAAGAAAACCAAAATACACTAAAAACTGACAATAAAACAATTCCCAATTCGCAATTCCCCGGGAAAACCAGAATAGTGTCACAGAAAAAGGAAAATATAAATCGAAACAAAAAAAAAAATAACTAGGGTAACTTGATAATTTCAAAATCATTTCGATTGATTTTCTTTAAATTTCAAACTCACGTTTTTACTTTAAAATTTAATTTTAAATGAAAAAATCGAACTAATGTCCCATGTAGTATGAAATAAAACGTTGGACGTTACGCGTACGTTAAATGATCGTTACAGAACTCGTTCAATTTTCTGAACTCGGCTCCTTCGTCGCTTCATCCATAAACATCGAACTCGTACTGTAACAACTCAGTTACCGCCCTTGTGACGTAAATAACTATTATTTGACATAAAACAATTCAATTGCACTAAAAGTATTGTTCAATGCTTTCTAAACCGAGCAGCCAGGATCGAATTTCACGTTTTAATTTGTATTTTCGTACAGTACTGAGACTTTTAATATCGTTAGGTAGCATTTGGAAAAAAATGTAGCCATATCAAGATAAAATCTTATAAATTTTTCGCTATTGCAACGAACACCGGCAAAGTTATTTGGGTTCCGGTATTATATTTGTTTACAGTGCAATTTGAGGACTGTATAAATATAGAGATATCTAAATGGCAATAAATTTAGTTCACGAAACAACGGAACTGTTGCTGTTGCCTAGGGGCGCTTGTAGATTAATTTAATGATTCTTTTTTGTGCGATAAATAGATCCTCAATATTAATAAAATAAGAACCACTCCAATTGGATATGCCATACATTACCATTGATTCTATTTGGGCATATATTACAGTTTCCTTAATGTAATCCTTGGGCAAACTTTGCTAAGATTATTAAATTTATATATGGCCCAAATTAGACTTCTTCTAGTATAATTGATGTGCGAGTTAAGTAAACCCAGATAGTTAAATTCATGTACAAACTCAAGCACAAAACATTGAGGCGAGCATCGATGGGACGCCATACCTAACAGCACCTGGGTTACCTAATGTTTCGAATATTCTAACAATTTGACGCCAATTATGAAGGTAACTTGTAAACCAATCTAAAATTTTCCCTCGAATACCAACATCGATAGACTACATCGAAAGCTTTAGAAATGTGAACAAACATTGCTGTAGGCTTTTGCGAACTGTCCACAGCCGTATTTATCTGACTAAGAAAATCAATTTGTGCTTCTTCGGTGGATTTACCAAGCAGTAAAATCATATTGCTTACTATGTAAAAAATTAATTGTATCATGATGATGCATTAACCGACGTTTTATTAGTTTCTCAAATACTTTAGATACGGTGCTTAGAAGAGAAATCGGCCTATAATTGTTCAATAGTAATTCATCGCCTTTTTATAATATTGAAATTACAATTTCTAATTTTAAATTATTTGGAAATATTCCATTATCAAGGCTCAGGTTATAAAATAATTTTAAAACATCTACTAAGCACCAGGCGCAGTTTTTAACACCCAAGTTATCAATTCCATTAGCACCTTTAGAACGTTTGTTTTTTAAATTATTAATTTTAATAAAGGAAAATAATAATTTCCTAAGAAGTTATAGGCTCAAAATAACAAGAAGCGGCATAATTATTTGACTGTGACATCTTACCTTAAGAGGGGTAACCGGGCGATTCCACTAGCATAATTCCACTAGACACAATTCCACTGGACGCAATTCCACTGGAACAAGTAACCGGGCGATTTCACTTGCACAATTCCACTAGACACAATTCCACTGGACGCAATTTACTTTATATTTTATTGGTGTTATTGAAACTTAATTACGAAGATAATTATAACTATGGATTTTAAATTAATAAAAACTGAAATGGGCAAGGAAGCTAATATATAATAAAAGAAGGGTATACCTTTCAAAAAAAGGTGAAGGTAGCAATGGAAAAAAATATTTCCGTTACTGCGGTTATTACGATTCTAGGCATATTCCATTAGCATGATTCCACTGCATACAATTCCACTGGCACAATTTCACTACTTTAACATTCGTAGTTCTTTCTTTAGGTAACTTTTTAATTTTAACTTGTTGTACAATTAAACGAATTCAACTTGCACAATTTAACTTGTTGATAATCAAACGCATTTAGGGTGGTAAATTGCGCGCGCGCTTTACCACCCTAAATGCGTGTGATTATCAACAAGTTAAATTGTGCAAGTTGAATTGTATAAGTTGAATTGTGCAAGTTAAATTGTGCCAAGGGGAATTGTGCCCAGTGGAATTGTGCCAAGTGGAATTGTGCCAAGTGGAATTGTGCCAGTGGAATTGTGTGCAGTGGAATTGTGTCTAGTGGAATTGTGCTAGTGGAATAGGCCTAGAGGATTTCAATTCACTCATTAACAAAAAGTATCAAGTTTTTGGCTATAAAGTTGGATAAACTAACTCTCCTAGGTTACAAATTGCTGGAAAACCAGTCCAAAAATAGTTTCAAATCCATACAATTAAAAATTTGGACTAGTAAGCGATACTTACTTCAAAAGAACACCGTGATAGTTGGTACTAAAAGATTCACGCGATTAAACCAAGTTTTAAACTAATAAAAGTTAAATTACGCTCATATTTTTGCTCAATCAAATTTTAAATCAAACTCAATTTTTAATTTAAGTTGGTATCAAGATTATATTCAAATACAGTTTAGAATTTTTGTATCAATCTAGTTTGGAGCCTATTTGTATTCAAAATATCACAGAATATCTATCTAATTGCAACCAAAATTTTGGAATTCAAAATCAACCTTTCTCAGAATTTTGCCCTCACTAAGCACAAAAATTTTCTCAAATCTATTTTAGAATTGTTACTTAATCTTTAATTTTTCTTTTACCAGTCAAATTCTAAATACAAAATCAACTTTTAAACTAAAAATTACTGCTTAAAATTCAAATACTTCGATACTTACTCAGATTTCTGCTCAAAATTCTAATACAAATTTAACAAATCGTTTGACCCAAACTAGAGTTTTAAGTTCTACTCTAACTCAGCATTTCTAATAACACTCAAATTTTTCTTAAATGCTTTTGCAACTAAAGCTGATGTTGTATTCCAAATTTATAATCAAACATAGTTAGATAAAAATCTAGGTTGGAATTTTTACTTAATTTGTAAACAATATATCACAAAATTTCTAGCTTAATTTCAACCATAATTTTTTAACTAAATTGTATCCAAAAATTGCTCAAACTCTCGATTGGATTGAAATTCAATTTTTAGTCCAAACTTTGTTCATATCTTGTTTTACCTCGTACTAAATAAAAATTTTGCTTGAATAATTTTAACTAGATTTTTGAAATTCCTCAAACTGTTATTAAAGGCAGTCCGGATTCCAAACTTAAGTTTTAAGCTATATAGGCTTATGTATTTGCTTAAATCAAATTATAATTGTATTTCTAATGTAGGTTCCATATTGAATTTTATTTCTTTACTATAAAAAACAAAAAGCATTCAGATTTTTGCTCGATTCCTGATTTTCTAGTTAAACTAAAAAATTTGTTGAAATCGTGTTTAGAATTTAAACTCAGTCACATAAAATGCATTAAATATTTTGCTAAAATTGTTTTCAAAATGTATTTCCCAAATGCAATTATAAAGAAGGCAATTTCTATTTAAAATTTCACTCAAATTCATTATAACTATTTTAGAATTCAAGATAATTTTCTCGCTTTAAAATTTAATTCTCTTAATCAATTTCCTCTTTGTCGAATGCAGTTAACCAATTTAGACTAGATTTTATCATTTTGTTCAAGTTCGAAAACAGCTTGGAACTCAATTTCTGACTAAAAATCTTAACTTTTTTTAATCCATTTTGATTTTAAACTAAGTTAGTAGTCTGAACACCACTCACATATTAAAAGAAAAATTACAATAATCAATTAGTGGAATACCTAAATATTTGTTAAAACTTTAAATTTCACTCAAGTTTTTAGTTCAATATAATTCAATGAGTGTGATCAAAATAACAATCCATATTCAGACACAGTTTGGAAGTTAACTCAATTTCGAATTAAAATGGCATGCAAGGTTTTTTCAAATCCAGATGGAATTGTATTCTAATTTCATTCTGGATGCATCCATGGTTTTATTCGAATTCATTGAAACTATTATCTTTCCCAGCCTAATTTTTTGATCCTAACCAAATTCGTTTCAAAATATGTATTTCGGTTTTCCCTAGAATAAATTTATATTTCAAAATTTTGTGAAATCGAAATTCGAGTTGTAAAACTCAATTCCTATAAATAATTTTACCAAAGATTTTATTTGGTTTGGAATGCCAAAACCATTTTTTTTCAATTTAAATTCCTATTTCAAATTTCCGAAACAAATTTCTAAGCTAAATTCAAAGAAAATTTTGTTCGTTGTTTGAGATCAAATCTCGTTTTGCAAATAACCCAATACTTACCTAATTGAATTAAAATTAAAATTATGTTTAAATCTTGTTTGGAACACCAAATTTAAACTCAAATTTTTGCTGAAAACCAAGTAGAATATCTTATCCAGTTCGAGTTCGCGACAATATTCTGCTGACAAATTTTCTATTTCGTAAGCAAATTTCCCCTTCCGAATAAAATATGTTTAAATCGCATGCAATCCTGCTGAAAATTTTTCAGCAGAATATTGTCACGAACTCGCACTCAATTTCTAATCTAAATTTCCAAATCAATTTTTAACCCAAGCAACACTGAAGAACAATTAGTACTATTTGAAATTCATGCAAAATGTAGTTTAATCCAGAAACATTTTCTTAATTTTTATTTTAATTTTCACTCAAAATTTTATTGGCATTGTGGTTCGAATTGTAACTCAATTAAAATTGTATCTGTTTAATTTCAAACTGAAAATTTATGGATTTAACACAGAAGGGTTTTTCTTAAATCCATTCAATTTTTAGTCAAGCCCCGGTTGGAATTATAATTCAAAGATTAGAGTTTAAACTCTATTTATGAAAAGTACGATTAGCTTTTGTTTAATATTAAACACAGAATGTTGTCCAAATCTAGTAGGTAATTCTAATTCAATTTTAAAATTTTTAAATCTAATTTAAATATCTACTCAAGAATTTATTCAATTACATTTGGGAACTTAAATTCTCTTTCAGATTTTTGCTCGAAATTCTGATTTTATATAACGTATGGGCAAGAAAATTCAGACAAAATGCGATAGTAAAATAAAGCGCATTTTATTTATTTAGTGGATTCCCAAAAATGTTATTTGGTTTTATACTGTGTATATAACAAGCTATGGAAAAATTAGTCGATTCGAAACATTATCCACGAAAATATGTCTCAAAACGAATTTGAGTGGCGAAAAGTCGTGTGTAAATTTTAGAAAAAAATCCAGACCAACTTCTTATGTTGTAAAATACTTTGTAAAATTAAATTCTAAAAGATTCACAATTTATAATTTAACTAAAAGATTTAAGAATAAAAATACAGTTCAAAGTAAATCGGGAAGTGGTCGGAAGTCAGCGTTATCATTAAACAAAGCACGAAGGGCATTGAAACAAAGTACAGTTGGCCAAGTGGCAAAATCATATCGTTCTTTAGGAATTAAATTTCAGTGCCACAAAAATACTGTTAAAAAATGCACGAAATAAACATTACGCTCAGGAAAAGAAATATTGTTCCTAAAGTGTCCGAAAAACAAATTAAAGTTCAGAAACAACATTTAAAAAACTTGTACAAAATTATTTTTGCGAGCAAAAGATAATGTGATTGTGATTCAAAATGAAGAAACCTATTTTACTTTAAATGGCAACACAAAGCCTACTTTGACAAAAGTAGTTTGAATTAGCCATTAACAGCAAAAGGTACAAGGTCGAATGTTTACCAAAAGTTGAAAAATTTATAATAAACCACCATGCAAACCAAAACACGCAGTTTTGAAATGCTGATGAAATCTGGCCTCAGTTGTGTCCAATAGAGGATTTTTGGGCAAATCTTGTGCGGAAAGTGTATAGCAAAGGATGTCAACCAAAAAACATAAATTGCCTTATCAATAAAATTAAAGCGACTCTCAGGGAACCCGATACATCGATATTTAAATCGGCAATAGAGAAAGAGTCCCTTTAAACGTTGTGAAAGGCTCAACGAACCAAGGTTAACCAATTTTTACATTAATGTATAAATGTCGCCAACTTACTAAAATGAATTGAAATACAGTTTCCTAAATTTGAATATTGAATTTATACGGTTTAAATTTGTCTAAATTGTCTTGCCCATACGTTAGTTGAAGGAGTTTTAACGCTCGTTTGATTCATTTAAATTCCGATTTAATCAGATAAATTTCATTTTTGATAAAGACACATACGTTAACGAATAAAAACAACAATCACAAAATCTGCTTTTCTAGAAGAACTCCGGATCGTTAAATAATGTGCAGAAATTATTGAGATATTTTACTTTGACGTTTATTTTGTTCTTAATTTATTTATTCAACTTACTGGAAGTCAGACCAAAGCAAAACATTTTTAACTTCTAAAAAAATGTTTGTTGGCCTAAATTTAAAATTTGGCTTATAAAATATTTTTGCTTTATCAAATTTTAAGCCACGAAAGAAGAATTGGTTATTCTTGAACAAAAATTTAAAATATTTGGAATAAACCATAAAATATGTGGTAAACCATTGAGCATTATACAATGCTCAATGTTAAAACGTAAAATAAGTGGATATGTAAAAATATGTGATTATGCAGAAATATTTAAAAAAATGTGGTAACATTATAGGGCTGATTCGCTTTTATTTATTCTAAAAAGAATAAATATTCAACAAATTTATGCTTTGAATTTCCCAAAAAAAATATTTTTTTACATAACAATCCTAAGCCTAGTCATCATAATTAATTTACACTCATATTTCTTTAACCGTGTTGATAGCCACATCATGGATATCATCATGTTGACTGGGTAGACCGACAATCGTTATACTATTAGAGTTTAATTTCTGGGTTAGTTTGTCATTTTCAGCTTCTACATTTTCCAATTGTAATTCAGAAAGCGTCAATTCTAATTCAGATAGAGTCAATTATAATTTTGAGAAAGCTGCAATTTTTGGTTTTGTGATCCTTCCAGAATTGCAGACATATTTTGTTTTACAGATACAATTATGTAGACATTTTCGACAATATGTACAATTTTATCTTTGTCAGATATGTAATATATAAAATTACATTTTACAATCTGACCAACCAAAGAGGATGTTCGGGTTGTTTTACAAAAGTACGTCCTCACCCTCCTATATAAGTAGCTCAGTTAGAAGGGTACAATTTATTGCAATTCAGAAAGACCTCAATTTATTCTAAGGCGCAAGTTACAAGATTTTATCTCAGGTATTAAATTAAGTAATTATGGGTATTTTTAAATTGATTATTTTAATTAATTAAATTTCCGAATTTCTCATTCAACTCAAATAAAAGTGGTTATAGATGGGCTTGATTTTTATGAAACAGATGAATAATGGTATTATGAAGAGAGTAAATTTTCAATTGTTCAATCTATAGACCCTCACGGATATGATGCAACTTAATTTTAAAATAACACATCACAAGTACTCGTAAAGCACCTGGGGTGGTGAATTTTCTGACGATTCACAAAGGCCTAAAACAATTCTATAAAATACTCAAGTTATAAGATCCTCTACCCCAACATATTGTCCGTTTTATTACCATTAACTAGGAGGTAGAACTCATACAAAATTTATGTAAAATTAACAAATCCCAAGTATCCCAACAAAAAAAATCCCAAGGTGACAAAATCCCAAAATATTTTTTTATCCCAAATTGAAAACTTTTATTCGCAAAATCCCAAAATAAAAAATCCCAATATAAAAAATCCCAATATAAAAATTCCAGGTTACAGTAATATGTAATATTATATTCAAGTACGGACTTGAATTAAAAAATGAATATTCCATTCTTCCTGATATTCTTTAATTCATAAAATGGATATTGGCGCTATATTTTGGAGATAATCAATTTTAGGAACCCTCAATCGTTTTTTGATTACTCTTTTAATTTGCTTATATTGTTTAATATATTTTCTGTTTTGTGGAAAATGTTCACCACTTCTAATTTTTTCGTATGTTACTTTAGATAGAACTGATTCTTTTCTTAAATTTTCTATAATTTTATATAGACCGCAATTGCGTTTTCCAATAACAACTTTTAGTCGCCGATGCCATGCCTCCACGCTATTTTGGGTTCTCGGAAAATTTTCTTTCCACGCATCTTCAACCGACCAAAAGCTAGGATCATATCTTGGCTCAGTGTCTTTATTTCTTTTAGTATAATTTGATTTTACCCATTTTGCAATTTTTTTTTTAATCGGGGTCCTCCAAATGTTTATACAATTCTTTAACAAAAGCCAGGCTTTTTAACATTCTGATCTCTAAACTGAAACTTTCGGTCTTTCCATATTTGGTTGCTACTTTGTATAATTGTTGATACTACATAAAAAGTACCGTCCATTAACCAGCAAGACGACGCAGATACAATTTTTAAACTGGAAACTGTGCCAAGTATAATAATTTTATCATTTTGAACTTCCTTTTCCGACATTAAAAACAATTCTTCTTCAAGGAAACGCAAGTTCTGTGAAACGTCGATTTCGGATAAGTTTGTTGGCTCTTTAATAACACCCGAGCGAATCCTCTTGATTTTACGGTTTTGGGCTTGTTTGTTTGGTAGGTAAATACGAGATTTTGGTTCACATTCCACAGCTATCACGCGAATTATCTGTGATGGTGGCTGAGTGGTCGAGGCAGCTTTGTTTTTAAGTTCGGCATTCGCTTCTGCAACATCAACATCGGCAGCACGGGCATCATGGGAGTGTTCGCATGATAATTGAATTTCTTTATGTTGATTAGCTTCCACCGTTGTTACTATTTTACTTTTGCAGAAAAATGTTTTTCTATTGGCACACCTCCATTTAAACGTATTAAGATGTTCGTTATCTAGATGATGGGCATATCCGTTATGGAATAATTTCCTCCCTCCTTTATTATTTTTTACAACTTTCATATTGTATATGTATTATTGTTTAATGCTCAAATTTGAATCTTTTATTTTATAAATTTTCTCGTTTATATACATTTGTCTATAGTGAAACAAATTTTTAATTTTACAAATGTAACTACGAATATGCACATAATTGCAATAAAATGAAGTATAATATAAACCAGCCTTTAAGAATATTTATTAAAATCCCAAATTATGAAATCCCGTTGCTAAGAAGAATATTATTCTGTACAGTGTTGCACTTGCACAGCCCGACCACAATCACCTCCGACTATGGTGTTCTTTGCATGATTTATAATATTCTCAAAGTAGACCAATCTTTGTTCCATAATGCCATTACCTTAAACATTTGGAACGCGAATCTAACTTTTGGCATAGGCTTTGACTTTATACCAAATAGTCTAAATGGGATTTATCATTGGAGAATATGGTCCTAGCCGCAACAGAGATGTTGTCGTCCCATTAATTACTGCTTCTAGTCTTGAATGGGAAGGTGCGTTGTCTGCAACAATAACTAAATCTGCCAGTTGATTTCCGAAATCTGGCCACTGCTGCATTACTGTTTTTACCCAATAATTTGCGTACTGTGCAGTAAATGAACCTCTTCTGCATTCCAAAGATACAACCCCTGTAGTAAAAATTGCTCCAATCAAATGTATGTTAGGACCTCTTGATGCTGGAAAGTGTTAGACTGCTCTGTGACCAGCTCTTCCACGGACCCTTGTTCTACGGCAAAACAAATTAAAATTTGTCTCATCCATCCATACAATTCGTTTGCCCTGCTATATGTTGTGGTTCAAAGATTGGACATTTCAGATCGTTTTATTTTATTGACTTCCGAATTCATTGTGATCGGTTCAATGTACACTTTTCTGATAGTGAAGAGTTTGCCTTCTAAGTAGTTACCAACGGTTGATACAGACACCACTTTTCGGAAACTGTTCATAATTTTTTGTTTTATTTGATTTAATGTTATACTACCTAATCTGAATTACAATTGACGCTTTTTGAATTACAATTGGAAAAAGTGTAGTAGATGAATCTTGGAAGTTTGAATCGACATCTGGTTATTGTTATGGGGCAAACCTCTAAATAGAGAGGTTTAATCGTCACTCCGATTATAGAAATAAAATTTTCAAAACTTTTCAATTATTTATTATAACTTTGTTATAAATTTATAAATAGTTTAATTAAGTTTTTTAGAGTTTTTTATTATTATTCTGCATTTCAAAAATTTTAATATTAAATAATTAATTAACAATATTTCAATTATTATTATTATTGAGATCAATTAATATAGATCTTTATGTTATGGAAGAGTGACGATGACTGATGATTTTTAACATTCGATTTTTGATATAGATTATTTTACTTATCAGAACAAGGGAGAGAGAGATTAAAAAGTATTGATTAATGATTATCAAAACGTTACAGTGGATTAGTAAATTACATAATATTGGATGAGTACATTTCACAACACCCCACCAGTTAGTGTAAAAATGATTCTAAAAGATTCATTTTTACCAACATTGGTTTATCAGTCATTGCCGCTATTCCCTAATTTATTTTACTATAATTAATTTGGTATTTTTTTTTTTTAATTTTACATTCTTAATTAGCATTATTTTATTTTTATTTTTTTTAAATACATATATACATACATATGTGTGAATAAACATAAAATTTGCATATTTTTATTTATAAATGTAATATATTATTGTATATTAAATTTTAATTTCATTTTTTTTTAATAACAATAGTTAAAATTACTTAATTACAGAAGTTAAGATCAAATTCAAATAAAACATAATTATAATTTATAAAGGATTAATTTCGATTAAGATATAGGAACTTGAGACATCTTTATTGTGACTTTATGAATTCATGCTGCAAATAGTTTTAGTCGATTATTATGTACCATTTTTGATTTGTTTCCAATTTGTATTTCAGAATTTTCTTTGGAAATTATTCGTTTTACGATGAATGGACCTAACCATGGGGGTGATAATTTACCCTTACGAGTTTCATTGGTTAGAAGTACATTATCGCCGACGTTAAATTGTACATTTCTTAGTGATCTGTCCAAATATTCCTTCGACTTGTGCTTTTTTAATACTAAATGTTTTCGAGCTATTTCGAAAGATGATTGTAACCTATACTTGAATTCATTAGCGTAATCATCGTAGTTGTAGTTAATACTATGATCATTGGCGATAGAATTTGGAATGTTAGGCTTCCGTCCATATACTAATTCGTGCGGCATATATTGTGTTGAGGAATGCGGCGTAGAATTATATGCGAACATACAATAAGGCATCCACACATCCCAATTTAACGGATCGTTTTCTGTGAAATTTCTTAAATAATTTCCTAGTGTTCTATGCGATCTTTCTAGAGCACCGTTTGTCTGCGGGTGATAGGCAGTAGAATTCAACTTGTCGATGCTTAATTTACGGCAGATATTTTTGAAAACATGGCTCATAAAATTGGAGCCCTGATCTGTGAGTATTTGGCAAGGAGCACCAAACTGACATATGAAATTTAAGAGAAATGCATTCGAAACACTGTCCACTTCCTGATTAGCCAATGGAACAGCTAGTGAAAATTTTGTAAGATCATCTTGTAATATCAAGATGTATTTATTGTTATTATAAGAAGACGGCAAGGGACCTACAATGTCCAGAAATATTTTATGGAAGGGGTGCGTCGAAGTAGTTGTAATGGCCATTGGTAACTTATTTTTTGGTGTTACTTTATTTTTCTGGCAACTTTCACAATGTTTGATAAACGATTTTATTTTCTTGTACATATTCGGAAACTCATAGTAGCATTTTAACCGACGATAAGTTCTGTAAGTTCCAGAATGTCCACCCAATGGAGTAACGTGATATTCTTTAATTAAGTTATTTATCTGTGATTCATCATTTAGTTGTATAATTTTCGGATTTACACCATTTAATGCTGGTTTCACTGTTTCTGGAATATTTTCAGAGTCATTGCATGTCTTTTTAGTTGAACCTTTCTCTGTGGAAACTGAACCATTTAAATCTAATTCCACTTCGTTATCTAGTTTCTTAGATTGACTACGGGTTATTACATTTAAATCGGGTTGTAGCTCAATACGGCTTAACGAATCGGCATTACTGTTAAGTTTGCCCTTTTTATATCGGACTGAGAAGTCGAATTCCTCTAATCTAAGACGCCACCTAGTTAAACGCGATGTATTTTTCAAATTTTTTAGGTAGATTAAAGGATGATGGTCAGTTACAATGATAAATTTGGTTCCGAAGACGTAAGGCCGGAATTGGTCTACAGCCCAAACAACGGATAATAACTCTTTCTCAATTGTAGAATAATGTTTTTCGTGACAATTGAGAACTCTACTGGCAAAAGCGACGGGATGATCGAAGTCATCATGATCTTGTGATAGTATCGCACCTAGTGCCGTATCACTCGCATCTGTGGTTACTACGAATTCTTTGGAAAAATCCGGATACCTTAATATTGGAAGGTTGACGAGGAATGTTTTTAAACGAATATACGATTCCTCGCAAAACGGATCCCATACATATTTTGAATTCTTTTTTAAAAGCGACGTAAGTGGCTGGGCGATTTTACGAAATCTTTTATAAATCGCCTATAATACCCAATTAATCCTAAGAAGGATTTGACTTGTTTTTGTGTAGTCGGTTGAGGATAATTTTCAATGGCACTTACTTTTTTGGGATCGGGCTTTATTCCATTTTGTGTAATTATGTGTCCTAAATAGTATAACTCTTTTCTCAGAAAATTGCACTTTGATGGATTAAGCTATAAGTTATAGCGTCTGAGGCACCATAATACACTCGAAAGGCGCTTATTGTGTTCTACTAAATTATGACCGTAAATGACTATGTCATCTAAATAGACGAAGCATTTGATTCCGTTTAAACCGGATAGTACGGTGTTCATTAAACGTTGAAAGGTGGCCGGAGCTCCTTTCAAACCAAATGGCATACGTCGAAATTCAAAATGGCCCAACTCTGAACTGAATGCAGTTTTTAGTCGATCGGTAGGTTCAACAGCGACCTGATGATACCCATTGAACAAGTCCAGAGTATTGAAATAGTTGGCTTTACCTAACTGATCTAAAATATCAGTAATGTTGGGTAGAGGATAAGCATCACCTATCGATAGCTCATTTAGTTTACGGAAATCAACTACAAGCCTCCACTTCCGTTGGCTATTTTCTGAATAGTTGGTTTCATTGTTTGTTGACGCTCGAAAGTCTTCATGACTCTTTTTAGGAACTAATAGAATAGGGGAGTTCCATGGACTGGTACTTGGAACTATGATCTCATTTTCTAGCATCTTAGAAATTTGTGAGTTTATTTCGGACTTAAAGGAATGAGGTATGCGATATGGCTTAGTATAAACTGGCTGTGCTCCATCGATCGTAGGTATCTTATGGGTAACAGCATGAGTAATATAGAACCTATCTCCTTCAAGAAAAAAACAATCATTGTAGTCGCGGCAAATTTGTAAAATGGAAGATTTTTCTTCGTTATTTAAGGATTGCAAATCTAATTCTGTTTTGAGTTTCGCTAATCTGGATTCCAAAGGATTTTCCTACGAGCTGATGTTAAGTAAATCATAGTTTTCAATGTCATTAAGATCTAAATGAACGTCATTCAACTCAATTAGATAATCATTGGTATTTACCACACTAACATAAGCTGTATCATCATGAGTTTGGACTAAACAATTTGCCACAAACACACCAGATACAATTTGTTTAGAATGACAGAACGACTGTGATCCATTTGGTTTGTTAGTAGGTAATCTTAAAATTTTCTCGGAACGAGCTGGTATTTGATTATCTTTCGGCGAAGAGTGAATACCAAGTTGAATGGATTTTCGACTTGGAAATCGACTTTGCATTGAAATTTTCTTAAAAAATCATTCCCAATAATACCATCACATGAAATAGGGAAGTCATCCGGGACTACATGAAATGTTTGGTGAATAGTATTTTTATCAGGAAGAATAATTTCAGCATTGCATGTACCTAAGGTTTCTAAAGTTTCTGAGGTAATACCTTTAACTTTACATTATTATTGGGGTAACATAGAACATTATCTTCAATGCAACCATATTTTACTAAACTAATGTCGGATCCAGTATCTAATAAAAATGTTGTAACTTTATGTATCGAAATATTTAATGGAATTGTAATAAATTTTCTACCACATAATTGACTTGCTAAACATATTTGAATCACTGGAATTTCGGTAATAAATAATTCTGATAAACTAGGAAGGGTGTTTGTGGCAGCACCATTTGGTTTATTACTATTTATATTTATTAATTGATTTGCTTTAATTCTTTGGCCCGAACTACTTGTGGAACCAGATTCTGTGATGGTGGTTCGGACCTTGGGCAGTTTTCCGATTGATGATCCTGTAAAATTAAAGATTGAGTATTTCCACCCAATAATCTATTGTGATCACTTCTAATTTTCTTTCTGCATTGCGAAATATGATGTCCTTGACACTTACAGTAATTACAGTATAAAACATTTACTGATTTAACCGGTGTGATAGCAAAATTAGATTTTGTCGGGACATTTGCGGACTGATTCCATAGGAACTAGCGCGATTGTGTTAAAAAAAATTTGAGTTTCCTGGCGATTTATTAGGAAATGATGTCGATGGCTTATTTATTCGAAAACAGTTCATTGCTGAATGTCCTAATTTCGAACAAATTTGACATCGAATTTGTTTGGGCGAAATGGGTTTTGGATCTGCTACATTTGTTCTTTTACCTATTAAAACTTCTTCTTCGCAGGCTCTTGTGATGTCTTCTTTTAACGTGAGACATCTGCATGGTTTGACATAGCTTCTAATAGGTTCTAATAAACCTTCAACAAATGCAGTTAAAGCCAGCTTTGAATTTGACGATCGCACATAAGTTGATGCTTCTGTACCTTCTCTGGCAATACTTGCTTCATTAAGGCATGTCGTCAATTGCTCTATTCTTGCTGCATATGTTCTGGCATCTTCGTTTCGCTGCTGTTTAATGTTAAATAATTCCACATGTAATTGTTCTACAGAACGAATTACTGCAAATCTGGAATTTAATTCGGCTCGTAATTCTTTCCAATTTTTCCAATCGTTGTATTGAACTATTTCGTAAGCTTTACCGCTTAATTTGGCTTTGAGTAAATTAATAAATTTTATTTTTTCAGCAGGCTTTAAAGGATCGTGTATTAAATCACAGCACGACAAGAACTTGTGAAATTCTAACGGATTTCCATTGAAATCAGGTATTATCTTTAAAGCTAAATTGGGATTAAAGTCTTCTGCCATTATGTCACGGTTAATGTTGGGATCACTATTGTATTTAAATAGTTTACCACTATTTTCTGATATACTTTCGTCACTGCTATCTTCACTATCAATAACTATAACGGATAAGGAGAATGATCTGCGTTTTGTTGTTAATTTACTCGATTTATCAGTTTTAGCAAAATAATTTATGTTAGGCACAGGTCGAAGATAATAGTTTGAGTTAATTATTGAATCTTTCGACATTCGAAAGTTACTATCTAACACACAAATAGCAACAACTTCATATGGTCACAATAAATTAATCATAAAAAAAATTGTTTGATAACCGATTAAATAAAATTAAAATTAGTGAGGGTTATTTGAATTAGACTATTTCTCAATTAAATATATTATTATTGTTTTTGTTAATTATTTAATTTAAATTTAACTAAAAAATACTTAAATGGTAAAATGATAAGAAAAAAAAATTCAAATTTTTTTTTTTTTATAACTCTACAACTAACAACTTACAGTTCACGAAGGTTGTAGATGCTGCGTGATGTTGTCCAGTACATCTGCATGTAGATCTTTTTTTTTTTAATTTTTGATTTTCCCAGTTGTGAAATTTGTTGCTTAGTAACTGCAGGATCAGGACAATTTCAGGTTGTTTGTATAGATGGTTTTAAATCTCGGAACACCGTATAACTGCATAAATTGTCGGATGATAAATGATTTAACGGATATGTGCACTTATTTTGTGAAGGTAACAATCTCGTTACTGAAGTTTGACTGTTATAGTCATTCACCGCAATTTGAAAAACATTTTCACCACACGTTGCGCAAAACTACTTGAAATGCGTAAAATAGATTCTAATATTTTTTAGAATCCCATTACCGCTGTCACCAATTTGTTATGGGGCAAACCTCTAAAGAGAGAGGTTTAATCGTCACTCCGATTATTGAAATAAAATTTTCAAAACTTTTCAATTATTTATTATAACTTTGTTATAAATTTATAAATAGTTTAATTAAGTTTTTTAGAGTTTTTTATTATTATTCTGCATTTCAAAAATTTTAATATTAAATAATTAATTAACAATATTTCAATTATTATTATTATTGAGATCAATTAATATAGATCTTTATGTTATGGAAGAGTGACGATGACTGATGATTTTTAACATTCGATTTTTGATATAGATTATTTTACTTATCAGAACAAGGGAGAGAGAGATTAAAAAGTATTGATTAATGATTATCAAAACGTTACAGTGGATTAGTAAATTACATAATATTGGATGAGTACATTTCACATCATTATCTAAGGCATTTACTCTGGATTTAAGTTTTTCATTCTCCGATGCAAGCGATACAAGCTTGGTTTTCAGGTTATCAAGTGTATATATTGTAGTTCTTTTCCAAACGTTTCAGCTGCAACATAACATCAGATAAATTAGGCAAATCATTCATTGCGTCGGAATCATGGGAATCTGCTTCTTCATTAATTATTAATGATTGGTTCGAATTAGTATTACAACAAACATGACAAAGCCAATTTGCTGAGCGCTTCCTATTTCCATCCAGTAGTTCCTCGGAAATGTTTGCGCATCTTATGTGAAACGTGCACTTGAAGTCAAGAAATTTCGCTGTGGTAATGTTCATAGAACAAATGTTGCATGTAGGCATTATAATAGACTATTTTATATGTTTATATTATTTATTATGAAATTATAGTTTGAATAAAAAATTATATTTATATATGTATAACAATAAATTTTTCCGATTAAAATTTATTTTTCAAAACATTAATTTATTTCTAACACCATCACAATTGACGATGCTGTTGAGTTTTTTTATCGTATAATTTTTCAATTTATCATAGTTTTAAATTCTTGTGAAAATAACAGTTTTTCTAAGCTTGTCGAATTACTCGAATCCCCGTCAGCCGGGGGCTGAGAATAAAATTCAAAACTCTCGAATTCCCGAGAAATGAAATTGCTCGGGAAATCGCAATCTCTACCTCAGGATGCTTTTCAAAAATATGTCAACAAAGAATGAGGAGGTAAAAAAAACAGGGTTTAAAAATATGGTCGAGTTTTTAAATAATTTTATTTAAGGGAAATGTAGGGAATCACTGTTGGGCACAATCATATCATTTTCATAAATTAAAATACAAAAAAAATCATATCATATCAAAAATGCTGATTATTTTATATTCGCAATACAGGGTAAACACATAAAACAAAATAAACTTTTTTATATAAATAAATGCTATATATATGTATGTACAAAAATAAAAAACTAAAAGCAATTTTAATTAATAAAAAAAAACAAATTAAAAAATGTAATCTATATTCTAAAATTTGTTTTTCAAATTTATTTAATTTCCACGATAAAAGAGACACCAATATAATATTTACATAAAACAACAATTGTAAACCACCAAATTACTCATTTATTTTTAATTATAAAATTATAATGGAAAATAATTTTTTTTTCGTCGCCACATAAAAAATTATATTTTCAATAAAAAAAAAATAATTAAAAATCTCATCTATTACTATGTTCCAAATACTTACATTAGAATAACATTAGAAACAGCAGATTTACGTTTCTTTCTAAATTCTATAATTCAAAAAAATTCATTAATATTAAATTAACTTAATAATAAATTTATAAATTTACTAAATATAAAATTTTTATTTTTTAATTTTTATAAAACAAAGACTGACTAAAAATTATTTATTAGTTTATTATAAAAAAAATTATTAATAAAAACATATTTAAGAGTTAAAAATCTATGAAAAATATTTTATTCAAAATGTGAATACATATATTTTAAATTTAAGTTAAGAATTTAGTTAAATCCTCAATATAAGTATATCTTAATTTTAAATAAGCTCTTCGAGATGAGCTTTTTGTATTAATTTTTTTTTTTTATTACATTCTATTTACAAACTATTTATTGTTTAATTTAAAATTAATATTAGTATATACGGTAAATTAATACATTTTGTAAAAAAAATATATATTTATAGTTATTAAAATTCTTAACACCAATATAAAAATGTTTCTTGTCGATTAAATCTTTTTATGAGTGTGTACATAATAATCGAAATTTACGATTGAAAACCAAAAAAAAAAAAATGTTTAACGCCTGCAAAATTATTTTATAAAAACAAAAAATTCTAATTTTCGCGTGACCGATTTTAATCATAATAATTTTTTGTTTGTTTGAATTTTTTTATTTTATTTTATATACATATACCTACCATAAACAGGAAATAAATTTGAACTTTTCATTTTTCTTTTTCAAGCAGCGAAAACAAAAAAAAAACATATAACATATATATAATGTTTCAAACACAATATACCATGTACAAGAAAACAAAACCAAAATTAAGGAACGAAACGACTAACATTTAGTATTTGAAGCAGGAAATTAATAGATTTCCTCGTACATAAATGTCGTGGAATTATAAAATTAAAAAATATTGTTAATATAACATGCTACAAACCAACTAACTTTTAGTATTATTTGAACAACTGACAATCTTTATGGATTTTTCATAATCTAAATTGCTTGTGTAGTTTTTTTTTGTTGAAGTTATCAAATGCAGACACTAATTGATTCATCACAGTTAACTATTTTATGACTTCCAGATGTAATAAAATATGTAAGTTGCTTGAATGGTGACGTATAAATTATAAGCATTATTTTTATTAATGTTGATGTAAGTAACCATGAAATGAAAATCTATAAAATTGGAATTTTATGGTTTGAAGACACAAATTTATGACCGAGCTTTTAAAAAAATTAAGCGTGTGATATATTATTAGTGAGGGTCGTGGAATAAGAAAATCTAACGAAAATTATACGGACTCTCAAAATAAATATATCATGGCGGGTTAAGGGGCCAACATTGGAATGTTGTTTTGTTGTGTTGAGCGGAAATTGTTTTTTGTTGACGAAAATAATTCAATTATTTAATTTTGTTTATTTGTATATTTTTAATAATTTAGAATTAAAACGAAAAACATGCATATGGAAGCAAAGAAATCAGAGCTCTTCTCTTTTCAGTAATTGTTCATTAAAATGACAACAGAATATACAGCAAGAGGTAAAATAATATATGAATTAATAATAAATATTTAACCAAAATAAATGAATCTATTTGTCTGGAAAGGACAATATCTAAACCATGTCTTATAAAATTTCAAAATACATACTCGTAAATATTTCCACATTTCTCTCGAAAGAGCCACTTATAAATGTCAAATTTATTTGGAGCCAGTCAGCAGCATGATTCTCTAAAAATTAAGAACGTGTAAACTCGTAAAAAGCAAAGCTTTCTTTTATTAGTTTGCAATTTTACATTTTAATTGAAGTAGTAGTCAAATCAACGACGAGCTTGTATTCACAACCTATTAACGACTACGTACAAACGTTGTGAAAACTTTATTTATACAGTCTAAGCATAGATAAGTATACACAGATGTGTTTCTTGTATGGGCTATATTAACATTCCAAAATTTCAATACCAAATTCCAATCCAATCCTTTTAGAGCAGGACGTACATTTCTGTTTCTTTTTATCTTTTTTTACGTATGGCTAGTTTGATTATATCAAAGCAAACATGGCATGGCTATTTTGATTATATCAAAGCAAACATAAACCAACTTCAAATAAAATTTTATTTTATAATATATACGTCTTGCTCTAAAAGGATTAGATTGGAATTTGGTATTGAAATTTAGAATGTAAATATGGCCCATACAAGATAGCCATCTGTCTATTCGTATCTGTGGTTTAAGCATAGACATTCATATTAGATTTCTCATTTCATTGAACTTAAGGGAAAAAACAAAACTTCTGATATTTCGCATGATTGAAAAATTTTATGATTTTTTTGTGTTTTTAGTAAAATGAGAAATCTATTATGATTTTTTATGGTTTAAGTGAAACCAAAATTTAGAAATTACAAATTTAAAAAAAAATATTAATTGCTAATGCTTCCATCTTTATGAATTAGGTTATTTGCATCAGGCTAAACGTTGATTATCCGTTGTACATAATTTTTATTATTTTATATAAATATTGTTTATACAATACTAAATTTTGTATTTCTCAATTCGTTATGCCATAATGAAATGCCGTTTTAAAATAAAAATAAAAAATTGGGTCTATCCGGCACCTCGGACAACACATTGCCAACAAAACGTGGGTTAAGTTAAAGATCATCAAACTAACCATTTATATCTTACAAACATTTTCTGTTATTTTTGGCAGCCATTTTCTTAAATTTGGAGACCTTTACCCCAATATCACAGTTGGTCGCGACAATATAAATCTTCTGCTCTCATGCCGCTAAATCACAGACTTACAAATAATCTTACAAGGGAACATTTTGTACTGTCAAATTCAAAAAACTATAAAAATTATTCTAAGTTGTAGCACTCTGTGAGACAATAGGTAAAGGTTAGGTATAGGTGACAGACCATTAGGACCAGATATAGACACAAACTCTTTAAATTTTTAAATTTTATAAATTCCATAAAATCTACAAATTTTATGAAGTTTATAAATTTTATCAATAATACAAATTCTTTAAATTTTGTAAATTGTTTCTGCCTAGTAGTTGTTCCAAGTGTGTTATTTTATAACTTAAAAATTATACAAACTCAAATTTACTTGTTTTTTAAATACAAAAATTTTGAAAAATCTTATAAAACTTTAAAAATTCTGTAAATTCAATAATTTCATTAAAAATTTATAAATTTTACAAATTCTCTAAATTCTACAAAGTCTATAAATGTTATAAATTCTAATATGTTTAATAAACTCTATAAATTTTATGAATTTCATAAATAAAATCAGAGAATCCTATAAACTACATAAACTCCACAAATATTATAAATTTTTTAAATTTTATTAAATCTATAAAATGGATTCTAGGAATAGTTTATTAGTTCCAAAAATTCTATATACCCAAATTTTGCTTATTCTAAAAATTCCATAATTTTAATAATTCTATAAATTCAATAATTTTAAATTTTTTAAATTTAATAAATTCTATGAATAATTCTATAAATCCTATGCATAAAGTTTTAAATTTCAGTAAGTTTTTTACATTCTACAAATCTCATAAATTCTTAAGTTCTTATAAAGGCTGTAAATTCGATAAATTCCATAAATTTTAAAACTCCAATAAATTTCATAAATTTTAATTCTGTAAATATTATAAATTCTAGTCTGTTTTTAAAACCTATAAATTTATAAATCCTGTAAATGTTATAGATTCTATGGGTTCTATAAATTATTCAAGTCTGTCAGTGTAATAAATTCAAAAAATTCTTGATGTTTCTAAAATTTTTTTACTTTTTATAAATTTTATTTCTGTAAATCTTATAAATTCTATGAATTTTGTAAAACCTAAAAATTCAGTGAGTTAGGTTAGATTAGTTGGAGTGGCACAGAATTTATTCCCTTCACCCTTACTAAAACCATTCATCTCGCAGTTTAAGCGCTGCGATAGGACTCCCCAGACTAACTAACGATACTAAATCGCAGTTATAATTAAATGCTCGCTTAAACATTTATTTTCCTACTCACTCCTTATAAAATGAATGTATCAATGTACCGTCAATGTTTCCTGTTTTTCTGGTTTTTCTCATTAAAATTGACGTATCAAAGCTTGTGTCATTTAGGCTAGAATTTTGATGGCAATATTTCCCGCTGATAAATACGCTCGTTTGGCCTCGTAGGGCACTACCATCGTCCCAAAATTAAAGTCCTTTTCGAAACGCAAAAATGTATATCACGGTTTTTGATATTTTTCTGCTAATGAACTAACAAAATTTAATGTTTTCTGAATTTGTGTCTTTGTTGGACTCGTTTGTTTGTCGCTTTATACGGATATTATGTACTAAATACCTTTTTTCAGTTTATAAATTAACAAACAACACAACACAGTGTATTTTAGAGACGAATTAAATTAAATATGTAAATGTATCAGGTAATTTTCAGGAACGAGCATTTATTGTTCCGTAATCCGTTTACTAGGTGTCATATCATGGTGAACGGAAAAGAGAAATACTCTAAAACTTCCAAAAGTAGCCCCTCTATATTTTGACCAGCTCCCTAAATTGACCACTTTTTGCCACTCTCTGAAATGTTACGTATAATTTGTTGGCACAATTGAAGGAAATTTTTCTTTGGATTTTCAAATTTTTAGGTTATTTTATTCCTTAAACTAACCACCAGATTGACCAACATTTCTGGGTCCTTGAATATTGAGTTTAGGGAAGTTTCAATGTATATGTTTGTGTATATACAATACATTTTTTTAGGATCTACAAGACAGCCTATAATTACACAAAATTATGTTGAATTTACTAAAATTAGGTGAAAAAAGAAATTCATTAATTCCGGAAGTATTCAATACCGGAAAAAATTCCGGATTACTACCGGAATTTCGAATTCCGGAATTGGATGCCCTAGATGCAACCCTTATAATCTAATTTACTATGGACTAGTTGTACTTTTTATGAGGAATAATTACCAATTTGTTTTATCAAATAAAGTGGAGTAGAATTCGTGTTGTATTTCGAAAATAGCGTTGTTGATGGTTTTAACACGTAACAAGGGCTTGGTTGCCGATAAAGAAAGGTATCGTTAATGTTTCACAGAGTACTACAACTAGTTTTTATAATTTTTAGAGTTTAATACTTCATAAGGTTCCCTTGTTAGATTACTTAGAACTGGCACGTGTTTTCATCTTCGACCTTTAACAATTAGATCCAATTATACATCTCTAGTATACTATACTGTTGAAAATCTTTAAGTATTTAAATTTCTTCGTTTAGAGAGCTTCCACTGTGCTCAAAATATATTATCTGAAATTTTTGCCATTTCACAATATTATGTGAGCAACGTCAGAATTACCCGATATGATTCTTCACTCAGAGCTTTACATCACGGTGGACCATTCGAGAATACAAAATAATAAAACACAAATAACACAAAGTCAGAATTAACGTTAAATATCTTTTGTCACCGAATTCCACCTCCTCGTAACATACCATTTCATGGCATCCTATAATAATTTGCTATTAAGCTTAACAGACGATCTTATACCAAAAGAACTTATTACTCAGAAATAATACCTTTACACGTGATTTTAATTAATACAGCAATTCACAAATAATATATCGATCAATATATCGTTGCAATTTCAACCATTAAACAGTCAGAAAACGTCAATAAAACGTCACAGAAATGGAAATGTCTTGCTATTAATAAAAGCTTACTAGATCTAATTTATTTTTAAATATTGACGATTCAAATGGCGTATTAAATCAAATTAGTTTCCGGTCACTTGGAAACTTTAAAGTCCCATAACTCGCAAACCTAAACATTTCTCGGCCTGGGGGTCGATTATGTAAGCATTACGAGTTTCGAGTTTCTCGAAATTGCGATAAAATGCGATTATGTAAAGTTTTACGAGTTCTCGTAATTGCGAGTTGTTGCTGTTGTTTTATTCGTACAGATTTTTATGTACGACAGACAACTCGTAATGATTGAAAAAAAATCAAAATTTGCATAACAACCACAGTAATGTGCATAACAACAACCAAATTGTATGCCGAAAATGACGGTATCGGGCAGCACTTTTGTTTAAAAAACCTGTTTCTCGTAATTGCTTACATAATACGTTTTATGGCGATAAGCAAAAGTAGATGTCACTACCGCTGTGAATGTGGATTAAGCTTTCAAATTATTAAAAATCATTCCCCGAAAAAGCTTGTGAATTAAACTTTTGATAAATAAAATTATAAGAAAACCATTAATTAATTTGGCCATAAAATGTTATACGCCTATTTCTTAGAAACAAGTTTTGTTTTGACATTTAAGCCACATTCACATTACTAGCTAGTGTCACCATTTTAGTTACATAAATTAATAAAGCGTATTCCGTTATGTCGCAATTACGGCATACTGAGTTTCAAGGTCTCGAAACTCGTAACTCGTAATACGAGAGATACATAATCGCACCGCAGAACTTGCTTTCGTTTCAACGTCAAAGGAAATTTTAGCCTACTTTTAAGATGATTTTCAGGCTGTTGTACAATAGATTCCTGGACAGAGTAAAGTGCTTTACATACCGGCTGCGTTGACTTTGGACTTTAAAAATGTAAAGTCGTTTTTTAACTCTAAAGTTTTGTAATTTAGTTTATTTTGACAGTGTTATCACTTTTTATAGAAATATTTTGAAACTGTTATAAAATAAATTATTTTTATGTGATAATTATTAAAAATAAAACGTAAATTTTTTAAAGTCCAAAGTCAAGGCAGCCGGTATGTAAAGCACTTTATGGACATACGCAAACTGATGAATTTCTTTTCCAAAGTTTTAAAAATATGGTGTAAATCCAGTTGATTGAGTACCGCGGTTCGCAGAGCACATGTAATTTTTTCTCTTGACTCTATTTTCGATTAAAAACTGACTAAACGTAGTAGATATAAATTGTGGGCCATTATCGGTATCAGTTTTTTCGACGTGGCAGACACGTGAAATATATGTTCATCTATTATCCGTTTACTCGTTTTAATGTCTAACCGGAAAAAGCAAAGTGAATTTAGTGAAAATATCCATCACGACTAACCACATTGCAATTTCCTTGTGTTGATCTATCGAACTGAGCTATCATTGACCAAGGTTGAGCGATTTAGGTATGTTGATTTAGGTAATGGGTCATCTTTAATAGCCTTATGAATTTCACATTTTTTAGTAATCTTTGACAACTTTCGCCAAATCAGGCCAACGCAAACTTTGTTTTACTCGAAACAGTGTTTTCGTAAATCCCAAATGAGCTGAAATCAGATTATCCTAACAAGGTTGCGAAACACGGACCCGATCTTAGGGCGGAATAACTAATTTCTAATTCGATTTCCCACAATTTTTAAAAATTTTCCCATTTGCCATTTTATAATCTGGAAACTTTTTCAAACCCATAGAAATTCCATCCAAAAGTCTAATATGTATACCAGGACCAGCTATCCAACTTATCATTTATCATAGAATCACAACAAATGAACTGGATAAAGTGTCTGGTACTACGTGGAATTTACCTTTTCGATGCTGAAGATTGAATCGGTACTGTTGAAGTTTAAGGGCCCAACTAGAGTCTAAATTTATCAATTGAATGAATCACAGCTAAACATTCCATTTCAGTGGTGCGATATTTCTTCCGTTGGGTACAAAATGTTTGACTAAAATATACAATTATTCGTTCCACTGAGCCCTAGCCTTGCGTTAAAACTGCAACGACTTCCACATCTGATGCATCTGCTCCGATGAAATGCTGCTTTGGCCGATTCCGTCCATAAGAACTGTTTACTCTTTTTAAAAGTGTCTGAGATGGGTGTTGAGGGTGATGAGTTACACTAACTAAATCAAAAATAAATCGTGCTTACCACCCTGCCTTTCCCAAAAATCGTCGAACCGCCCTAACGGAGTTTGGACAGAATAGTTTAAAGCAGCATCAATTTATTCGGGATCAGTAAGCTAGTCTTTTTGTGAAATTATATATCCAAGAAAGTTCATGCTGGCTTGCAAAAATAAAGACTTTTCGAATTTTATGGTTAACCTGGCATCTTTTTTCTTTGAGCTACTATATCTTGAGTAATAGTACATTTCCGTGGAAACAATAATATCATCTAAATACACAAAAACATTTGGTTCTAAATCGACACTTAACACCATATCCATCAAGCGCGATTGTGTCTGAGGAGCATCGTGGAAGCTAAACGCATCACCACGAACTGAAAATGACCTCTAGACGAAATCTAGAAATCTGTTTTTTCTTTAGACTAATTCTCGAAAGGAAATATGCCAAAAGGCATCAGACAGGTCTACACTTGAGAGGTAATTTGTACTTGTGAATCTACCGAGATTCACGGTCAATTACCGCATATAATTTTCTTGAATCTAAGCAAATTCGCATTTTTTTCGTTTGGTTTGGAAATCCAAACTAAAGGGTTCATCAACCAAGGACTAATATATTTCTCTATTACGCCACGATGAAACATTCGACTTAGTTTAAAATCCTACTTTTCTTGTATGTACTACTTTATTGATATTGCCGAGTCAGTATCAATAAAGTGTTGTTAAAAGAGTCTTACCAATTTTATCGCGCAGACAGCTTTTAGATCTTGAATATAACAATCAAACAAAGAGACGTAATAGTGTCTAGGGTATTCACAACCGGAGTTATATTGAAGGAATTCCAGAAATCAATTCTCAGGATTAACTGATGAGTAATAATTGATGGAACCACCAAAACGGGTAAAATACAAGTTTTGGTTATTATAATTAAAGGTTCAAAAATTCAAAATCAATTTTTCTTTATTTACATTTAAACACCCTGGAAGGAGTAAGTTCCAGTGTCATGGAATATTTGTTGAATGCTGGCCATGTTTTATTTAAGAAACTCAATCCCTGCTCCAAACGGAACTTCTGTGATTATGCACCAATGCCATTGAAATTTGGTATCTGACTTAACCAACATATTTGATGATAATTGAATTAGTTGCGACATACTCAAATTTCCTAGAATAAATGTCACTACAAATCTGTTTTATAACATCAAACCAATTTTATAAATAATCTTTTTTTATCATAAACACAACAAATTTCGAGACTTAAAAGCTGTAGTCGAAATGTTCTATCTTTTCAAAGATTTTCAGACATCGTTCAGGTTAAGTTGTTTTTGAGCTGATCACTTTAGTGACAACTCTCATTGGCTATCGGTTTCTTGTAACTAACCCAAACGCAACCTGCTTCCTAATTTGTTGTACGAAATAAACCCAGAACTAAAACTATTTAAGCCAATGAATAAAATATCGCTAAACTCGTAAAATTTGTGATGGTTTCTGTTCCAATAACTAAATTGGCGGGACCTTTTCGATAGCCAACAATAAACTAAGCATCCAATATAGCTATAAATATCATAATACGTAAAGGGACAAGTGTATAACAATACAACAAAAAATGTAACAACTGGACATGCAGCCCTTGTAGATCAAAAATTTCTCGAATTTTTGTTCAAACCATATACTTTATCACCTAGCAGTTTTCTTTGAAGCTTTTCGTATTTCTCGAAAATATTTGGTATTCGTAAAGGTTATATTACGTCCAAATTGATTTCATGCTTTCCCATTTCCCAGTATTTCGAAATTTGGACGTTATCAAAACTTTGAAAACGTTATGAACATTTTTTGATAAGAATACCTGCAAAGAAGGCCGATTTCTAAAACTCAAATTTTTTTTAGGGCGTGCCGGACCAATTTCTAAATGTGCCAAGTTTGGCACGCGACACTGGTCTATACTGACTAAACATGTTTCAGAATATCCACCATTAATAGTCTTAGCTTTGCATCCTTAATTGGTTCTAAAATATTAATGCGCTAAATGAAACTATGCAAACAGAAGCAATTTTCAGGTAAACCCATAGAAAATAAAATTAATTAACATTGTAAAATAAATCTGTTGCGGTTGTGTGTTTTGTGGTAATAATTAATTACCTAGTCAAAATGTCCACAATCAAAAATAAAGCTTTGAATTAATTTATTGATAGTTTTTAACAAAAAAGTTGTACGTCTGATTCATTCTTGATATCTAACGGCTGGACTGATATAAAAATAGCGGGGATATAATGCACCTTTCTCGCTCTAGCGCTTCGCTTGAGTTGAGATGCCTAAAAATTCAGCAATATCAACTGGACTGGTTTCGGTTTGTTGTTTATGAACATTTTCTCATATTGTTTTAAATTGATTGAAATTGTTCTGGTGAATTTTGAAGTGTCGGATGGAATTTCGATTGCCTTATTTATTAGCTATATTGCTTCTGATTTTTTTTTTTTTTTTTGAAACTGAAGTTCGTTCCTCTGGTTATTTGTGTTCTTCTAAAATATCTTCTTCTCTTGTTCTAAAATTACTCATATCCTTTTCAACCAAATCTTCATTGGTAATGTTTAGTTCCGCATTCAATCGATCTTCGATTCAAAATTCGCATTTCTGGCGAGACCCTCAATTTCAAATTAACCGCTGGAAAATAATCAACCACCGTTTGAGGACTAAAAGTAATGTCTCATACACAATTCGGCCAATGTTATTCCTCATTTGTGTCAGTGGAACTAGGTAGTTGGTGAAATGTTCATCTTAGATAATCTTGCTTTGAAAGTAAAAGCATCCCTTAATCCATCCAGGCATGCCCTTTTATGAAACTTCTAGTGCACCGAAAGTTTATTTTTAGGGCAATTCTTCATCGCTCTAGGTTTTGAGAGTTATAAATTAAATTGCGTCCAAGGAGTCGAGTAAGCCGTTCTTTGCTGGTTTTATAACTTGGTACGAATTTTTCCTCTTGCGAAATAAATATTCTTGTTGATAAGCTGGTCCAAAAGAGTGCGGTTTCTTCTACGTTAAAGATTTGTTTTGCAAAATAACCTCTGACACGAATTAATATGATCAGCTCTTGTTTAAAAAGATCAGCTGCAACAGTGTCTGCACCAGCTGCTTCAACTTTTATTAACATGTTTTGGTGATTTGTGCATTTCTAAAAAGCTAAACCACCCTTGATTCGCCTCGAATTTCTCTTCGGCAACATTTGAAGCATTAGATGTCATATCGGTCTCACTAGAAGCAGTGGTGCTGGTAATGTTTGACAGAGATTTTTTTACTAAATCTTCAAACTTTTATTGAATAACCATTTGGCTCAACGGCATTTGGCTCAATGATTCGACTTTTATCAATAACGTTCCCTTGATTCGAAATTATTTTTTTTTTTCGTATTTATCTTCAAAGGTAGATTGGTAGCATTTTCACCAGATTTAAATCTACCTAGAATTTACCAAGTTATTTCCAGAGATCGTTGTTTCGATAATTCTTATGATTCACACCACCTTTGCATATTTTGGCTACCTAAAATTTGTAAAACTAGCGGTTAGTTCTGTTATTTAATACAAATTAATTTCTCAAACTCCTTTTGGAAAAATTAACATTACAAATTAATAAGAATACACATTAATTTATAGTCCGCCATCAACAAGTAAGTGCAGTTTATTTAATCATAAATTACAATACGGCCTGCCACTAGGATTCAATTTTTAACCCTAAAAAATATTTTGAGAAAACTGTGCTTACACAGTTAAAAAAATAACTTTAACTTTTAATACAAGCCTTGGATTACGACTCATGTTTTTATAAATTGTAAAGTAATGATTGCATTAAAATGAATTTTAACACAATTATGAAGATTTGCATTAAAAGTTATTTTTAATAAAACTTTTAAACATTTTAAAGCAACCTGCTCAAATTAAAAATTTATACCAACATAAAATTCGCTAAATCAAGCGGACTTGAATGTATATATGAATTATAAATTCAAGCACGTGTTTTGCGTTATTGATATAAAATTCACTATATCAAACCGACTTTTATTATGTTACAGGTAAACTTTTCATTTCTTAAAATACAATTTATTACCTTGGGCGACCATAAAGTAATCTAGCCCGCCAAACTGTAAAAAAGTTGGAGTCTCTGAGATCTCGACCCTCAAGGTGCCAAAAGCAAATACCAACACCAGAAAAACCACGCTAACGAGATTTTATTAAGAGAAATAAAAAGTAAAAAAATCATTGCTAAAGTTACAGAAGTTTTAATGTAACTTGCTTTAAAATTAAATACTTCTAAAATATTTTATTAATGCAGTCTTTGATAAATTTTAATGCAGTTGCTTGACGGTTCTTTTAAATTTGCTTTATATTTGTAACAATCATGGACTCAAGTATTAAACAGAGAATATCACTGTTGCAGACTTCCCCTCAGTGGTTCCAGAGCAGCTTTTTCAGCCGGCTAGCGTGCAGTGGCTGGGGAGGTTCTTTGCTGGACCAAGAGGAAGCTAGTAATTGCTGCTTCTACAGGGTTACGCTTAATTGAGGATCAGATGAGACCATGAACATGTTGCTTACGGACTTACAACAACCTACTTAGCCAGACATACTGTGTATCTGCCAACCGAACTTAAAACCAAATATTTTTGAGAACAATGTGATTGAATAAAAAAAATAAATTATTTCCCAAAATTACGGTAGCGGATGTTACTTAAATGACATTCCCGAATTAGCGGTTAGAGAAAAATTGTAGTATAAAAAAAAATATGTACAATAAAAAGAAAAAAGAAATATAAAGAATTCAATATTGAGAAAACGAAATTATAAAGATAATGATGAAAAATTATAAGAAAATAACGTAAATGTGATTGGTATACTTGCATAAGATGCTTAATTAACACCACATATACCGCAATCAAAAATTGTTGCTTAGAAACACACCAATCTTCCGCTTAACTGTCCTGGTAAATATCGAATCCGTTATGTATTCCAAAGATACCATGTCCCAGCGTCCTTCGATGCAATCCGTATTAACCCAGTTGATAAATATTGGATGAAGATAATTCAGCTTGTAACTCAGTGCATAAAAGTCACCCAAAACATAAAGAGATAATTATCCGGTCAGTATCCAGTGATAATAATGGATAGGAAGTTAATAATTAAGGTTTTGTTACGTACCTTGTAACTTGGTGCCTAAACGTTAGCACCAAGTTGTCCCAATTATAGCAGCACACAAAAAAAATGTTGATAATCACTGTCCAAAGATCACGCTCGTACCACAAAATTTGACTTGTATGAAATATTTGAGTATTGAAAATATGTACTGCACTTATTACCAGTACCATAGACATTCATACTAGATTTCTCATTTCATAGTAACTAAAGGAAAAAAACAAAAACTTCTGATAATTCCAATGTATCGTTGTGTTGTGTATTTTATAAGGCAATGATTTTAAAATGCGTTGCAAATATAATACGTATATGCAATACACCGATAATATTTGAATGGAAAATTTTTGTTTTTATTTTCTGTTTTTAGTCAAATGAGAGATCTATTATGATTGTCTATGCCAGTACTAACAAATTTTTAATTCAATGGTATTTCATTACCATTCAAGAAATGTTCACAAGAGAAACAAGAATGATAACACCTCAGTTCACCGCAACTCAATGTTTCAACAAAAAAAAACTGCTAACGGTCACACAATGAATCAAATCACAAAATTAATTAACTAAATCACATTAATTTATTTATTAAGTTTTCTTTTCCTTGGATATTTTAGGATTTAAACACTTGATCATACAATTTAATTACATGCCAATAATGTAGTTTTTTTTTTATTTATTGATCTAAATTCCACGTAACAATTATAATTCGGTTCTTAAAAATTATCAGTTTTATTTTGTTTATAAGAGAAAGAAAATTGTACCATCAGGAAACCAAATCATGTCATTAAAAAAACATGGAATTCCGTTAAATAAATTTTTTATTGATGCACATGTTTCTATTTAGCACTAATAACTATCAATCTTAGTTTATTTACACAATAATTGATTTTAAAACTATGTATATCGAATAGTTAAAAATTTTAACCAAATTTAAAAAAAATATTCTTTTCACAATAAATTATTTTAAATCAACTCTCGAATTTCACAAAATTTTAATTTAACAAAAAAACTCAAAATATATTTTTTCTTTTTACTAGCAATTTTTCTCTGGTTGTTCTATCTATCAATTCCAAAAAGCCAATCCCATATCATTCCGCTATCTCTACCATTACACCTCCCATTTCCCTTCAATCAGTTTGTTTTCTTTCTTTTTTAAATATTTGGTGTTCAGCGCTGGCCAACCTATTACCCAAAGAGATCCAAATCATCGCGCGTGGTGAGTAAAAATAATCAAAACTTCCGGTTTACGGGTTACATATTCTAAAGGAATGTTGCACTAAAATTTAATGTAATTGCTGTTATACAAATTAATGAACTGTACATTAAAAAGTATTTTAATGCAAGGTTAGCATTATTTTGTGATGCAAGGTAGCGCTGGACCTACATGTAATGCAATTTGCATTACATAATCCATTTGTTTTAACTGTGTATTGACATTAAATTTTTTTTTTTTGAGAAATCAGGAAAATCTAGATTTGGAATCTCAACTTAGTTTCTGAATCATTGATTAAATGGCGTTTTTATAAATGAATAAAAAACAATATTTCAAATATCCAAATATCGACAACAATCTCAAAAACGGTACTATTGGTAATTTTATAATTATTGGCCTCTTTTGTAGTACATTCCTTGGTAGCCTTCTATACCTAATGATTAGGTATAAAAGGGTCCTAATGGTAGGTTATATAGTAGCTGTGATACAAGTGTTACATTTGTACATTTGGTCGACGGCACCTGTTAAAACTGTGGACAACGCTTATTTTGAGTAAATGTGTTAATCATGTTCTATTATAGTGTATTGCACCATCTAGTGAAAATATGTGTGAAGTTACGTTCAAAAATATTATCAAATTCTTTATTTTCCGTTCTAAAGAAAAAAATACGTCATTTTCATGGAATATAATTGGTTAAAAAATCTATCAGAACGAATGAATGAAAAACACGCAATCAACCATAAATCCGACCTATTTTTGACTTAATAACGTTGTTTTACATGTATTTTGTATGAAATTATGAGCGTTTCATCAAATTCAGGGCATCGCCTGTGCAATGATCCTCACTATCCGGAAGATTTCATACTCATAACTGTTTTTCCTTTTTGTTTTATTTGCGGTAACTGACCAGAAAGGCATTTTCGGTAGCAATAAATTAATCCAAACTATTTACTACATGCATCCAATTTAAAATAAAAACATTTACCAATAGCTAGCCGTTGGCCCAAAGCCGTTAAATCATGAGGCAGAAACCGGAAGTTTACTCTCAAGTCCGGAGTCTCGAAGCGAAAATAATTCAGTCGGCAACCCTATACATTTTTGAAATGATAAAAATTCAGTCAAAAGTAGATAAATTCATATTTCAAATAATTATGAAGCTACACAATTCAAAAGCTAAATAGTAAATTACCTTACTATTATTATTTAATGTACGAGTTTCATAAAATATGATTTTTATCACAGTCAATTTCTGGTACATTTATAGCATTTTATTCCAAATTGCTCGGATCTTAATGTTTTGGAAAATGCAAAAGTTTAATTTTAACGCATAATTCCACTTGCCGGACGATTATCACCGCAATATGTAAACTAATTGCAGATTGGAATAAATTCCGACAATTAATAATTACCTATTTGTTGATCCCTTCGTGACTAATTACTTATAACTTAATGGACAAACTTGCTGCATGCGGCATGTTTAAAGACGGTTAACTATTGCAGTGGTCCTCAGGCTCCTTCAAGAGTGATAAATTCTGTGGCCTTCGATATATCAATAATTAGCGCGTTGTCCAGCTGACTTTTTTAATCGGAGTTTTATTTATTCTATTTGTTTTGAAAATACTCATTTGGCTTGGACAAGCCTGATGTAGACATAAAAAGACCAATTACTAAAAAAAGGAAATATATGCATGTCAGGTTCGAGAGACTAGAAATGTGCATTTGTAATCGATTGCGGTAAACGGAAATAAAGTAAAACCTCCAAAGTTGGGCACATCTTTAACTTGGACATTTCTATATATCGGATATTTCTTAAAGTCCCTTCAAAAATACATGGATTTATATTTTTTTAAATCGAATTTGCCTTTATATTTTGGACAACCTCCTTAACTTGTATGTTGGGCAGAATTTCTTGGCGATAAAACAATTTTCCTCGGTACATTTACTCTATATGTTGGTTCTCTCTTTTCGTAAAACGCATTACATAGACATTGCCAGGATGCAAGAATTCCGGCCATATAATACAACAGTGTGCCAAAAGTATAGCCGAAAAACTTGGATTGAATGAACTTCAATCATCCAATGGAAGATTTGAAAATAATACAGATACAAATCTCTAATCGAACGAAGTGAGTGCTAGTTACATTTCTAGTTTTCGATTTTTGGTTCAATGCTGATGACCTCGGTTTATTCTTAAGTTCTATGACATAAAAGTATGGTTTTGAAAAGTGTTATAGTGGAAAACTGCTGAAAGAAATTTTGACTGTGCTGTTATATTGTAGTGCGATGGGGCAAACATTAAAACCATTAGTAGTAGAGACATCAGCTAAACCAAGGGTATCTGGAAATTAAAATACAATGATTTACCGGTGATAAGGAAGTCAAATAAATCAGCTTGGATGACCGGCTGCATATCCGAAAAATGGTTCCGTGGAATTGACGACATCATGCGTAAAGAAAGACGCAACATTTTATTAACTGTCGACAACTCTCCAGCTTATGTTGAAGATTTGACTAACTTTGGTCTTCGCTCTCAACCGGTTAGAATGAAATCTGTCATTCAGCCTCTTGGTCAAGGCATAATCAAGGTTCAAGGTGCAATACCACACTACTGTCCTATTTTTTGTGAAACCTAATTTTCTTTTTACACGGTTTTGAGTTTTTAAATGATCACAATTGTAAAGGAAATAAAGAAAGGATAAAAGTAATTCCGTTATTTTGCGTTGTTTTTAGATGCTAATAATTGAGTACATCGAAAACTATTTTTGTTTGAGACAAAATTTTTAGTCCCTTGAGTGCCCAATATACACAGGTTTCCATGGTTTATCTAAAGCCGTACAGAAATGTTAAACGTTCTCGAATTTAAGGACTGTAACAAATTATTCATCTCTCACAAGATACTAGAATGGTTAGATCAAATATGTAATTACAACAACTACAACAAACCGCTTATTCGAGGCAGTTATCAATACGATGGTAATGATCTATCACAACAACTTATTTACTATGTGCTTGAAACAATGATAATTGTACACAGAATATTTAACCTAACCCAATACAACTTTATCTCAATTCTAATGCTTGAATTAATCTTTAGCTATTAAATTCAAGCTACATTAAATTTGTGATGAAAAAAACCCGTGTGAAAAATCTATTTTATACAACTGTTATAAGGAATCCTCGTTTAGGCAGACCTGTGCTATTAAATACAACCAAACAAATAATTAAAATTATGTCCTCTGTTTCTACAAAACTTGAACTTCTTCAGAAAGTTTTTAATTATATGGGTTTTTATCGAATTCGTAGAAACGAGATTGTTTGGAGTAGTTAAATTGGAGAGAGAGAAATTTGACGAACCACAACATTCGAGGAAGCTCCAAGGTCGGGTGACTTTTCGGCAATTTTATTATCGCCCGCATTTGAATTAATTTTAAAAGCATACGAAAATCCCAAAAATCACAACATGTGAACAGTTTAAAATCCCACTCATCTGGTTTATTCGGCAGAATTATATTTGCCATTTTAGTTGTGCACATATTTGCTCTTGTATGCAAAGCATAATTATCGCTACCTTTATGGCTATGAAATTGTCAATGTAATGTAGCTATTGCCGAATTTCCTTAAATCTTGATCTGCATATAAATTTGACTGGTCAGAAATGTGCTTGAACTGTCCATCGTTCAAAAAATACTGATACGTAGTATGTAAATCTGTCAATTTAGATGGGTCAATTTGTGTTGCCGAGCTAACGTTTGGACTGCAATCTTTTGAATGAACAAGTTGTATTTTTTGAGTTGTCTTAATAATAATGGGTGCAAAAATCTTTTTGGTTAAAGCAGATATAGGTGGCTCACCTTCAGGGATTCTAATGCTTCTCTCGATGCACTAATACTGCAGAAGAAAAGATTATTTGATTAGAACTATCGCAAAGTATCTTAAAATAAATCTTGTCATGTTAATTTTTAACCTTACACACTTTTAACTAAGTTCGTCAAGTTCGTCTATGTTCGTCAACATTGCGGTTACTAAACCGATTAAACTTCTACCAAAATAATATTTTTGCTTAAGTTTCATTATTATTGTTTTTTGTTTTTTTTTTTATTAAATTGTCGTTGTTAGTTGATTGGCTTTTTAGATTGGTCAATTGACTACAAAATGAAGTTTGTTTAATTAAAAATTAATTATACAATTTTTTCTTAGCTCAAACAACAAACAATAATTTCAGTTTTTGACATTGCTGGCGATGTCTGAATAATATTAAATTATATTTGGTGTTATAAAATCCAATAAAATTTTATTTTTATAAAAAATATCAAATTATTTCTTTGTTTATTTATTTTAAATTCAATTTTCTGTTAATTAAAATTGTTGATCTTTTTCTCTCTACTTATAAAAAGAAAAACAATAAAAAATTCTAAAACTAAATATTTAAATAATGCAAAAGACAAAATAATCAATGCAACAAGTGCATAATCGATTTCTTCCTCATTACCTATATATTTATTTAATAAATAGCTTCCAGATAAATTACATTCGTAATAATATCACCTTTCTTGTTTATTTGAATTTCACAATCTAATTATTTATGTACCAGTTAATGGTGATAAATTATCTTATTTAAATTTCCATTTCCATTTCAAAACACAAAAAACTTTTATTTCTTTTTCAAAAACATATTTTCATAAAATATTAATTAAATAAAAACTACTCAGATTCATTACTATATAATCCAGATATTTTAATGCAACATTTAAATTCATTTTTGAAACCTTTTACAACTTATCATAAATTTGTATAAATAATTAAAAAAAAAAAAAAATAAATAACATAAAATAGTGTTGTCTAAAATGTCAGGATTAGTTAAATTTTAAAATAAATTTTAGTATTTAAGAAATGGAAAACTATAATAAAATTTAAATTAAATTATGATTATGTAATCAAAAATAAAATAATGTAAAAAAAAAATTAAATGAAAAAACCTAGTGATATAATTAAATTAAATATATTGAAGAAAATTATGTATAGAGAAGATAAATAAATGTTAATATATAAAATATATATTTTAAGATAAATAAAGAAGCAATTAAAACAAATTACATTTCTGAATATTAATTTGGTTTTATTTATTTATTTATTTTGGATGCTGTTTTATTGAAAAATTTCGAATGACTGTAAGTATATAGGCGGTAAATCTGGTATGAGGTAACCTAATATTTAACATTTTCAAAATATTTGCTTTCGATAAATATTAGTCCTAATGTTTGTGCCAAATTATTTATTTAACCATCCTTTTTACAGTAATAATAAAGTAAATATGTATCAGTATTACACCTAAACTTGTGTTTACACAGTAGATACGTTCGTATAATCTATTTCATTATTTAAAACAGTTAAAATGAGAAATAAAAAATGAAAAATATTTTTTAGAAGACATAATCTGGTTGGTTAGCGCTGTTTTATTAGAGCTACCTAAATAATATGACACATTTTTGTCTCTCCGATTTAACAAAACAACGAACTTTTTTTTTTTTTGCTAGAAATTCAATAAAACGTTTTCAGTTACTAACAACTTTTCAAAGTAAAATTCGGATAAAACCATCGCAGCTGGAGCACCATTTGTAAACCATTTCAAAGAATATATTGAAACTAATTTCGTTGACGAATGCTTAGGTTTTCGCAACCAATACGAACAAATTAAATGCAGCGGCAACGCGTCTATAGAAGCAGAAATACTGCAAACAATTTCGTATGATAATATCATTATGACATTTGTTAAAAAGGCAAGGCGCGAAAGAGAGAGAAGTCTGATATTTTTTAAGAGATACATACGAAGCCCACAAATTCAGAGCTTTTTAAATCGAAAATCTGCAATTGTGTTCCGATTTCGATGATTGATACCACTATCAATAGGTGCTGAGACCTGAAATTGTGATGCCAACGGGTATTTAGATCGCTCGAATACTTCTACACATTTTGTGGAAAATTTAATTTTATTGGAAACCAACTGAACAATAGCCCACAAATTCAGAGCTTTAAAAATCGAAAATCTGCAATTGTGCTCCAATTTCGATGATTGATACCTCAATTAATAGGTGCTGAGACCTGTAATTGTGGTGCCAATGGGTATTTAGATCGCTCGACTATTTCTACACATTTTGTAGAAAATTTAATTTTATTGAAAATCAACTGAACTATAGCCCACAAATTCAGAGCTTTCAAAATCAAAAATCTGCAATTGTGCTCCGATCTCGATGATTGATACCTCTATCAATAGGTGTTGAGACCTGTAATTGTGATGCCAATGGGTATTTAGATCGCTCGACTATTTCTACACATTTGGTGGAAAATTTAATTTTATTGAAAATCAACTGAACTATAGCCCACAAATTCAGAGCTTTCAAAATTGAAAATCTGCAATTGTGCTCCGATTTCGATGATTGATACCTCTATCAATAGGTGCTGATACCTGTAATTGTGATGTCAACGGGTATTTAGATCGCTCGAATATTTCTACACATTTTGTAGAAAATTTAATTTTATTGAAAATCAACTGAACTATAGCCCACAAATTCAGAGCTTTCAAAATCGAAAATCTGCAATTATGCTCCGATCTCGATGATTGATACCTCTATCAATAGGTGCTGAGACCTGTAATTGTAATGCCAACGAGTATTTAGATCGCTCGAATATTTCTACACATTTTGTGGAAAATTTAATTTTATTGAAAATCAACTGAACTATAGCCCACAAATTCAGAGCTTTCAAAATCGAAAATCTGCAATTATGCTCCGATCTCGATGATTGATACCTCTATCAATAGGTGCTGAGACCTGTAATTATGATGCCAACGAGTATTTAGATCGCTCGAATATTTCTACACATTTTGTGGAAAATTTAATTTTATTGAAAATCAACTGAACTATAGCCCATAAATTCAGAGCTTTCAAAATCGAAAATCTGCAATTATGCTCCGATCTCGATGATTGATACCTCTATCAATAGGTGCTGAGACCTGTAATTGTGATGCTAACGGGTATTTAGATCGCTCGAATATTTCTACACATTTTGTGGAAAATTTAATTTTATTGAAAATCAACTGAACTATAGCCCACAAATTCAGAGCTTTAAAAATCAAAAATCTGCAATTGTGCTCCGATCTCGATGATTGATACCTCTATCAATAGGTGCTGAGACCTGTAATTGTGATGCCAACGGGTATTTAGATCGCTCGAATATTTCTACACATTTTGTAGAAAATTTAATTTTATTGAAAATCAACTGAACTATAGCCCACAAATTCAGAGCTTTCAAAATCGAAAATCTGCAATTATGCTCCGATCTCGATGATTGATACCTCTATCAATAGGTGCTGAGACCTGTAATTGTGGTGCCAATGGGTATTTAGATCGCTCGACTATTTCTACACATTTTGTAGAAAATTTAATTTTATTGAAAATCAACTGAACTATAGCCCACAAATTCAGAGCTTTCAAAATCAAAAATCTGCAATTGTGCTCCGATCTCGATGATTGATACCTCTATCAATAGGTGTTGAGACCTGTAATTGTGATGCCAATGGGTATTTAGATCGCTCGACTATTTCTACACATTTTGTAGAAAATTTAATTTTATTGAAAATCAACTGAACTATAGCCCACAAATTCAGAGCTTTCAAAATCAAAAATCTGCAATTGTGCTCCGATCTCGATGATTTATACCTCTATCAATAGGTGTTGAGACCTGTAATTGTGATGCCAATGGGTATTTAGATCGCTCGACTATTTCTACACATTTTGTAGAAAATTTAATTTTATTGAAAATCAACTGAACTATAGCCCACAAATTCAGAGCTTTCAAAATCGAAAATCTGCAATTATGCTCCGATCTCGATGATTGATACCTCTATCAATAGGTGTTGAGACCTGTAATTGTGATGCCAACGAGTATTTAGATCGCTCGAATATTTCTACACATTTTGTGGAAAATTTAATTTTATTGAAAATCAACTGAACTATAGCCCATAAATTCAGAGCTTTCAAAATCGAAAATCTGCAATTATGCTCCGATCTCGATGATTGATACCTCTATCAATAGGTGCTGAGACCTGTAATTGTGATGCTAACGGGTATTTAGATCGCTCGAATATTTCTACACATTTTGTGGAAAATTTAATTTTATTGAAAATCAACTGAACTATAGCCCACAAATTCAGAGCTTTAAAAATCAAAAATCTGCAATTGTGCTCCGATCTCGATGATTGATACCTCTATCAATAGGTGCTGAGACCTGTAATTGTGATGCCAACGGGTATTTAGATCGCTCGAATATTTCTACACATTTTGTAGAAAATTTAATTTTATTGAAAATCAACTGAACTATAGCCCACAAATTCAGAGCTTTCAAAATCGAAAATCTGCAATTATGCTCCGATCTCGATGATTGATACCTCTATCAATAGGTGCTGAGACCTGTAATTGTGGTGCCAATGGGTATTTAGATCGCTCGACTATTTCTACACATTTTGTAGAAAATTTAATTTTATTGAAAATCAACTGAACTATAGCCCACAAATTCAGAGCTTTCAAAATCAAAAATCTGCAATTGTGCTCCGATCTCGATGATTGATACCTCTATCAATAGGTGTTGAGACCTGTAATTGTGATGCCAATGGGTATTTAGATCGCTCGACTATTTCTACACATTTTGTAGAAAATTTAATTTTATTGAAAATCAACTGAACTATAGCCCACAAATTCAGAGCTTTCAAAATCAAAAATCTGCAATTGTGCTCCGATCTCGATGATTTATACCTCTATCAATAGGTGTTGAGACCTGTAATTGTGATGCCAATGGGTATTTAGATCGCTCGACTATTTCTACACATTTTGTAGAAAATTTAATTTTATTGAAAATCAACTGAACTATAGCCCACAAATTCAGAGCTTTCAAAATCGAAAATCTGCAATTATGCTCCGATCTCGATGATTGATACCTCTATCAATAGGTGCTGAGACCTGTAATTGTGATGCTAACGGGTATTTAGATCGCTCGAATATTTCTACACATTTTGTAGAAAATTTAATTTTATTGAAAATCAACTGAACTATAGCCCACAAATTCAGAGCTTTCAAAATCGAAAATCTGCAATTGTGCTTCGATCTCGATGATTGATACCTCTATCAATAGGTGCTGAGACCTGTAATTGTGATGCCAATGGGTATTTAGATCGCTCGACTATTTCTACACATTTTGTAGAAAATTTAATTTTATTGAAAATCAACTGAACTATAGCCCACAAATTCAGAGCTTTCAAAATCGAAAATCTGCAATTATGCTCCGATCTCGATGATTGATACCTCTATCAATAGGTGTTGAGACCTGTAATTGTGATGCTAACGGGTATTTAAATCACTCAAATATTTCTACACATTTTGTGGAAAATTTAATTTTATTGAAAATCAACTGAACTATAGCCCACAAATTCAGAGCTTTCAAAATCAAAAATCTGCAATTGTGCTCCGATCTCGATGATTGATACCTCTATCAATAGGTGTTGAGACCTGTAATTGTGATGCCAATGGGTATTTAGATCGCTCGACTATTTCTACACATTTTGTGGAAAATTTAATTTTATTGAAAATCAACTGAACTATAGCCCACAAATTCAGAGCTTTCAAAATCCAAAATCTGCAATTATGCTCCGATCTCAATCATTGATACCTCTATCAATAGGTGCTGAGACCTGTAATTGTGGTGCCAATGGGTATTTAGATCGCTCGAATATTTCTACACATTTTGTAGAAAATTTAATTTTATTGAAAATCAACTGAACTATAGCCCACAAATTCAGAGCTTTCAAAATCGAAAATCTGCAATTATGCTCCGATCTCGATGATTGATACCTTTATCAATAGGTGCTGAGACCTGTAATTATGATGCCAACGAGTATTAAGATCGCTCGAATATTTCTACACATTTTGTGGAAAATTTAATTTTATTGAAAATCAACTGAACTATAGCCCACAAATTCAGAGCTTTCAAAATCGAAAATCTGCAATTATGCTCCGATCTCGATGATTGATACCTCTATCAATAGGTGCTGAGACCTGTAATTGTGATGCCAACGGGTATTTAGATCGCTCAAATATTTCTAAACATTTTGTGGAAAATTTAATTTTATTGAAAATCAACTGAACTATAGCCCACAAATTCAGAGCTTTCAAAATCGAAAATCTGCAATTATGGACCGATCTCGATGATTGATACCTCTATCAATAGGTGCTGAGACCTGTAATTATGATGCCAACGAGTATTTAGATCGCTCGAATATTTCTACACATTTTGTGGAAAATTTAATTTTATCGAAAATCAACTGAACTATAGCCCATAAATTCAGAGCTTTCAAAATCGAAAATCTGCAATTATGCTCCGATCTCGATGATTGATACCTCTATCAATAGGTGCTGAGACCTGTAATTGTGATGCTAACGGGTATTTAGATCGCTCGAATATTTCTACACATTTTGTAGAAAATTTAATTTTATTGAAAATCAACTGAACTATAGCCCACAAATTCAGAGCTTTCAAAATCGAAAATCTGCAATTATGCTCCGATCTCGATGATTGATACCTCTATCAATAGGTGCTGAGACCTGTAATTATGATGCCAACGAGTATTAAGATCGCTCGAATATTTCTACACATTTTGTAGAAAATTTAATTTTATTGAAAATCAACTGAACTATAGCCCACAAATTCAGAGCTTTCAAAATCGAAAATCTGCAATTATGCTCCGATCTCGATGATTGATACCTCTATCAATAGGTGCTGAGACCTGTAATTGTGGTGCCAATGGGTATTTAGATCGCTCGACTATTTCTACACATTTTGTAGAAAATTTAATTTTATTGAAAATCAACTGAACTATAGCCCACAAATTCAGAGCTTTCAAAATCAAAAATCTGCAATTGTGCTCCGATCTCGATGATTGATACCTCTATCAATAGGTGTTGAGACCTGTAATTGTGATGCCAATGGGTATTTAGATCGCTCGACTATTTCTACACATTTTGTAGAAAATTTAATTTTATTGAAAATCAACTGAACTATAGCCCACAAATTCAGAGCTTTCAAAATCGAAAATCTGCAATTATGCTCCGATCTCGATGATTGATACCTCTATCAATAGGTGCTGAGACCTGTAATTGTGATGCTAACGGGTATTTAGATCGCTCAAATATTTCTACACATTTTGTGGAAAATTTAATTTTATTGAAAATCAACTGAACTATAGCCCACAAATTCAGAGCTTTCAAAATCGAAAATCTGCAATTATGCTCCGATCTCGATGATTGATACCTCTATCAATAGGTGCTGAGACCTGTAATTGTGATGCCAACGAGTATTTAGATCGCTCGAATATTTCTACACATTTTGTGGAAAATTTAATTTTATTGAAAATCAACTGAACTATAGCCCATAAATTCAGAGCTTTCAAAATCGAAAATCTGCAATTATGCCCCGATCTCGATGATTGATACCTCTATCAATAGGTGCTGAGACCTGTAATTGTGATGCTAACGGGTATTTAAATCGCTCGAATATTTCTACACATTTTGTGGAAAATTTAATTTTATTGAAAATCAACTGAACTATAGCCCACAAATTCAGAGCTTTCAAAATCGAAAATCTGCAATTATGCTCCGATCTCGATGATTGATACCTCTATCAATAGGTGCTGAGACCTGTAATTATGATGCCAACGAGTATTAAGATCGCTCGAATATTTCTACACATTTTGTGGAAAATTTAATTTTATTGAAAATCAACTGAACTATAGCCCACAAATTCAGAGCTTTCAAAATCGAAAATCTGCAATTATGCTCCGATCTCGATGATTGATACCTCTATCAATAGGTGCTGAGACCTGTAATTGTGGTGCCAATGGGTATTTAGATCGCTCGACTATTTCTACACATTTTGTAGAAAATTTAATTTTATTGAAAATCAACTGAACTATAGCCCACAAATTCAGAGCTTTCAAAATCAAAAATCTGCAATTGTGCTCCGATCTCGATGATTGATACCTCTATCAATAGGTGTTGAGACCTGTAATTGTGATGCCAATGGGTATTTAGATCGCTCGACTATTTCTACACATTTTGTAGAAAATTTAATTTTATTAAAAATCAACTGAACTATAGCCCACAAATTCAGAGCTTTCAAAATCGAAAATCTGCAATTATGCTCCGATCTCGATGATTGATACCTCTATCAATAGGTGCTGAGACCTGTAATTGTGATGCCAACGGGTATTTAGATCGCTCAAATATTTCTAAACATTTTGTGGAAAATTTAATTTTATTGAAAATCAACTGAACTATAGCCCACAAATTCAGAGCTTTCAAAATCGAAAATCTGCAATTATGATCCGATCTCGATGATTGATACCTCTATCAATAGGTGCTGAGACCTGTAATTATGATGCCAACGAGTATTTAGATCGCTCGAATATTTCTACACATTTTGTGGAAAATTTAATTTTATTGAAAATCAACTGAACTATAGCCCACAAATTCAGAGCTTTCAAAATCGAAAATCTGCAATTATGCTCCGATCTCGATGATTGATACCTCTATCAATAGGTGCTGAGACCTGTAATTGTGATGCCAACGGGTATTTAGATCGCTCGAATATTTCTACACATTTTGTGGAAAATTTAATTTTATTGAAAATCAACTGAACTATAGCCCACAAATTCAGAGCTTTCAAAATCGAAAATCTGCAATTATGCCCCGATCTCGATGATTGATACCTCTATCAATAGGTGCTGAGACCTGTAATTGTGATCCTAACGGGTATTTAGATCGCTCGAATATTTCTACACATTTTGTGGAAAATTTAATTTTATTGAAAATCAACTGAACTATAGCCCACAAATTCAGAGCTTTAAAAATCGAAAATCTGCAATTATGCTCCGATCTCGATGATTGATACCTCTATCAATAGGTGCTGATAGCTGTAATTGTGATGCCAACGGGTATTTAGATCGCTCAAATATTTCTACACATTTTGTGGAAAATTTAATTTTATTGAAAATCAAATGAACTATAGCCCACAAATTCAGAGCTTTCAAAATCAAAAATCTGCAATTATGCTCCGATCTCGATGATTGATACCTCTATCAATAGGTGCTGAGACCTGTAATTGTGATGCCAACGGGTATTTAGATCGCTCGAATATTTCTACACATTTTGTGGAAAATTTAATTTTATTGAAAATCAACTGAACTATAGCCCACAAATTCAGAGCTTTAAAAATCGAAAATCTGCAATTATGCTCCGATCTCGATGATTGATACCTCTATCAATAGGTGCTGATAGCTGTAATTGTGATGCCAACGGGTATTTAGATCGCTCAAATATTTCTACACATTTTGTGGAAAATTTAATTTTATTGAAAATCAAATGAACTATAGCCCACAAATTCAGAGCTTTCAAAATCAAAAATCTGCAATTATGCTCCGATCTCGATGATTGATACCTCTATCAATAGGTGCTGAGACCTGTAATTGTGATGCCAACGGGTATTTAGATCGCTCGAATATTTCTACACATTTTGTGGAAAATTTAATTTTATTGAAAATCAACTGAACTATAGCCCACAAATTCAGAGCTTTCAAAATCGAAAATCTGCAATTATGCCCCGATCTCGATGATTGATACCTCTATCAATAGGTGCTGAGAACTGTAATTATCATGCCAACGGGTATTTAGATCGCTCGAATATTTCTACACATTTTGTAGAAAATTTAATTTTATTGAAAATCAACTGAACTATAGCCCACAAATTCAGAGCTTTCAAAATCGAAAATCTGCAATTATGCCCCGATCTCGATGATTGATACCTCTATCAATAGGTGCTGAGACCTGTAATTGTGATGCCAACGGGTATTTAGATCGCTCAAATATTTCTACACATTTTGTGGAAAATTTAATTTTATTGAAAATCAACTGAACTATAGCCACAAATTCAGAGCGTTCAAAATCGAAAATCTGCAATTATGCTCCGATCTCGATGATTGATACCTCTATCAATAGGTGCTGAGACCTGTAATTATGATGCCAACGAGTATTTAGATCGCTCGAATATTTCTACACATTTTGTGGAAAATTTAATTTTATTGAAAATCAACTGAACTATAGCCGACAAATTCAGAGCTTTCAAAATCGAAAATCTGCAATTATGCTCCGATCTCGATGATTGATACCTCTATCAATAGGTGCTGAGATCTGTAATTGTGATGCCAACGGGTATTTAGATCGCTCGACTATTTCTACACATTTTGTGGAAAATTTAATTTTATTGAAAATCAACTGAACTATAGCCCACAAATTTAGAGCTTTCAAAATCGAAAATCTGCAATTATGCTCCGATCTCGATGATTGATACCTCTATCAATAGGTGCTGAGACCTGTAATTGTGATGCCAACGGGCATTTAGATCGCTCGACTATTTCTACACATTTTGTGGAAAATTTAATTTTATTGAAAATCAACTGAACTATAGCCCTCAAATTCAGAGCTTTCAAAATCGAAAATCTGCAATTATGCTCCGATCTCGATGATTGATACCTCTATCAATAGGTGCTGAGACCTGTAATTGTGATGCTAACGGGTATTTAGATCGCTCGAATATTTCTACACATTTTGTGGAAAATTTAATTTTATTGAAAATCAACTGAACTATAGCCCACAAATTCAGAGCTTTCAAAATCAAAAATCTGCAATTATGCTCTGATCTCGATGATTGATACCTCTATCAATAGGTGCTGAGACCTGTAATTGTGATGCTAACGGGTATTTAGATCGCTCGAATATTTCTACACATTTTGTGGAAAATTTAATTTTATTGAAAATCAACTGAACTATAGCCCACAAATTCAGAGCTTTCAAAATCGAAAATCTGCAATTATGCTCCGATCTCGATGATTGATACCTCTATCAATAGGTGCTGAGACCTGTAATTGTGGTGCCAATGGGTATTTAGATCGCTCGACTATTTCTACACATTTTGTAGAAAATTTAATTTTATTGAAAATCAACTGAACTATAGCCCACAAATTCAGAGCTTTCAAAATCAAAAATCTGCAATTGTGCTCCGATCTCGATGATTGATACCTCTATCAATAGGTGTTGAGACCTGTAATTGTGATGCCAATGGGTATTTAGATCGCTCGACTATTTCTACACATTTTGTAGAAAATTTAATTTTATTGAAAATCAACTGAACTATAGCCCACAAATTCAGAGCTTTCAAAATCGAAAATCTGCAATTATGCTCCGATCTCGATGATTGATACCTCTATCAATAGGTGCTGAGACCTGTAATTGTGATGCCAACGGGTATTTAGATCGCTCAAATATTTCTAAACATTTTGTGGAAAATTTAATTTTATTGAAAATCAACTGAACTATAGCCCACAAATTCAGAGCTTTCAAAATCGAAAATCTGCAATTATGCTCCGATTTCGATTATTGATACCTCTATCAATAGGTGCTGAGACCTGTAATTGTGATGCCAACGGGTATTTAGATCGCTCGAATATTTCTACACATTTTGTGGAAAATTTAATTTTATTGAAAATCAACTGAACTATAGCCCACAAATTCAGAGCTTTAAAAATCGAAAATCTGCAATTGTGCTCCGATTTCGATTATTGATACCTCTATTAATAGGTGCTGAGACCTGTAATTGTGATGCCAACGGGTATTTAGATCGCTCGAATATTTCTACTCATTTTGTGGAAAATTTAATTTTATTGAAAATCAGCTGAACTATAGCCCACAAATTCAGAGCTTTAAAAATCGAAAATCTGCAATTGTGCTCCGATTTCGATTATTGATACCTCTATCAATAGGTGCTGAGACCTGTAATTATGATGCCAACGGGTATTTAGATCGCTCGAATATTTATACACATTTTGTGGAAAATTTAATTTTATTGAAAATCAACTGAACTATAGCCCACAAATTCAGAGCTTTAAAAATCGAAAATCTGCAATTGTGCTCCGATTTCGATGATTGATACCTCTATTAATAGGTGCTGAGACCTGTAATTGTGATGCCAATGGGTATTTAGATCGCTCGAATATTTCTACTCATTTTGTGGAAAATTTAATTTTATTGAAAATCAGCTCAACTATAGCCCACAAATTCAGAGCTTTAAAAATCGAAAATCTGCAATTGTGCTCCGATTTCGATTATTGATACCTCTATCAATAGGTGCTGAGACCTGTAATTATGATGCCAACGGGTATTTAGATCGCTCGAATATTTCTACACATTTTGTGGAAAATTTAATTTTATTGAAAATCAACTGAACTATAGCCCACAAATTCAGAGCTTTAAAAATCGAAAATCTGCAATTGTGCTCCGATGTCGATTATTGATACCTCTATCAATAGGTGCTGAGACCTGTAATTATGATGCCAACGGGTATTTAGATCGCTCGAATATTTCTACTCATTTTGTGGAAAATTAAATTTTATTGAAAATCAGCTGAACTATAGCCCACAAATTCAGAGCTTTAAAAATCGAAAATCTGCAATTGTGCTCCGATTTCGATTATTGATACCTCTATCAATAGGTGCTGAGACCTGTAATTATGATGCCAACGGGTATTTAGATCGCTCGAATATTTCTACACATTTTGTGGAAAATTTAATTTTATTGAAAATCAGCTGAACTATAGCCCACAAATTCAGAGCTTTAAAAATCGAAAATCTGCAATTGTGCTCCGATTTCGATTATTGATACCTCTATCAATAGGTGCTGAGACCTGTAATTGTAATGCCAACGGGTATTTAGATCGCTCGAATATTTCTACACATTTTGTGGAAAATTTAATTTTATTGAAAATCAGCTGAACTATAGCCCACAAATTCAGAGCTTTAAAAATCGAAAATCTGCAATTAAGCTCCGATCTCGATGATTGATACCTCTATCAATAGGTGCTGAGACCTATAATTGTGATGCCAACGGGTATTTAGATCGCTCGAATATTTCTACACATTTTGTGGAAAATTTAATTTTATTGAAAATCAACTGAACTATAGCCCACAAATTCAGAGCTTTAAAAATCGAAAATCTGCAATTGTGCTCCGATTTCGATTATTGATACCTCTATCAATAGGTGCTGAGACCTGTAATTGTAATGCCAACGAGTATTTAGATCGCTCGAATATTTCTACACATTTTGTGGAAAATTTAATTTTATTGAAAATCAACTGAACTATAGCCCACAAATTCAGAGCTTTAAAAATCGAAAATCTGCAATTGTGCTCCGATTTCGATGATTGATACCTCTATTAATAGGTGCTGAGACCTGTAATTGTGATGCCAACGGGTATTTAGATCGCTCGAATATTTCTACTCATTTTGTGGAAAATTTAATTTTATTGAAAATCAGCTGAACTATAGCCCATAAATTCAGAGCTTTAAAAATCGAAAATCTGCAATTGTGCTCCGATTTCGATTATTGATACCTCTATCAATAGGTGCTGAGACCTGTAATTATGATGCCAACGGGTATTTAGATCGCTCGAATATTTCTACACATTTTGTGGAAAATTTAATTTTATTGAAAATCAACTGAACTATAGCCCACAAATTCAGAGCTTTAAAAATCGAAAATCTGCAATTGTGCTCCGATTTCGATTATTGATACCTCTATCAATAGGTGCTGAGACATGTAATTGTAATGCCAACGTGTATTTAGATCGCTCGAATATTTCTACACATTTTGTGGAAAATTTAATTTTATTGAAAATCAACTGAACTATAGCCCACAAATTCAGAGCTTTAAAAATCGAAAATCTGCAATTGTGCTCCGATTTCGATGATTGATACCTCTATTAATAGGTGCTGAGACCTGTAATTGTGATGCCAACGGGTATTTAGATCGCTCGAATATTTCTACTCATTTTGTGGAAAATTTAATTTTATTGAAAATCAGCTGAACTATAGCCCATAAATTCAGAGCTTTCAAAATCGAAAATCTGCAATTGTGCTCCGATTTCGATTATTGATACCTCTATTAATAGGTGCTGAGACCTGTAATTGTGATGCCAACGGGTATTTAGATCGCTCGAATATTTCTACTCATTTTGTGGAAAATTTAATTTTATTGAAAATCAGCTGAACTATAGCCCACAAATTCAGAGCTTTAAAAATCGAAAATCTGCAATTATGCTCCGATCTCGATGATTGATACCTCTATCAATAGGTGCTGAGACCTGTAATTGTGATGTCAAAGGGTATTTAGATCGCTCGAATATTTCTACATATTTTGTGGAAAATCTAATTTTATTGAAAATCAACTGAACTATAGCCCACAAATTCAGAGCTTTCAAAATCGAAAATCTGCAATTGTGCTCCGATTTCGATGATTGATACCTCTATCAATAGGTGCTGATACCTGAAAATGTGATGCCATCGGGTATTTAGATCGCTCGAATATTTCTACACATTTTGTGGAAAATTTAATTTTATTGAAAATCAACTGAACTATAGCCCACAAATTCAGAGCTTTCAAAATCGAAAATCTGCAATTATGCTCCGATCTGGATGATTGATACCTCTATCAATAGGTGCTGAGAACTGTAATTGCCAACGGGTATTTAGATCGCTCGAATATTTCTACACATTTTGTGGAAAATTTAATTTTATTGAAAATCAACTGAACTATAGCCCATAAATTCAGAGCTTTCAAAATCGAAAATCTGCAATTGTGCTCCGATCTTGATGATTGATACCTCTATCAATAGGTGCTGAGACCTGTAATTGTGATGCCATCGGATATTTAGATCGCTCGAATATTTCTACATATTTTGTGGAAAATCTAATTTTATTGAAAATCAACTGAACTATAGCCCACAAATTCAGAGCTTTCAAAATCGAAAATCTGCAATTGTGCTCCGATTTCGATGATTGATACCTCTATCAATAGGTGCTGATACCTGAAAATGTGATGCCATCGGGTATTTAGATCGCTCGAATATTTCTACACATTTTGTGGAAAATTTAATTTTATTGAAAATCAACTGAACTATAGCCCACAAATTCAGAGCTTTCAAAATCGAAAATCTGCAATTATGCTCCGATCTCGATGATTGATACCTCTATCAATAGGTGCTGAGACCTGTAATTATGATGCTAACGAGTATTTAGATCGCTCGAATATTTCTACACATTTTGTGGAAAATTTAATTTTATTGAAAATCAAATGAACTATAGCCCACAAATTCAGAGCTTTCAAAATCGAAAATCTGCAATTATGCTCCGATCTCGATGATTGATACCTCTCTCAATAGGTGCTGAGACCTGTAATTGTGATGCCAATGGGTATTTAGATCGCTCGAATATTTCTACACGTTTTGTGGAAAATTTAATTTTATTGAAAATCAACTGAACTATAGCCCACAAATTCAGAGCTTTCAAAATCGAAAATCTGCAATTATGCCCCGATCTCGATGATTGATACCTCTATCAATAGGTGCTGAGACCTGTAATTGTGATGCCAACGGGTATTTAAATCGCTCGAATATTTCTACACATTTTGTGGAAAATTTAATTTTATTGAAAATCAACTGAACTATAGCCCACAAATTCAGAGCTTTCAAAATCGAAAATCTGCAATTGTGCTCCGATCTCGATGATTGATACCTCTATCAATAGGTGCTGAGACCTGTAATTATGATGCCAACGAGTATTTAGATCGCTCGAATATTTCTACACATTTTGTGGAAAATTTAATTTTATTGAAAATCAACTGAACTATAGCCCACAAATTCAGAGCTTTCAAAATCGAAAATCTGCAATTATGCTCCGATTTCGATGATTGATACCTCTATCAATAGGTGCTGAGACCTGTAATTGTGATGCCAACGGGTATTTAGATCGCTCGAATATTTCTACACATTTTGTGGAAAATTTAATTTTATTGAAAATCAACTGAACTATAGCCCACAAATTCAGAGCTTTCAAAATCGAAAATCTGCAATTGTGCTCCGATCTTGATGATTGATACCTCTATCAATAGGTGCTGAGACCTGTAATTGTGATGCCAACGGGTATTTAGATCGCTCGAATATTTCTACACATTTTGTGGAAAATTTAATTTTATTGAAAATCAACTGAACTATAGCCCACAAATTCAGAGCTTTCAAAATCGAAAATCTGCAATTGTGCTCCGATCTTGATGATTGATACCTCTATCAATAGGTGCTGAGACCTGTAATTGTGATGCTAACGGGTATTTAGATCGCTCGAATATTTCTACACATTTTGTGGAAAATTTAATTTTATTGAAATCAACTGAACTATAGCCCACAAATTCAGAGCTTTCAAAATCAAAAATCTGCAATTATGCTCCGATCTCGATGATTGATACCTCTATCAATAGGTGCTGAGACCTGTAATTGTGATGCTAACGGGTATTTAGATCGCTCGAATATTTCTACACATTTTGTGGAAAATTTAATTTTATTGAAAATCAACTGAACTATAGCCCACAAATTCAGAGCTTTCAAAATCGAAAATCTGCAATTATGCTCCGATCTCGATGATTGATACCTCTATCAATAGGTGCTGAGACCTGTAATTGTGATGCCAACGGGTATTTAGATCGCTCGAATATTTCTACACATTTTGTGGAAAATTTAGTTTTATTGAAAATCAACTGAACTATAGCCCACAAATTCAGAGCTTTCAAAATCGAAAATCTGCAATTGTGCTCCGATCTCGATCAATGATACCTCTATCAATAGGTGCTGAGACCTGTAATTGTGATGCTAACGGGTATTTAGATCGCTCGAATATTTCTACACATTTTGTGGAAAATTTAATTTTATTGAAAATCAACTGAACTATAGCCCACAAATTCAGAGCTTTAAAAATCGAAAATCTGCAATTATGCTCCGATCTCGATGATTGATACCTCTATCAATAGGTGCTGATAGCTGTAATTGTGATGCCAACGGGTATTTAGATCGCTCGAATATTTCTACACATTTTGTGGAAAATTTAATTTTATTGAAAATCAACTGAACTATAGCCCACAAATTCAGAGCTTCCAAAATCTAAAATCTGCAATTGTGCTCCGATCTTGATGATTGATACCTCTATCAATAGGTGCTGATACCTGTAATTGTGATGCCAACGGGTATTTAGATCGCTCGAATATTTCTACACATTTTGTAGAAAATTTAATTTTATTGAAAATCAACTGAACTATAGCCCACAAATTCAGAGCTTTCAAAATCGAAAATCTGCAATTATGCTCCGATCTCGATGATTGATACCTCTATCAATAGGTGCTGAGACCTGTAATTGTAATGCCAACGAGTATTTAGATCGCTCGAATATTTCTACACATTTTGTGGAAAATTTAATTTTATTGAAAATCAACTGAACTATAGCCCACAAATTCAGAGCTTTCAAAATCGAAAATCTGCAATTATGCTCCGATCTCGATGATTGATACCTCTATCAATAGGTGCTGAGACCTGTAATTATGATGCCAACGAGTATTTAGATCGCTCGAATATTTCTACACATTTTGTGGAAAATTTTATTTTATTGAAAATCAACTGAACTATAGCCCATAAATTCAGAGCTTTCAAAATCGAAAATCTGCAATTATGCTCCGATCTCGATGATTGATACCTCTATCAATAGGTGCTGAGACCTGTAATTGTGATGCTAACGGGTATTTAGATCGCTCGAATATATCTACACATTTTGTGGAAAATTTAATTTTATTGAAAATCAACTGAACTATAGCCCACAAATTCAGAGCTTTAAAAATCAAAAATCTGCAATTGTGCTCCGATCTCGATGATTGATACCTCTATCAATAGGTGCTGAGACCTGTAATTGTGATGCCAACGGGTATTTAGATCGCTCGAATATTTCTACACATTTTGTAGAAAATTTAATTTTATTGAAAATCAACTGAACTATAGCCCACAAATTCAGAGCTTTCAAAATCGAAAATCTGCAATTATGCTCCGATCTCGATGATTGATACCTCTATCAATAGGTGCTGAGACCTGTAATTGTGGTGCCAATGGGTATTTAGATCGCTCGACTATTTCTACACATTTTGTAGAAAATTTAATTTTATTGAAAATCAACTGAACTATAGCCCACAAATTCAGAGCTTTCAAAATCAAAAATCTGCAATTGTGCTCCGATCTCGATGATTGATACCTCTATCAATAGGTGTTGAGACCTGTAATTGTGATGCCAATGGGTATTTAGATCGCTCGACTATTTCTACACATTTTGTAGAAAATTTAATTTTATTGAAAATCAACTGAACTATAGCCCACAAATTCAGAGCTTTCAAAATCAAAAATCTGCAATTGTGCTCCGATCTCGATGATTTATACCTCTATCAATAGGTGTTGAGACCTGTAATTGTGATGCCAATGGGTATTTAGATCGCTCGACTATTTCTACACATTTTGTAGAAAATTTAATTTTATTGAAAATCAACTGAACTATAGCCCACAAATTCAGAGCTTTCAAAATCGAAAATCTGCAATTATGCTCCGATCTCGATGATTGATACCTCTATCAATAGGTGCTGAGACCTGTAATTGTGATGCTAACGGGTATTTAGATCGCTCGAATATTTCTACACATTTTGTAGAAAATTTAATTTTATTGAAAATCAACTGAACTATAGCCCACAAATTCAGAGCTTTCAAAATCAAAAATCTGCAATTGTGCTCCGATCTCGATGATTGATACCTCTATCAATAGGTGCTGAGACCTGTAATTGTGATGCCAATGGGTATTTAGATCGCTCGACTATTTCTACACATTTTGTAGAAAATTTAATTTTATTGAAAATCAACTGAACTATAGCCCACAAATTCAGAGCTTTCAAAATCGAAAATCTGCAATTATGCTCCGATCTCGATGATTGATACCTCTATCAATAGGTGTTGAGACCTGTAATTGTGATGCTAACGGGTATTTAGATCGCTCAAATATTTCTACACATTTTGTGGAAATTTAATTTTATTGAAAATCAACTGAACTATAGCCCACAAATTCAGAGCTTTCAAAATCAAAAATCTGCAATTGTGCTCCGATCTCGATGATTGATACCTCTATCAATAGGTGTTGAGACCTGTAATTGTGATGCCAATGGGTATTTAGATCGCTCGACTATTTCTACACATTTTGTGGAAAATTTAATTTTATTGAAAATCAACTGAACTATAGCCCACAAATTCAGAGCTTTCAAAATCCAAAATCTGCAATTATGCTCCGATCTCAATCATTGATACCTCTATCAATAGGTGCTGAGACCTGTAATTGTGGTGCCAATGGGTATTTAGATCGCTCGACTATTTCTACACATTTTGTAGAAAATTTAATTTTATTGAAAATCAACTGAACTATAGCCCACAAATTCAGAGCTTTCAAAATCGAAAATCTGCAATTATGCTCCGATCTCGATGATTGATACCTTTATCAATAGGTGCTGAGACCTGTAATTATGATGCCAACGAGTATTAAGATCGCTCGAATATTTCTACACATTTTGTGGAAAATTTAATTTTATTGAAAATCAACTGAACTATAGCCCACAAATTCAGAGCTTTCAAAATCGAAAATCTGCAATTATGCTCCGATCTCGATGATTGATACCTCTATCAATAGGTGCTGAGACCTGTAATTGTGATGCCAACGGGTATTTAGATCGCTCAAATATTTCTAAACATTTTGTGGAAAATTTAATTTTATTGAAAATCAACTGAACTATAGCCCACAAATTCAGAGCTTTCAAAATCGAAAATCTGCAATTATGGACCGATCTCGATGATTGATACCTCTATCAATAGGTGCTGAGACCTGTAATTATGATGCCAACGAGTATTTAGATCGCTCGAATATTTCTACACATTTTGTGGAAAATTTAATTTTATCGAAAATCAACTGAACTATAGCCCATAAATTCAGAGCTTTCAAAATCGAAAATCTGCAATTATGCTCCGATCTCGATGATTGATACCTCTATCAATAGGTGCTGAGACCTGTAATTGTGATGCTAACGGGTATTTAGATCGCTCGAATATTTCTACACATTTTGTAGAAAATTTAATTTTATTGAAAATCAACTGAACTATAGCCCACAAATTCAGAGCTTTCAAAATCGAAAATCTGCAATTATGCTCCGATCTCGATGATTGATACCTCTATCAATAGGTGCTGAGACCTGTAATTATGATGCCAACGAGTATTAAGATCGCTCGAATATTTCTACACATTTTGTAGAAAATTTAATTTTATTGAAAATCAACACTGAACTATAGCCCACAAATTCAGAGCTTTCAAAATCGAAAATCTGCAATTATGCTCCGATCTCGATGATTGATACCTCTATCAATAGGTGCTGAGACCTGTAATTGTGGTGCCAATGGGTATTTAGATCGCTCGACTATTTCTACACATTTGGTGGAAAATTTAATTTTATTGAAAATCAACTGAACTATAGCCCACAAATTCAGAGCTTTCAAAATTGAAAATCTGCAATTGTGCTCCGATTTCGATGATTGATACCTCTATCAATAGGTGCTGATACTTGTAATTGTGATGTCAACGGGTATTTAGATCGCTCGAATATTTCTACACATTTTGTAGAAAATTTAATTTTATTGAAAATCAACTGAACTATAGCCCACAAATTCAGAGCTTTCAAAATCGAAAATCTGCAATATGCTCCGATCTCGATGATTGATACCTCTATCAATAGGTGCTGAGACCTGTAATTGTAATGCCAACGAGTATTTAGATCGCTCGAATATTCTACACATTTTGTAGAAAATTTAATTTTATTGAAAATCAACTGAACTATAGCACAAATTCAGAGCTTTCAAAATCAAAATCTGCAATTGTGCTCCGATCTCGATTATTGATACCTCTATCAATAGGTGTTGAGACCTGTAATTGTGATGCCAATGGGTATTTAGATCGCTCGAATATTTCTACACATTTTGTGGAAAATTTAATTTTATTGAAAATCAACTGAACTATAGCCCACAAATTCAGAGCTTTCAAAATCGAAAATCTGCAATTATGCTCCGATCTCGATGATTGATACCTCTATCAATAGGTGTTGAGACCTGTAAATTGTGATGCTAACGGGTATTTAGATCGCTCAAATATTTCTACACATTTTGTGGAAAATTTAATTTTATTGAAAATCAACTGAACTATAGCCCACAAATTCAGAGCTTTCAAAATCAAAAATCTGCAATTGTGCTCCGATCTCGATGATTGATACCTCTATCAATAGGTGCTGAGACCTGTAATTGTGATGCCAACGGGTATTTAGATCGCTCGAATATTTCTACACATTTTGTGGAAAATTTAATTTTATTGAAAATCAACTGAACTATAGCCCACAAATTCAGAGCTTTCAAAATCGAAAATCTGCAATTATGCTCCGATCTCGATGATTGATACCTCTATCAATAGGTGCTGAGACCTGTAATTGTGATGCCAATGGGTATTTAGATCGCTCAAATATTTCTAAACATTTTGTGGAAAATTTAATTTTATTGAAAATCAACTGAACTATAGCCCACAAATTCAGAGCTTTCAAAATCGAAAATCTGCAATTATGATCCGATCTCGATGATTGATACCTCTATCAATAGGTGCTGAGACCTGTAATTATGATGCCAACGAGTATTTAGATCGCTCGAATATTTCTACACATTTTGTGGAAAATTTAATTTTATTGAAAATCAACTGAACTATAGCCCATAAATTCAGAGCTTTCAAAATCGAAAATCTGCAATTATGCTCCGATCTCGATGATTGATACTCTATCAATAGGTGCTGAGACCTGTAATTGTGATGCTAACGGGTATTTAGATCGCTCGAATATTTCTACACATTTTGTGGAAAATTTAATTTTATTGAAAATCAACTGAACTATAGCCCACAAATTCAGAGCTTTCAAAATCGAAAATCTGCAATTATGCTCCGATCTCGATGATTGATATCTTTATCAATAGGTACTGAGACCTGTAATTATGATGCCAACGAGTATTAAGATCGCTCGAATATTTCTACACATTTTGTAGAAAATTTAATTTTATTGAAAATCAACTGAACTATAGCCCACAAATTCAGAGCTTTCAAAATCGAAAATCTGCAATTATGCTCCGATCTCGATGATTGATACCTCTATCAATAGGTGCTGAGACCTGTAATTGTGGTGCCAATGGGTATTTAGATCGCTCGACTATTTCTACACATTTTGTAGAAAATTTAATTTTATTGAAAATCAACTGAACTATAGCCCACAAATTCAGAGCTTTCAAAATCAAAAATCTGCAATTGTGCTCCGATCTCGATGATTGATACCTCTATCAATAGGTGTTGAGACCTGTAATTGTGATGCCAATGGGTATTTAGATCGCTCGACTATTTCTACACATTTTGTAGAAAATTTAATTTTATTGAAAATCAACTGAACTATAGCCCACAAATTCAGAGCTTTCAAAATCGAAAATCTGCAATTATGCTCCGATCTCGATGATTGATACCTCTATCAATAGGTGCTGAGACCTGTAATTGTGATGCTAACGGGTATTTAGATCGCTCAAATATTTCTACACATTTTGTGGAAAATTTAATTTTATTGAAAATCAACTGAACTATAGCCCACAAATTCAGAGCTTTCAAAATCAAAAATCTGCAATTGTGCTCCGATCTCGATGATTGATACCTCTATCAATAGGTGTTGAGACCTGTAATTGTGATGCCAATGGGTATTTAGATCGCTCGACTATTTGTACACATTTTGTAGAAATTTAATTTTATTGAAAATCAACTGAACTATAACCCACAAATTCTGAGCTTTCAAAATCGAAAATCTGCAATTTTGCTCCGATCTCGATGATTGATACCTCTATCAATAGGTGCTGAGACCTGTAATTGTGATGCTAACGGGTATTTAGATCGCTCGAATATTTCTACACATTTTGTAGAAAATTTAATTTTATTGAAAATCAACTGAACTATAGCCCACAAATTCAGAGCTTTCAAAATCCAAAATCTGCAATTGTGCTCCGATCTCGATGATTGATACCTCTATCAATAGGTGCTGAGACCTGTAATTGTGATGCCAATGGGTATTTAGATCGCTCGACTATTTCTACACATTTTGTAGAAAATTTAATTTTATTGAAAATCAACTGAACTATAGCCCACAAATTCAGAGCTTTCAAAATCGAAAATCTGCAATTATGCTCCGATCTCGATGATTGATACCTCTATCAATAGGTGTTGAGACCTGTAATTGTGATGCTAACGGGTATTTAGATCGCTCAAATATTTCTACACATTTTGTGGAAAATTTAATTTTATTGAAAATCAACTGAACTATAGCCCACAAATTCAGAGCTTTCAAAATCCAAAATCTGCAATTGTGCTCCGATCTCGATGATTGATACCTCTATCAATAGGTGTTGAGACCTGTAATTGTGATGCAATGGGTATTTAGATCGCTCGACTATTTCTACACATTTTGTGGAAAATTTAATTTTATTGAAAATCAACTGAACTATAGCCCACAAATTCAGAGCTTTCAAAATCCAAAATCTGCAATTATGCTCCGATCTCAAGCATTGATACCTCTATCAATAGGTGCTGAGACCTGTAATTGTGGTGCCAATGGGTATTTAGATCGCTCGACTATTTCTACACATTTTGTAGAAAATTTAATTTTATTGAAAATCAACTGAACTATAGCCCACAAATTCAGAGCTTTCAAATCGAAAATCTGCAATTATGCTCCGATCTCGATGATTGATACCTTTATCAATAGGTGCTGAGACCTGTAATTATGATGCCAACGAGTATTAAGATCGCTCGAATATTTCTACACATTTTGTGGAAAATTTAATTTTATTGAAAATCAACTGAACTATAGCCCACAAATTCAGAGCTTTCAAAATCGAAAATCTGCAATTATGCTCCGATCTCGATGATTGATACCTCTATCAATAGGTGCTGAGACCTGTAATTGTGATGCCAACGGGTATTTAGATCGCTCAAATATTTCTAAACATTTTGTGGAAAATTTAATTTTATTGAAAATCACTGAACTATAGCCCACAAATTCAGAGCTTTCAAAATCGAAAATCTGCAATTATGGACCGATCTCGATGATTGATACCTCTATCAATAGGTGCTGAGACCTGTAATTATGATGCCAACGAGTATTTAGATCGCTCGAATATTTCTACACATTTGGTGGAAAATTAATTTTATCGAAATCAACTGAACTATAGCCCATAAATTCAGAGCTTTCAAAATCGAAAATCTGCAATTATGCTCCGATCTCGATGATTGATACCTCTATCAATAGGTGCTGAGACCTGTAATTGTGATGCTACGGGTATTTAGATCGCTCGAATATTTCTACACATTTTGTAGAAAATTTAATTTTATTGAAAATCAACTGAACTATAGCCCACAAATTCAGAGCTTTCAAAATCGAAAATCTGCAATTATGCTCCGATCTCGATGATTGATACCTCTATCAATAGGTGCTGAGACCTGTAATTATGATGCCAACGAGTATTAAGATCGCTCGAATATTTCTACACATTTTGTAGAAAATTTAATTTTATTGAAAATCAACTGAACTATAGCCACAAATTCAGAGCTTTCAAATCGAAAATCTGCAATTATGCTCCGATCTCGATGATTGATACCTCTATCAATAGGTGCTGAGACCTGTAATTGTGGTGCCAATGGGTATTTAGATCGCTCGACTATTTCTACACATTTTGTAGAAAATTTAATTTTATTGAAAATCAACTGAACTATAGCCCACAAATTCAGAGCTTTCAAAATCAAAAATCTGCAATTGTGCTCCGATCTCGATGATTGATACCTCTATCAATAGGTGTTGAGACCTGTAATTGTGATGCCAATGGGTATTTAGATCGCTCGACTATTTCTACACATTTTGTAGAAAAATTTAATTTTATTGAAAATCAACTGAACTATAGCCCACAAATTCAGAGCTTTCAAATCGAAATCTGCAATTATGCTCCGATCTCGATGATTGATACCTCTATCAATAGGTGCTGAGACCTGTAATTGTGATGCTAACGGGTATTTAGATCGCTCAAATATTTCTACACATTTTGTGGAAAATTTAATTTATTGAAAATCAACTGAACTATAGCCCACAAATTCAGAGCTTTCAAAATCGAAATCTGCAATTATGCTCCGATCTCGATGATTGATACCTCTATCAATAGGTGCTGAGACCTGTAATTGTGATGCCAACGAGTATTTAGATCGCTCGAATATTTCTACACATTTTGTGGAAAATTTAATTTTATTGAAAATCAACTGAACTATAGCCCATAAATTCAGAGCTTTCAAATCGAAAATCTGCAATTATGCCCCGATCTCGATGATTGATACCTCTATCAATAGGTGCTGAGACCTGTAATTGTGATGCTAACGGGTATTTAAATCGCTCGAATATTTCTACACATTTTGTGGAAAATTTAATTTTATTGAAAATCAACTGAACTATAGCCCACAAATTCAGAGCTTTCAAAATCGAAAATCTGCAATTATGCTCCGATCTCGATGATTGATACCTCTATCAATAGGTGCTGAGACCTGTAATTATGATGCCAACGAGTATTAAGATCGCTCGAATATTTCTACACATTTTGTGGAAAATTTAATTTTATTGAAAATCAACTGAACTATAGCCCACAAATTCAGAGCTTTCAAAATCGAAAATCTGCAATTATGCTCCGATCTCGATGATTGATACCTCTATCAATAGGTGCTGAGACCTGTAATTGTGGTGCCAATGGGTATTTAGATCGCTCGACTATTTCTACACATTTTGTAGAAAATTTAATTTTATTGAAAATCAACTGAACTATAGCCCACAAATTCAGAGCTTTCAAAATCAAAAATCTGCAATTGTGCTCCGATCTCGATGATTGATACCTCTATCAATAGGTGTTGAGACCTGTAATTGTGATGCCAATGGGTATTTAGATCGCTCGACTATTTCTACACATTTTGTAGAAAATTAATTTTATTGAAAATCAACTGAACTATAGCCCACAAATTCAGAGCTTTCAAAATCGAAAATCTGCAATTATGCTCCGATCTCGATGATTGATACCTCTATCAATAGGTGCTGAGACCTGTAATTGTGATGCCAACGGGTATTTAGATCGCTCAAATATTTCTAAACATTTTGTGGAAAATTTAATTTTATTGAAAATCAACTGAACTATAGCCCACAAATTCAGAGCTGTCAAAATCGAAATCTGCAATTATGATCCGATCTCGATGATTGATACCTCTATCAATAGGTGCTGAGACCTGTAATTATGATGCCAACGAGTATTTAGATCGCTCGAATATTTCTACACATTTTGTGGAAAATTTAATTTTATTGAAAATCAACTGAACTATAGCCCACAAATTCAGAGCTTTCAAAATCGAAAATCTGCAATTATGCTCCGATCTCGAGATTGATACCTCTATCAATAGGTGCTGAGACCTGTAATTGTGATGCCAACGGGTATTTAGATCGCTCGAATATTTCTACACATTTTGTGGAAAATTTAATTTTATTGAAAATCAACTGAACTATAGCCCACAAATTCAGAGCTTTCAAATCGAAAATCTGCAATTATGCCCCGATCTCGATGATTGATACCTCTATCAATAGGTGCTGAGACCTGTAATTGTGATCCTAACGGTATTTAGATCGCTCGAATATTTCTACACATTTTGTGGAAAATTTAATTTTATTGAAAATCAACTGAACTATAGCCCACAAATTCAGAGCTTTAAAAATCGAAAATCTGCAATTATGCTCCGATCTCGATGATTGATACCTCTATCAATAGGTGCTGATAGCTGTAATTGTGATGCCAACGGGTATTTAGATCGCTCAAATATTTCTACACATTTTGTGGAAAATTTAATTTTATTGAAAATCAAATGAACTATAGCCCACAAATTCAGAGCTTTCAAAATCAAAAATCTGCAATTATGCTCCGATCTCGATGATTGATACCTCTATCAATAGGTGCTGAGACCTGTAATTGTGATGCCAACGGGTATTTAGATCGCTCGAATATTTCTACACATTTTGTGGAAAATTTAATTTTATTGAAAATCAACTGAACTATAGCCCACAAATTCAGAGCTTTAAAATCGAAAATCTGCAATTATGCTCCGATCTCGATGATTGATACCTCTATCAATAGGTGCTGATAGCTGTAATTGTGATGCCAACGGGTATTTAGATCGCTCAAATATTTCTACACATTTTGTGGAAAATTTAATTTTATTGAAAATCAAATGAACTATAGCCCACAAATTCAGAGCTTTCAAAATCAAAAATCTGCAATTATGCTCCGATCTCGATGATTGATACCTCTATCAATAGGTGCTGAGACCTGTAATTGTGATGCCAACGGGTATTTAGATCGCTCGAATATTTCTACACATTTTGTGGAAAATTTAATTTTATGAAAATCAACTGAACTATAGCCACAAATTCAGAGCTTTCAAAATCGAAAATCTGCAATTATGCCCCGATCTCGATGATTGATACCTCTATCAATAGGTGCTGAGAACTGTAATTATCATGCCAACGGGTATTTAGATCGCTCGAATATTTCTACACATTTTGTGGAAAATTTAATTTTATTGAAAATCAACTGAACTATAGCCCACAAATTCAGAGCTTTCAAAATCGAAAATCTGCAATTATGCCCCGATCTCGATGATTGATACCTCTATCAATAGGTGCTGAGACCTGTAATTGTGATGCCAACGGGTATTTAGATCGCTCAAATATTTCTACACATTTTGTGGAAAATTTAATTTTATTGAAAATCAACTGAACTATAGCCACAAATTCAGAGCGTTCAAAATCGAAAATCTGCAATTATGCTCCGATCTCGATGATTGATACCTCTATCAATAGGTGCTGAGACCTGTAATTATGATGCCAACGAGTATTTAGATCGCTCGAATATTTCTACACATTTTGTGGAAAATTTAATTTTATTGAAAATCAACTGAACTATAGCGACAAATTCAGAGCTTTCAAAATCGAAAATCTGCAATTATGCTCCGATCTCGATGATTGATACCTCTATCAATAGGTGCTGAGATCTGTAATTATGATGCCAACGGGTATTTAGATCGCTCGACTATTTCTACACATTTTGTGGAAAATTTAATTTTATTGAAAATCAACTGAACTATAGCCCACAAATTTAGAGCTTTCAAAATCGAAAATCTGCAATTATGCTCCGATCTCGATGATTGATACCTCTATCAATAGGTGCTGAGACCTGTAATTGTGATGCCAACGGGCATTTAGATCGCTCGACTATTTCTACACATTTTGTGGAAAATTTAATTTTATTGAAAATCAACTGAACTATAGCCCTCAAATTCAGAGCTTTCAAAATCGAAAATCTGCAATTATGCTCCGATCTCGATGATTGATACCTCTATCAATAGGTGCTGAGACCTGTAATTGTGATGCTAACGGGTATTTAGATCGCTCGAATATTTCTACACATTTTGTGGAAAATTTAATTTTATTGAAAATCAACTGAACTATAGCCCACAAATTCAGAGCTTTCAAAATCAAAAATCTGCAATTATGCTCTGATCTCGATGATTGATACCTCTATCAATAGGTGCTGAGACCTGTAATTGTGATGCTAACGGGTATTTAGATCGCTCGAATATTTCTACACATTTTGTGGAAAATTTAATTTGATTGAAAATCAACTGAACTATAGCCCACAAATTCAGAGCTTTCAAAATCGAAAATCTGCAATTATGCTCCGATCTCGATGATTGATACCTCTATCAATAGGTGCTGAGACCTGTAATTGTGGTGCCAATGGGTATTTAGATCGCTCGACTTATTTCTACACATTTTGTAGAAAATTTAATTTTATTGAAAATCAACTGAACTATAGCCCACAAATTCAGAGCTTTCAAAATCGAAAATCTGCAATTATGCTCCGATCTCGATGATTGATACCTCTATCAATAGGTGCTGAGACCTGTAATTGTGATGCCAACGGGTATTTAGATCGCTCAAATATTTCTAAACATTTTGTGGAAAATTTAATTTATTGAAAATCAACTGAACTATAGCCCACAAATTCAGAGCTTTCAAAATCGAAAATCTGCAATTATGCTCCGATTTCGATTATTGATACCTCTATCAATAGGTGCTGAGACCTGTAATTGTAATGCCAACGGGTATTTAGATCGCTCGAATATTTCTACACATTTTGTGGAAAATTTAATTTTATTGAAAATCAACTGAACTATAGCCCACAAATTCAGAGCTTTAAAAATCGAAAATCTGCAATTGTGCTCCGATTTCGATTATTGATACCTCTATTAATAGGTGCTGAGACCTGTAATTGTGATGCCAACGGTATTTAGATCGCTCGAATATTTCTACTCATTTTGTGGAAAATTTAATTTTATTGAAAATCAGCTGAACTATAGCCCACAAATTCAGAGCTTTAAAAATCGAAAATCTGCAATTGTGCTCCGATTTCGATTATTGATACCTCTATCAATAGGTGCTGAGACCTGTAATTATGATGCCAACGGGTATTTAGATCGCTCGAATATTTCTACACATTTTGTGGAAAATTTAATTTTATTGAAAATCAACTGAACTATAGCCCACAAATTCAGAGCTTTAAAAATCGAAAATCTGCATTGTGCTCCGATGTCGATTATTGATACCTCTATCAATAGGTGCTGAGACCTGTAATTGTAATGCCAACGGGTATTTAGATCGCTCGAATATTTCTACACATTTTGTGGAAAATTTAATTTATTGAAAATCAACTGAACTATAGCCCACAAATTCAGAGCTTTCAAAATCGAAAATCTGCAATTATGCTCCGATCTCGATGATTGATACCTCTATCAATAGGTGCTGAGACCTGTAATTATGATGCCAACGGGTATTTAGATCGCTCGAATATTTCTACTCATTTTGTGGAAAATTAAATTTTATTGAAAATCAGCTGAACTATAGCCCACAAATTCAGAGCTTTAAAATCGAAAATCTGCAATTGTGCTCCGATTTCGATTATTGATACCTCTATCAATAGGTGCTGAGACCTGTAATTATGATGCCAACGGGTATTTAGATCGCTCGAATATTTCTACACATTTTGTGGAAAATTTAATTTTATTGAAAATCAGCTGAACTATAGCCCACAAATTCAGAGCTTTAAAAATCGAAAATCTGCAATTGTGCTCCGATTTCGATTATTGATACCTCTATCAATAGGTGCTGAGACCTGTAATTGTAATGCCAACGGGTATTTAGATCGCTCGAATATTTCTACACATTTTGTGGAAAATTTAATTTTATTGAAAATCAGCTGAACTATAGCCCACAAATTCAGAGCTTTAAAAATCGAAATCTGCAATTAAGCTCCGATCTCGATGATTGATACCTCTATCAATAGGTGCTGAGACCTATAATTGTGATGCCAACGGGTATTTAGATCGCTCGAATATTTCTACACATTTTGTGGAAAATTTAATTTTATTGAAAATCAACTGAACTATAGCCCACAAATTCAGAGCTTTAAAAATCGAAAATCTGCAATTGTGCTCCGATTTCGATTATTGATACCTCTATCAATAGGTGCTGAGACCTGTAATTGTAATGCCAACGAGTATTTAGATCGCTCGAATATTTCTACACATTTTGTGAAAATTTAATTTTATTGAAAATCAACTGAACTATAGCCCACAAATTCAGAGCTTTAAAAATCGAAAATCTGCAATTGTGCTCCGATTTCGATGATTGATACCTCTATTAATAGGTGCTGAGACCTGTAATTGTGATGCCAACGGGTATTTAGATCGCTCGAATATTTCTACTCATTTTGTGGAAAATTTAATTTTATTGAAAATCAGCTGAACTATAGCCCATAAATTCAGAGCTTTAAAAATCGAAAATCTGCAATTGTGCTCCGATTTCGATTATTGATACCTCTATCAATAGGTGCTGAGACCTGTAATTATGATGCCAACGGGTATTTAGATCGCTCGAATATTTCTACACATTTTGTGGAAAATTTAATTTTATTGAAAATCAACTGAACTATAGCCCACAAATTCAGAGCTTTAAAAATCGAAAATCTGCAATTGTGCTCCGATTTCGATTATTGATACCTCTATCAATAGGTGCTGAGACATGTAATTGTAATGCCAACGTGTATTTAGATCGCTCGAATATTTCTACACATTTTGTGGAAAATTTAATTTTATTGAAAATCAACTGAACTATAGCCCACAAATTCAGAGCTTTAAAAATCGAAAATCTGCAATTGTGCTCCGATTTCGATGATTGATACCTCTATTAATAGGTGCTGAGACCTGTAATTGTGATGCCAACGGGTATTTAGATCGCTCGAATATTTCTACTCATTTGTGGAAAATTTAATTTTATTGAAAATCAGCTGAACTATAGCCCATAAATTCAGAGCTTTAAAAATCGAAAATCTGCAATTGTGCTCCGATTTCGATTATTGATACCTCTATTAATAGGTGCTGAGACCTGTAATTGTGATGCCAACGGGTATTTAGATCGCTCGAATATTTCTACTCATTTTGTGGAAAATTTAATTTTATTGAAAATCAGCTGAACTATAGCCCACAAATTCAGAGCTTTAAAAATCGAAAATCTGCAATTATGCTCCGATCTCGATGATTGATACCTCTATCAATAGGTGCTGAGACCTGTAATTGTGATGTCAAAGGGTATTTAGATCGCTCGAATATTTCTACATATTTTGTGGAAAATCTAATTTTATTGAAAATCAACTGAACTATAGCCCACAAATTCAGAGCTTTCAAAATCGAAAATCTGCAATTGTGCTCCGATTTCGATGATTGATACCTCTATCAATAGGTGCTGATACCTGAAAATGTGATGCCATCGGGTATTTAGATCGCTCGAATATTTCTACACATTTTGTGGAAAATTTAATTTTATTGAAAATCAACTGAACTATAGCCCACAAATTCAGAGCTTTCAAAATCGAAAATCTGCAATTATGCTCCGATCTGGATGATTGATACCTCTATCAATAGGTGCTGAGAACTGTAATTGCCAACGGGTATTTTAGATCGCTCGAATATTTCTACACATTTTGTGGAAAATTTAATTTTATTGAAAATCAACTGAACTATAGCCCATAAATTCAGAGCTTTCAAAATCGAAAATCTGCAATTGTGCTCCGATCTTGATGATTGATACCTCTATCAATAGGTGCTGAGACCTGTAATTGTGATGCCATCGGATATTTAGATCGCTCGAATATTTCTACATATTTTGTGGAAAATCTAATTTTATTGAAAATCAACTGAACTATAGCCCACAAATTCAGAGCTTTCAAAATCGAAAATCTGCAATTGTGCTCCGATTTCGATGATTGATACCTCTATCAATAGGTGCTGATACCTGAAAATGTGATGCCATCGGGTATTTAGATCGCTCGAATATTTCTACACATTTTGTGGAAAATTTAATTTTATTGAAAATCAACTGAACTATAGCCCACAAATTCAGAGCTTTCAAAATCGAAAAACTGCAATTATGCTCCGATCTCGATGGATACCTCTATCAATAGGTGCTGAGACCTGTAATTATGATGCTAACGAGTATTTAGATCGCTCGAATATTTCTACACATTTTGTGGAAAATTTAATTTTATTGAAAATCAAATGAACTATAGCCCACAAATTCAGAGCTTTCAAAATCGAAAATCTGCAATTATGCTCCGATCTCGATGATTGATACCTCTCTCAATAGGTGCTGAGACCTGTAATTGTGATGCCAATGGGTATTTAGATCGCTCGAATATTTCTACACGTTTTGTGGAAAATTTAATTTTATTGAAAATCAACTGAACTATAGCCCACAAATTCAGAGCTTTCAAAATCGAAAATCTGCAATTATGCCCCGATCTCGATGATTGATACCTCTATCAATAGGTGCTGAGACCTGTAATTGTGATGCCAACGGGTATTTAGATCGCTCGAATATTTCTACACATTTTGTGGAAAATTTAATTTTATTGAAAATCAACTGAACTATAGCCCACAAATTCAGAGCTTTAAAAATCGAAAATCTGCAATTGTGCTCCGATCTCGATGATTGATACCTCTATCAATAGGTGCTGAGACCTGTAATTATGATGCCAACGAGTATTTAGATCGCTCGAATATTTCTACACATTTTGTGGAAAATTTAATTTTATTGAAAATCAACTGAACTATAGCCCACAAATTCAGAGCTTTCAAAATCGAAAATCTGCAATTATGCTCCGATTTCGATGATTGATACCTCTATCAATAGGTGCTGAGACCTGTAATTGTGATGCCAACGGGTATTTAGATCGCTCGAATATTTCTACACATTTTGTGGAAAATTTAATTTTATTGAAAATCAACTGAACTATAGCCCACAAATTCAGAGCTTTCAAAATCGAAAATCTGCAATTGTGCTCCGATCTTGATGATTGATACCTCTATCAATAGGTGCTGAGACCTGTAATTGTGATGCCAACGGGTATTTAGATCGCTCGAATATTTCTACACATTTTGTGGAAAATTTAATTTTATTGAAAATCAACTGAACTATAGCCCACAAATTCAGAGCTTTCAAAATCGAAAATCTGCAATTGTGCTCCGATCTTGATGATTGATACCTCTATCAATAGGTGCTGAGACCTGTAATTGTGATGCTAACGGGTATTTAGATCGCTCGAATATTTCTACACATTTTGTGGAAAATTTAATTTTATTGAAATCAACTGAACTATAGCCCACAAATTCAGAGCTTTCAAAATCAAAAATCTGCAATTATGCTCCGATCTCGATGATTGATACCTCTATCAATAGGTGCTGAGACCTGTAATTGTGATGCTAACGGGTATTTAGATCGCTCGAATATTTCTACACATTTGGTGGAAAATTTAATTTTATTGAAAATCAACTGAACTATAGCCCACAAATTCAGAGCTTTCAAAATCGAAAATCTGCAATTATGCTCCGATCTCGATGATTGATACCTCTATCAATAGGTGCTGAGACCTGTAATTGTGATGCCAACGGGTATTTAGATCGCTCGAATATTTCTACACATTTTGTGGAAAATTTAGTTTTATTGAAAATCAACTGAACTATAGCCCACAAATTCAGAGCTTTCAAAATCGAAAATCTGCAATTGTGCTCCGATCTCGATCAATGATACCTCTATCAATAGGTGCTGAGACCTGTAATTGTGATGCTAACGGGTATTTAGATCGCTCGAATATTTCTACACATTTTGTGGAAAATTTAATTTTATTGAAAATCAACTGAACTATAGCCCACAAATTCAGAGCTTTAAAAATCGAAAATCTGCAATTATGCTCCGATCTCGATGATTGATACCTCTATCAATAGGTGCTGATAGCTGTAATTGTGATGCCAACGGGTATTTAGATCGCTCGAATATTTCTACACATTTTGTGGAAAATTTAATTTTATTGAAAATCAACTGAACTATAGCCCACAAATTCAGAGCTTCCAAAATCTAAAATCTGCAATTGTGCTCCGATCTTGATGATTGATACCTCTATCAATAGGTGCTGATACCTGTAATTGTGATGCCAACGGGTATTTAGATCGCTCGAATATTTCTACACATTTTGTGGAAAATTTAATTTTATTGAAAATCAACTGAACTATAGCCCACAAATTCAGAGCTTTCAAAATCTAAAATCTGCAATTGTGCTCCGATCTTGATGATTGATACCTCTATCAATAGGTGCTGAGACCTGTAATTGTGATGCCAACGGGTATTTAGATCGCTCGAATATTTCTACACATTTTGTGGAAAATTTAATTTTATTGAAAATCAACTGAACTATAGCCCACAAATTCAGAGCTTTCAAAATCGAAAATCTGCAATTGTGCTCCGATCTTGATGATTGATACCTCTATCAATAGGTGCTGAGACCTGTAATTGTGATGCTAACGGGTATTTAGATCGCTCGAATATTTCTACACATTTTGTGGAAAATTTAATTTTATTGAAAATCAACTGAACTATAGCCCACAAATTCAGAGCTTTCAAAATCGAAAATCTGCAATTATGCTCCGATCTCGATGATTGATACCTCTATCAATATGTGCTGAGACCTGTAATTGTGATGCTAACGGGTATTTAGATCGCTCGAATATTTCTACACATTTTGTGGAAAATTTAATTTTATTGAAAATCAACTGAACTATAGCCCACAAATTCAGAGCTTTCAAAATCGAAAATCTGCAATTGTGCTCCGATCTTGATGATTGATACCTCTATCAATAGGTGCTGAGACCTGTAATTGTGATGCCAACGGGTATTTAGATCGCTCGAATATTTCTACACATTTTGTGGAAAATTTAATTTTATTGAAATCAACTGAACTATAGCCCACAAATTCAGAGCTTTAAAAATCAAAAATCTGCAATTATGCCCCGATCTCGATGATTGATACCTCTATCAATAGGTGCTGAGACCTGTAATTGTAATGCTAACGGGTATTTAGATCGCTCGAATATTTCTACACATTTTGTGAAAAATTTAATTTTATTGAAAATCAACTGAACTATAGCCCACAAATTCAGAGCTTTCAAAATCGAAAATCTGCAATTATGCTCCGATCTCGATGATTGATACCTCTATCAGTAGGTGCTGAGACCTGTAATTATGATGCCAACGAGTATTTAGATCGCTCGAATATTTCTACACATTTTGTGGAAAATTTAATTTTATTGAAAATCAACTGAACTATAGCCCACAAATTCAGAGCTTTCAAAATCGAAAATCTGCAATTGTGCTCCGATCTTGATGATTGATACCTCTATCAATAGGTGCTGAGACCTGTAATTATGATGCCAACGGGTATTTAGATCGCTCGAATATTTCTACACATTTTGTGGAAAATTTAATTTTATTGAAAATCAACTGAACTATAGCCCACTAATTCAGAGCTTTAAAAATCGAAAATCTGCAATTATGCCCCGATCTCGATGATTGATACCTCTATCAATAGGTGCTGAGACCTGTAATTGTGATGCCAACGGGTATTTAGATCGCTCGAATATTTCTACACATTTTGTGGAAAATTTAATTTTATTGAAAATCAACTGAACTATAGCCCACAAATTCAGAGCTTTAAAAATCGAAAATCTGCAATTGTGCTCCGATCTCGATGATTGATACCTCTATCAATAGGTGCTGAGACCTGTAATTGTGATGCCAACGGGTATTTAGATCGCTCGAATATTTCTACACATTTTGTGGAAAATTTAATTTTATTGAAATCAACTGAACTATAGCCCACAAATTCAGAGCTTTAAAAATCAAAAATCTGCAATTATGCCCCGATCTCGATGATTGATACCTCTATCAATAGGTGCTGAGACCTGTAATTGTAATGCTAACGGGTATTTAGATCGCTCGAATATTTCTACACATTTTGTGAAAAATTTAATTTTATTGAAAATCAACTGAACTATAGCCCACAAATTCAGAGCTTTCAAAATCGAAAATCTGCAATTGTGCTCCGATCTCGATGATTGATACCTCTATCAATAGGTGCTGAGACCTGTAATTGTGATGCCAACGGGTATTTAGATCGCTCGAATATTTCTACACATTTTGTGGAAAATTTAATTTTATTGAAAATCAACTGAACTATAGCCCACAAATTCAGAGCTTTAAAAATCAAAAATCTGCAATTGTGCTCCGATGTTGATGATTGATACCTCTATCAATAGGTGCTGAGACCTGTAATTGTGATGCTAACGGGTATTTAGATCGCTCGAATATTTCTACACATTTTGTGGAAAATTTAATTTTATTGAAAATCAACTGAACTATAGCCCACAAATTCAGAGCTTTCAAAATCGAAAATCTGCAATTGTGCTCCGATCTTGATGATTGATACCTCTATCAATAGGTGCTGAGACCTGTAATTGTGATGCCAACGGGTATTTAGATCGCTCGAATATTTCTACACATTTTGTGGAAAATTTAATTTTATTGAAAATCAACTGAACTATAGCCCACAAATTCAGAGCTTTAAAAATCGAAAATCTGCAATTATGCTCCGATCTCGATGATTGATACCTCTATCAATAGGTGCTGAGACCTGTAATTGTGATACTAACGGGTATTTAGATCGCTCGAATATTTCTACACATTTTGTGGAAAATTTAATTTTATTGAAAATCAACTGAACTATAGCCCACAAATTCAGAGCTTTCAAAATCGAAAATCTGCAATTGTGCTCCGATCTCGATGATTGATACCTCTATCAATAGGTGCTGAGACCTGTAATTGTGATGCCAACGGGTATTTAGATCGCTCGAATATTTCTACACATTTTGTGGAAAATTTAATTTTATTGAAAATCAACTGAACTATAGCCCACAAATTCAGAGCTTTAAAAATCGAAAATCTGCAATTGTGCTCCGATCTCGATGATTGATACCTCTATCAATAGGTGCTGAGACCTGTAATTGTGATGCCAACGGGTATTTAGATCGCTCGAATATTTCTACACATTTTGTGGAAAATTTAATTTTATTGAAATCAACTGAACTATAGCCCACAAATTCAGAGCTTTAAAAATCAAAAATCTGCAATTATGCCCCGATCTCGATGATTGATACCTCTATCAATAGGTGCTGAGACCTGTAATTGTAATGCTAACGGGTATTTAGATCGCTCGAATATTTCTACACATTTTGTGAAAAATTTAATTTTATTGAAAATCAACTGAACTATAGCCCACAAATTCAGAGCTTTCAAAATCGAAAATCTGCAATTATGCTCCGATCTCGATGATTGATACCTCTATCAGTAGGTGCTGAGACCTGTAATTATGATGCCAACGAGTATTTAGATCGCTCGAATATTTCTACACATTTTGTGGAAAATTTAATTTTATTGAAAATCAACTGAACTATAGCCCACAAATTCAGAGCTTTCAAAATCGAAAATCTGCAATTGTGCTCCGATCTTGATGATTGATACCTCTATCAATAGGTGCTGAGACCTGTAATTATGATGCCAACGGGTATTTAGATCGCTCGAATATTTCTACACATTTTGTGGAAAATTTAATTTTATTGAAAATCAACTGAACTATAGCCCACTAATTCAGAGCTTTAAAAATCGAAAATCTGCAATTATGCCCCGATCTCGATGATTGATACCTCTATCAATAGGTGCTGAGACCTGTAATTGTGATGCCAACGGGTATTTAGATCGCTCGAATATTTCTACACATTTTGTGGAAAATTTAATTTTATTGAAAATCAACTGAACTATAGCCCACAAATTCAGAGCTTTCAAAATCGAAAATTTGCAATTATGTTCCGATCTCGATGATTGATACCTCTATCAATAGGTGCTGAGACCTGTAATTATGATGCCATCGAGTATTTAGATCGCTCGAATATTTCTACACATTTTGTGGAAAATTTAATTTTATTGAAAATCAACTGAACTATAGCCCACAAATTCAGAGCTTTCAAAATCGAAAATCTGCAATTGTGCTTCGATCTCGATGATTGATACCTCTATCAATAGGTGCTGAGACCTGTAATTGTGATGCCAACGGGTATTTAGATCGCTCGAATATTTCTACACATTTTGTGGAAAATTTAATTTTATTGAAATCAACTGAACTATAGCCCACAAATTCAGAGCTTTAAAAATAAAAAATCTGCAATTATGCCACGATCTCGATGATTGATACCTCTATCAATAGGTGCTGAGACCTGTAATTGTAATGCTAACGGGTATTTAGATCGCTCGAATATTTCTACACATTTTGTGAAAAATTTAATTTTATTGAAAATCAACTGAACTATAGCCCACAAATTCAGAGCTTTCAAAATCGAAAATCTGCAATTATGCTCCGATCTCGATGATTGATACCTCTATCAATAGGTGCTGAGACCTGTAATTATGATGCCAACGAGTATTTAGATCGCTCGAATATTTCTACACATTTTGTGGAAAATTTAATTTTATTGAAAATCAACTGAACTATAGCCCACAAATTCAGAGCTTTCAAAATCGAAAATCTGCAATTGTGCTCCGATCTTGATGATTGATACCTCTATCAATAGGTGCTGAGACCTGTAATTGTGATGCCAACGGGTATTTAGATCGCTCGAATATTTCTACACATTTTGTGGAAAATTTAATTTTATTGAAAATCAACTGAACTATAGCCCACTAATTCAGAGCTTTAAAAATCGAAAATCTGCAATTATGCCCCGATCTCGATGATTGATACCTCTATCAATAGGTGCTGAGACCTGTAATTGTGATGCCAACGGGTATTTAGATCGCTCAAATATTTCTACACATTTTGTGGAAAATTTAATTTTGTTGAAAATCAACTGAACTATAGCTCACAAATTCAGAGCTTTCAAAATCAAAAATCTGCAATTATGCTCCGATTTCGATGATTGATACCTCTATCAATAGGTGCTGAGACCTGTAATTGTGATGCTAACGGGTATTTAGATCGCTCGAATATTTCTACACATTTTGTGGAAAATTTAATTTTATTGAAAATCAACTGAACTATAGCCCACAAATTCAGAGCTTTCAAAATCGAAAATCTGCAATTGTGCTTCGATCTCGATGATTGATACCTCTATCAATAGGTGCTGAGACCTGTAATTGTGATGCCAACGGGTATTTAGATCGCTCGAATATTTCTACACATTTTGTGGAAAATTTAATTTTATTGAAAATCAACTGAACTATAGCCCACAAATTCAGAGCTTTCAAAATCGAAAATCTGCAATTGTGCTTCGATCTCGATGATTGATACCTCTATCAATAGGTGCTGAGACCTGTAATTGTGATGCCAACGGGTATTTAGATCGCTCGAATATTTCTACACATTTTGTGGAAAATTTAATTTTATTGAAATCAACTGAACTATAGCCCACAAATTCAGAGCTTTAAAAATCAAAAATCTGCAATTATGCCCCGATCTCGATGATTGATACCTCTATCAATAGGTGCTGAGACCTGTAATTGTAATGCTAACGGGTATTTAGATCGCTCGAATATTTCTACACATTTTGTGGAAAATTTAATTTTATTGAAAATCAACTGAACTATAGCCCACAAATTCAGAGCTTTCAAAATCGAAAATCTGCAATTATGCTCCGATCTCGATGATTGATACCTCTATCAATAGGTGCTGAGACCTGTAATTATGATGCCAACGAGTATTTAGATCGCTCGAATATTTCTACACATTTTGTGGAAAATTTAATTTTATTGAAAATCAACTGAACTATAGCCCACAAATTCAGAGCTTTCAAAATCGAAAATCTGCAATTGTGCTCCGATCTTGATGATTGATACCTCTATCAATAGGTGCTGAGACCTGTAATTGTGATGCCAACGGGTATTTAGATCGCTCAAATATTTCTACACATTTTGTGGAAAATTTAATTTTATTGAAAATCAACTGAACTATAGCCCACTAATTCAGAGCTTTAAAAATCGAAAATCTGCAATTATGCTCCGATCTCGATGATTGATACCTCTATCAATAGGTGCTGAGACCTGTAATTATGATGCCAACGAGTATTTAGATCGCTCGAATATTTCTACACATTTTGTGGAAAATTTAATTTTATTGAAAATCAACTGAACTATAGCCCACAAATTCAGAGCTTTCAAAATCGAAAATCTGCAATTATGCTCCGATCTCGATGATTGATACCTCTATCAATAGGTGCTGAGACCTGTAATTATGATGCCAACGAGTATTTAGATCGCTCGAATATTTCTACACATTTTGTGGAAAATTTAATTTTATTGAAAATCAACTGAACTATAGCCCACAAATTCAGAGCTTTCAAAATCGAAAATCTGCAATTGTGCTCCGATCTTGATGATTGATACCTCTATCAATAGGTGCTGAGACCTGTAATTGTGATGCCAACGGGTATTTAGATCGCTCGAATATTTCTACACATTTTGTGGAAAATTTAATTTTATTGAAAATCAACTGAACTATAGCCCACTAATTCAGAGCTTTAAAAATCGAAAATCTGCAATTATGCCCCGATCTCGATGATTGATACCTCTATCAATAGGTGCTGAGACCTGTAATTGTGATGCCAACGGGTATTTAGATCGCTCAAATATTTCTACACATTTTGTGGAAAATTTAATTTTATTGAAAATCAACTGAACTATAGCTCACAAATTCAGAGCTTTCAAAATCAAAAATCTGCAATTATGCTCCGATTTCGATGATTGATACCTCTATCAATAGGTGCTGAGACCTGTAATTGTGATGCTAACGGGTATTTAGATCGCTCGAATATTTCTACACATTTTGTGGAAAATTTAATTTTATTGAAAATCAACTGAACTATAGCCCACAAATTCAGAGCTTTAAAAATCGAAAATCTGCAATTGTGCTCCGATCTCGATGATTGATACCTCTATCAATAGGTGCTGAGACCTGTAATTGTGATGCCAACGGGTATTTAGATCGCTCGAATATTTCTACACATTTTGTGGAAAATTTAATTTTATTGAAAATCAACTGAACTATAGCCCACAAATTCAGAGCTTTCAAAATCGAAAATCTGCAATTGTGCTCCGATCTCGATGATTGATACCTCTATCAATAGGTGCTGAGACCTGTAATTGTGATGCCAACGGGTATTTAGATCGCTCGAATATTTCTACACATTTTGTGGAAAATTTAATTTTATTGAAATCAACTGAACTATAGCCCACAAATTCAGAGCTTTCAAAATCGAAAATCTGCAATTGTGCTTCGATCTCGATGATTGATACCTCTATCAATAGGTGCTGAGACCTGTAATTGTGATGCCAACGGGTATTTAGATCGCTCGAATATTTCTACACATTTTGTGGAAAATTTAATTTTATTGAAAATCAACTGAACTATAGCCCACAAATTCAGAGCTTTAAAAATCGAAAATCTGCAATTGTGCTCCGATCTCGATGATTGATACCTCTATCAATAGGTGCTGAGACCTGTAATTGTGATGCCAACGGGTATTTAGATCGCTCGAATATTTCTACACATTTTGTGGAAAATTTAATTTTATTGAAAATCAACTGAACTATAGCCCACAAATTCAGAGCTTTCAAAATCGAAAATCTGCAATTGTGCTTCGATCTCGATGATTGATACCTCTATCAATAGGTGCTGAGACCTGTAATTGTGATGCCAACGGGTATTTAGATCGCTCGAATATTTCTACACATTTTGTGGAAAATTTAATTTTATTGAAAATCAACTGAACTATAGCCCACAAATTCAGAGCTTTAAAAATCGAAAATCTGCAATTGTGCTCCGATCTCGATGATTGATACCTCTATCAATAGGTGCTGAGACCTGTAATTGTGATGCCAACAGGTATTTAGATCGCTCGAATATTTCTACACATTTTGTGGAAGATTTATTTTTATTGAAAATCAACTGAACTATAGCCCACAAATTCAGAGATTTCAAAATCGAAAATCTGCAATTATGCTCCGATCTCGATGATTGATACCTCTATCAATAGGTGCTGAGACCTGTAATTGTGATGCCAACGGGTATTTAGATCGCTCAAATATTTCTACACATTTTGTGGAAAATTTAATTTTATTGAAAATCAACTGAACTATAGCCCACAAATACAGAGCTTTCAAAATCGAAAATCTGCAATTATGCTCCGATCTCGATGATTGATACCTCTATCAATAGGTGCTGAGACCTGTAATTATGATGCCAACGGGTATTTAAATCGCTCGAATATTTCTACACATTTTGTGGAAAATTTAATTTTATTGAAAATCAACTGAACTATAGCCCACAAATTCAGAGCTTTCAAAATCGAAAATCTGCAATTGTGCTCCGATCTCGATGATTGATACCTCTATCAATAGGTGCTGAGACCTGTAATTGTAATGCCAACGGGTATTTAGATCGCTCGAATATTTCTACACATTTTGTGGAAAATTTAATTTTATTGAAAATCAACTGAACTATAGCCCACAAATTCAGAGCTTTCAAAATCGAAAATCTGCAATTATGCTCCGATCTCGATGATTGATACCTCTATCAATAGGTGCTGATACCTATAATTGTGATGCCAACGGGTATTTAGATCGCTCGAATATTTCTACACATTTTTTGGAAAATTTAATTTTATTGAAAATCAACTGAACTATAGCCCACAAATTCAGAGCTTTCAAAATCAAAAATCTGCAATTATGCTCCGATCTCGATGATTGATACCTCTATCAATAGGTGCTGAGACCTGTAATTGTGATGCCAACGGGTATTTAGATCGCTCGCATGTTTCTACACATTTTGTGGAAAATTTCATTTTATTGAAAATCAACTGAACTATAGCCCACAAATTCAGAGCTTTAAAAATCGAAAATCTGCAATTGTGCTCCGATTTCGATGATTGATACCTCTATCAATAGGTGCTGAGACCTGTAATTGTAATGCCAACGGGTATTTAGATCACTCGAATATTTCTACACAAAATTTAATTTTATTGAAAATCATCTGAACTATAGCCCACAAATTCAGAGCTATAAAAATCGAAAATCTGCAATTATGCTCCGATCTCGATGATTGATACCTCTATCAATAGGTGCTGAGACCTGTAATTGTGATGCCAACGGGTATTTAGATCGCTCGAATATTTCTACACATTTTGTGGAAAATTTAATTTTATTGAAAATCAACTGAACTATAGCCCACAAATTCAGAGCTTTAAAAATCGAAAATCTGCAATTGTGCTCCGATCTCGATGATTGATACCTCTATCAATAGGTGCTGAGACCTGTAATTGTGATGCCAACGGGTATTTAGATCGCTCGAATATTTCTACACATTTTGTGGAAAAATTAATTTTATTGAAAATCAACTGAACTATAGCCCACAAATTCAGAGCTTTCAAAATCGAAAATCTGCAATTGTGCTCCGATCTCGATGATTGATACCTCTATCAATAGTTGCTGAGACCTGTAATTGTGATGCCAACGGGTATTTAAATCGCTCGGATATTTCTACACATTTTGTGGAAAATTTAATTTTATTGAAAATCAACTGAACTATAGCCCACAAATTCAGAGCTTTAAAAATCGAAAATCTGCAATTGTGCTCCGATTTCGATGATTGATACCTCTATCAATAGGTGCTGAGACCTGTAATTGTGATGCCAACGGGTATTTAGATCGCTCGAATATTTCTACACATTTTGTGGAAAAATTAATTTTATTGAAAATCAACTGAACTATAGCCCACAAATTCAGAGCTTTCAAAATCGAAAATCTGCAATTTTGCTCCGATCTCGATGATTGATACCTCTATCAATAGGTGCTGAGACCTGTAATTGTGATGCCAACGGGTATTTAAATCGCTCGAATATTTCTACTCATTTTGTGGAAAATTTAATTTTATTGAAAATCAACTGAACTATAGCCCACAAATTCAGAGCTTTACAAATCGAAAATCTGCAATTGTGCTCCGATCTCGATGATTGATACCTCTATCAATAGGTGCTGAGACCTGTAATTGTAATGCCAACGGGTATTTAGATCGCTCGAATATTTCTACACATTTTGTGGAAAATTTAATTTTATTGAAAATCAACTGAACTATAGCCCACAAATTCAGAGCTTTAAAAATCGAAAATCTGCAATTGTGCTCCGATTTCGATGATTGATACCTCTATCAATAGGTGCTGAGACTTGTTCAATAGGTGTTCAGAGCTTTCAAAATCGAAAATCTGCAATTGTGCTCCGATCTCGATGATTGATACCTCTATCAATAGTTGCTGAGACCTGTAATTGTGATGCCAACGGGTATTTAGATCGCTCGGATATTTATACACATTTTGTGGAAAATTTAATTTTATTGAAAATCAACTGAACTATAGCCCACAGATTCAGAGCTTTAAAAATCGAAAATCTGCAATTGTGCTCCGATTTCGATGATTGATACCTCTATCAATAGGTGCTGAGACCTGTAATTGTGATGCCAACGGGTATTTAGATCGCTCGAATATTTCTACACATTTTGTGGAAAAATTAATTTTATTGAAAATCAACTGCCCACAAATTCAGAGCTTTCAAAATCGAAAATCTGCAATTGTGCTCCGATCTCGATGATTGATACCTCTATCAATAGTTGCTGAGACCTGTAATTGTGATGCCAACGGGTATTTAGATCGCTCGGATATTTCTACACATTTTTTGGAAAATTTAATTTTATTGAAAATCAACTGAACTATAGCCCACAAATTCAGAGCTTTCAAAATCAAAAATCTGCAATTATGCTCCGATCTCGATGATTGATACCTCTATCAATAGGTGCTGAGACCTGTAATTGTGATGCCAACGGGTATTTAGATCGCTCGAATATTTCTACACATTTTGTGGAAAAATTAATTTTATTGAAAATCAACTGCCCACAAATTCAGAGCTTTCAAAATCGAAAATCTGCAATTGTGCTCCGATCTCGATGATTGATACCTCTATCAATAGTTGCTGAGACCTGTAATTGTGATGCCAACGGGTATTTAGATCGCTCGAATATTTCTACACATTTTTTGGAAAATTTAATTTTATTGAAAATCAACTGAACTATAGCCCACAAATTCAGAGCTTTCAAAATCAAAAATCTGCAATTATGCTCCGATCTCGATGATTGATACCTCTATCAATAGGTGCTGAGACCTGTAATTGTGATGCCAACGGGTATTTAGATCGCTCGAATATTTCTACACATTTTGTGGAAAATTTAATTTTATTGAAAATCAACTGAACTATAGCCCACAAATTCAGAGCTTTAAAAATCGAAAATCTGCAATTGTGCTCCGATCTCGATGATTGATACCTCTATCAATAGGTGCTGAGACCTGTAATTGTGATGCCAACGGGTATTTAGATCGCTCGAATATTTCTACACATTTTGTGGAAAATTTAATTTTATTGAAAATCAACTGAACTATAGCCCACAAATTCAGAGCTTTCAAAATCGAAAATCTGCAATTGTGCTCCGATCTCGATGATTGATACCTCTATCAATAGTTGCTGAGACCTGTAATTGTGATGCCAACGGGTATTTAAATCGCTCGGATATTTCTACACATTTTGTGGAAAATTTAATTTTATTGAAAATCAACTGAACTATAGCCCACAAATTCAGAGCTTTAAAAATCGAAAATCTGCAATTGTGCTCCGATTTCGATGATTGATACCTCTATCAATAGGTGCTGAGACCTGTAATTGTGATGCCAACGGGTATTTAGATCGCTCGAATATTTCTACACATTTTGTGGAAAAATTAATTTTATTGAAAATCAACTGAACTATAGCCCACAAATTCAGAGCTTTCAAAATCGAAAATCTGCAATTTTGCTCCGATCTCGATGATTGATACCTCTATCAATAGGTGCTGAGACCTGTAATTGTGATGCCAACGGGTATTTAAATCGCTCGAATATTTCTACTCATTTTGTGGAAAATTTAATTTTATTGAAAATCAACTGAACTATAGCCCACAAATTCAGAGCTTTACAAATCGAAAATCTGCAATTGTGCTCCGATCTCGATGATTGATACCTCTATCAATAGGTGCTGAGACCTGTAATTGTAATGCCAACGGGTATTTAGATCGCTCGAATATTTCTACACATTTTGTGGAAAATTTAATTTTATTGAAAATCAACTGAACTATAGCCCACAAATTCAGAGCTTTAAAAATCGAAAATCTGCAATTGTGCTCCGATTTCGATGATTGATACCTCTATCAATAGGTGCTGAGACTTGTTCAATAGGTGTTCAGAGCTTTCAAAATCGAAAATCTGCAATTGTGCTCCGATCTCGATGATTGATACCTCTATCAATAGTTGCTGAGACCTGTAATTGTGATGCCAACGGGTATTTAGATCGCTCGGATATTTATACACATTTTGTGGAAAATTTAATTTTATTGAAAATCAACTGAACTATAGCCCACAGATTCAGAGCTTTAAAAATCGAAAATCTGCAATTGTGCTCCGATTTCGATGATTGATACCTCTATCAATAGGTGCTGAGACCTGTAATTGTGATGCCAACGGGTATTTAGATCGCTCGAATATTTCTACACATTTTGTGGAAAAATTAATTTTATTGAAAATCAACTGCCCACAAATTCAGAGCTTTCAAAATCGAAAATCTGCAATTGTGCTCCGATCTCGATGATTGATACCTCTATCAATAGTTGCTGAGACCTGTAATTGTGATGCCAACGGGTATTTAGATCGCTCGGATATTTCTACACATTTTGTGGAAAAATTAATTTTATTGAAAATCAACTGAACTATAGCCCACAAATTCAGAGCTTTCAAAATCGAAAATCTGCAATTGTGCTCCGATCTCGATGATTGATACCTCTATCAATAGTTGCTGAGACCTGTAATTGTGATGCCAACGGGTATTTAGATCGCTCGGATATTTCTACACATTTTGTGGAAAATTTAATTTTATTGAAAATCAACTGAACTATAGCCCACAGATTCAGAGCTTTAAAAATCGAAAATCTGCAATTGTGCTCCGATTTCGATGATTGATACCTCTATCAATAGGTGCTGAGACCTGTAATTGTGATGCCAACGGGTATTTAGATCGCTCGGATATTTCTACACATTTTGTGGAAAATTTAATTTTATTGAAAATCAACTGAACTATAGCCCACAGATTCAGAGCTTTAAAAATCGAAAATCTGCAATTGTGCTCCGATTTCGATGATTGATACCTCTATCAATAGGTGCTGAGACCTGTAATTGTGATGCCAACGGGTATTTAGATCGCTCGAATATTTCTACACATTTTGTGGAAAAATTAATTTTATTGAAAATCAACTGAACTATAGCCCACAAATTCAGAGCTTTCAACATAGAAAATCTGCAATTGTGCTCCGATTTCGATGATTGATACCTCTATCAATAGGTGCTGAGACCTGTAATTGTGATGCCAACGGGTATTTAGATCGCTCGGATATTTCTACACATTTTGTGGAAAATTTAATTTTATTGAAAATCAACTGAACTATAGCCCACAGATTCAGAGCTTTAAAAATCGAAAATCTGCAATTGTGCTCCGATTTCGATGATTGATACCTCTATCAATAGGTGCTGAGACCTGTAATTGTGATGCCAACGGGTATTTAGATCGCTCGGATATTTCTACACATTTTGTGGAAAATTTAATTTTATTGAAAATCAACTGAACTATAGCCCACAGATTCAGAGCTTTAAAAATCGAAAATCTGCAATTGTGCTCCGATTTCGATGATTGATACCTCTATCAATAGGTGCTGAGACCTGTAATTGTGATGCCAACGGGTATTTAGATCGCTCGGATATTTCTACACATTTTGTGGAAAATTTAATTTTATTGAAAATCAACTGAACTATAGCCCACAGATTCAGAGCTTTAAAAATCGAAAATCTGCAATTGTGCTCCGATTTCGATGATTGATACCTCTATCAATAGTTGCTGAGACCTGTAATTGTGATGCCAACGGGTATTTAGATCGCTCGGATATTTCTACACATTTTGTGGAAAATTTAATTTTATTGAAAATCAACTGAACTATAGCCCACAGATTCAGAGCTTTAAAAATCGAAAATCTGCAATTGTGCTCCGATTTCGATGATTGATACCTCTATCAATAGGTGCTGAGACCTGTAATTGTGATGCCAACGGGTATTTAGATCGCTCGGATATTTCTACACATTTTGTGGAAAATTTAATTTTATTGAAAATCAACTGAACTATAGCCCACAGATTCAGAGCTTTAAAAATCGAAAATCTGCAATTGTGCTCCGATTTCGATGATTGATACCTCTATCAATAGGTGCTGAGACCTGTAATTGTGATGCCAACGGGTATTTAGATCGCTCGAATATTTCTACACATTTTGTGGAAAAATTAATTTTATTGAAAATCAACTGAACTATAGCCCACAGATTCAGAGCTTTAAAAATCGAAAATCTGCAATTGTGCTCCGATTTCGATGATTGATACCTCTATCAATAGGTGCTGAGACCTGTAATTGTGATGCCAACGGGTATTTAGATCGCTCGAATATTTCTACACATTTTGTGGAAAAATTAATTTTATTGAAAATCAACTGAACTATAGCCCACAAATTCAGAGCTTTCAAAATCGAAAATCTGCAATTTTGCTCCGATCTCGATGATTGATACCTCTATCAATAGGTGCTGAGACCTGTAATTGTGATGCCAACGGGTATTTAAATCGCTCGAATATTTCTACTCATTTTGTGGAAAATTTAATTTTATTGAAAATCAACTGAACTATAGCCCACAAATTCAGAGCTTTCATAATCGAAAATCTGCAATTATGCTCCGATCTCGATGATTGATACCTCTATCAATAGGTGCTGAGACCTGTAATTGTAATGCCAACGGGTATTTAGATCGCTCGAATATTTCTACACATTTTGTGGAAAAATTAATTTTATTGAAAATCAACTGAACTATAGCCCACAAATTCAGAGCTTTCAAAATCGAAAATCTGCAATTGTGCTCCGATTTCGATGATTGATACCTCCATCAATAGGTGCTGAGACCTGTAATTGTGATGCCAACGGGTATTTAGATCGCTCAAATATTTCTACACATTTTGTGGAAAAATTAATTTTATTGAAAATCAACTGAACTATAGCCCACAAATTCAGAGCTTTCAAAATCGAAAATCTGCAATTTTGCTCCGATCTCGATGATTGATACCTCTATCAATAGGTGCTGAGACCTGTAATTGTGATGCCAACGGATATTTAAATCGCTCGAATATTTCTACTCATTTTGTGGAAAATTTAATTTTATTGAAAATCAACTGAACTATAGCCCACAAATTCAGAGCTTTAAAAACCGAAAATCTGCAATTGTGCTCCGATCTCGATGATTGATACTTCTATCAATGGTTGCTGAGACCTGTAATTATGATGCCAACGGGTATTTAGATCGCTCGGATATTTCTACACATTTTGTGGAAAATTTAATTTTATTGAAAACCAACTGAACTATAGCCCACAAATTCAAAGCTTTAAAAATCGAAAATCTGCAATTGTGCTCCGATTTCGATGATTGATACCTCTATCAATAGGTGCTGAGACCTGTAATTGTAATGCCAACGGGTATTTAGATCGTTTGAATATTTCTACTCATTTTGTGGAAAATTTAATTTTATTGAAAATCAACTGAACTATAGCCCACAAATTCAGAGCTTTCAAAATCGAAAATCTGCAATTGTGCTCCGATCTCGATGATTGATACTTCTATCAATAGTTGCTGAGACCTGTAATTGTGATGCCAACGGGTATTTAGATCGCTCGGATATTTCTACACATTTGTTGGAAAATTTAATTTTATTGAAAATCAACTGAACTATAGCCCACAGATTCAGAGCTTTCAAAATCGAAAATCTGCAATTGTGCTCCGATTTCGATGATTGATACCTCTATCAATAGGTGCTGAGACCTGTAATTGTGATGCCAACGGGTATTTAGATCGCTCGGATATTTCTACACATTTTGTGGAAAATTTAATTTTATTGAAAATCAACTGAACTATAGCCCACAAATTCAGAGCTTTAAAAATCGAAAATCTGCAATTGTGCTCCGATTTCGATGATTGATACCTCTATCAATAGGTGCTGAGACCTGTAATTGTGATGCCAACGGGTAATTTAGATCGCTCGGATATTTCTACACATTTTGTGGAAAAATTAATTTTATTGAAAATCAACTGAACTATAGCCCACAAATTCAGAGCTTTCAAAATCGAAAATCTGCAATTGTGCTCCGATCTCGATGATTGATACCTCTATCAATAGTTGCTGAGACCTGTAATTGTGATGCCAACGGGTATTTAGATCGCTCGGATATTTCTACACATTTTGTGGAAAATTTAATTTTATTGAAAATCAACTGAACTATAGCCCACAGATTCAGAGCTTTAAAAATCGAAAATCTGCAATTGTGCTCCGATTTCGATGATTGATACCTCTATCAATAGGTGCTGAGACCTGTAATTGTGATGCCAACGGGTATTTAGATCGCTCGGATATTTCTACACATTTTGTGGAAAATTTAATTTTATTGAAAATCAACTGAACTATAGCCCACAAATTCAGAGCTTTAAAAATCGAAAATCTGCAATTGTGCTCCGATTTCGATGATTGATACCTCTATCAATAGGTGCTGAGACCTGTAATTGTGATGCCAACGGGTATTTAGATCGCTCGAATATTTCTACACATTTTGTGGAAAAATTAATTTTATTGAAAATCAACTGAACTATAGCCCACAAATTCAGAGCTTTCAAAATCGAAAATCTGCAATTTTGCTCCGATCTCGATGATTGATACCTCTATCAATAGGTGCTGAGACCTGTAATTGTGATGCCAACGGGTATTTAGATCGCTCGGATATTTCTACACATTTTGTGGAAAATTTAATTTTATTGAAAATCAACTGAACTATAGCCCACAAATTCAGAGCTTTAAAAATCGAAAATCTGCAATTGTGCTCCGATTTCGATGATTGATACCTCTATCAATAGGTGCTGAGACCTGTAATTGTGATGCCAACGGGTATTTAGATCGCTCGAATATTTCTACACATTTTGTGGAAAAATTAATTTTATTGAAAATCAACTGAACTATAGCCCACAAATTCAGAGCTTTCAAAATCGAAAATCTGCAATTGTGCTCCGATCTCGATGATTGATACCTCTATCAATAGTTGCTGAGACCTGTAATTGTGATGCCAACGGGTATTTAGATCGCTCGGATATTTCTACACATTTTGTGGAAAATTTAATTTTATTGAAAATCAACTGAACTATAGCCCACAGATTCAGAGCTTTAAAAATCGAAAATCTGCAATTGTGCTCCGATTTCGATGATTGATACCTCTATCAATAGGTGCTGAGACCTGTAATTGTGATGCCAACGGGTATTTAGATCGCTCGGATATTTCTACACATTTTGTGGAAAATTTAATTTTATTGAAAATCAACTGAACTATAGCCCACAGATTCAGAGCTTTAAAAATCGAAAATCTGCAATTGTGCTCCGATTTCGATGATTGATACCTCTATCAATAGGTGCTGAGACCTGTAATTGTGATGCCAACGGGTATTTAGATCGCTCGAATATTTCTACACATTTTGTGGAAAAATTAATTTTATTGAAAATCAACTGAACTATAGCCCACAAATTCAGAGCTTTCAAAATCGAAAATCTGCAATTTTGCTCCGATCTCGATGATTGATACCTCTATCAATAGGTGCTGAGACCTGTAATTGTGATGCCAACGGGTATTTAGATCGCTCGAATATTTCTACACATTTTGTGGAAAAATTAATTTTATTGAAAATCAACTGAACTATAGCCCACAAATTCAGAGCTTTCAAAATCGAAAATCTGCAATTGTGCTCCGATTTCGATGATTGATACCTCTATCAATAGGTGCTGAGACCTGTAATTGTGATGCCAACGGGTATTTAGATCGCTCGAATATTTCTACACATTTTGTGGAAAAATTAATTTTATTGAAAATCAACTGAACTATAGCCCACAGATTCAGAGCTTTAAAAATCGAAAATCTGCAATTGTGCTCCGATTTCGATGATTGATACCTCTATCAATAGGTGCTGAGACCTGTAATTGTGATGCCAACGGGTATTTAGATCGCTCGAATATTTCTACACATTTTGTGGAAAAATTAATTTTATTGAAAATCAACTGAACTATAGCCCACAAATTCAGAGCTTTCAAAATCGAAAATCTGCAATTGTGCTCCGATCTCGATGATTGATACCTCTATCAATAGGTGCTGAGACCTGTAATTGTGATGCCAACGGGTATTTAAATCGCTCGAATATTTCTACTCATTTTGTGGAAAATTTAATTTTATTGAAAATCAACTGAACTATAGCCCACAAATTCAGAGCTTTCAAAACCGAAAATCTGCAATTTTGCTCCGATCTCGATGATTGATACTTCTATCAATAGTTGCTGAGACCTGTAATTATGATGCCAACGGGTATTTAGATCGCTCGGATATTTCTACACATTTTGTGGAAAATTTAATTTTATTGAAAATCAACTGAACTATAGCCCACAAATTCAAAGCTTTAAAAATCGAAAATCTGCAATTGTGCTCCGATTTCGATGATTGATACCTCTATTAGTAGGTGCTGAGACCTGTAATTGTAATGCCAACGGGTATTTAGATCGCTCGAATATTTCTACACATTTTGTGGAAAATTTAATTTTATTGAAAATCAACTGAACTATAGCCCACAAATTCAGAGCTTTAAAAATCGAAAATCTGCAATTGTGCTCCGATTTCGATGATTGATACCTCTATCAATAGGTGCTGAGACCTGTAATTGTGATGCCAACGGGTATTTAGATCGCTCGGATATTTCTACACATTTTGTGGAAAAATTAATTTTATTGAAAATCAACTGAACTATAGCCCACAAATTCAGAGCTTTCAAAATCGAAAATCTGCAATTGTGCTCCGATCTCGATGATTGATACCTCTATCAATAGTTGCTGAGACCTGTAATTGTGATGCCAACGGGTATTTAGATCGCTCGGATATTTCTACACATTTTATGGAAAATATAATTTTATTGAAAATCAACTGAACTATAGCCCACAGATTCAGAGCTTTAAAAATCGAAAATCTGCAATTGTGCTCCGATTTCGATGATTGATACCTCTATCAATAGGTGCTGAGACCTGTAATTGTGATGCCAACGGGTATTTAGATCGCTCGGATATTTCTACACATTTTGTGGAAAATTTAATTTTATTGAAAATCAACTGAACTATAGCCCACAAATTCAGAGCTTTAAAAATCGAAAATCTGCAATTGTGCTCCGATTTCGATGATTGATACCTCTATCAATAGGTGCTGAGACCTGTAATTGTGATGCCAACGGGTATTTAGATCGCTCGGATATTTCTACACATTTTGTGGAAAATTTAATTTTATTGAAAATCAACTGAACTATAGCCCACAAATTCAGAGCTTTCAAAATCGAAAATCTGCAATTTTGCTCCGATCTCGATGATTGATACCTCTATCAATAGGTGCTGAGACCTGTAATTGTGATGCCAACGGGTATTTAGATCGCTCGGATATTTCTACACATTTTGTGGAAAAATTAATTTTATTGAAAATCAACTGAACTATAGCCCACAAATTCAGAGCTTTCAAAATCGAAAATCTGCAATTTTGCTCCGATCTCGATGATTGATACCTCTATCAATAGGTGCTGAGACCTGTAATTGTGATGCCAACGGGTATTTAGATCGCTCGGATATTTCTACACATTTTGTGGAAAAATTAATTTTATTGAAAATCAACTGAACTATAGCCCACAAATTCAGAGCTTTCAAAATCGAAAATCTGCAATTGTGCTCCGATCTCGATGATTGATACCTCTATCAATAGTTGCTGAGACCTGTAATTGTGATGCCAACGGGTATTTAGATCGCTCGGATATTTCTACACATTTTGTGGAAAATTTAATTTTATTGAAAATCAACTGAACTATAGCCCACAGATTCAGAGCTTTCAAAATCGAAAATCTGCAATTGTGCTCCGATTTCGATGATTGATACCTCTATCAATAGGTGCTGAGACCTGTAATTGTGATGCCAACGGGTATTTAGATCGCTCGGATATTTCTACACATTTTGTGGAAAATTTAATTTTATTGAAAATCAACTGAACTATAGCCCACAGATTCAGAGCTTTAAAAATCGAAAATCTGCAATTGTGCTCCGATTTCGATGATTGATACCTCTATCCAGGGCCAATCAGAGGGTGGGCCAGCCGGGCCATACGGCACGGGCCCCCGATTTTTAGGGGCCCCGAATTTTTTGTTACTATAGATTTCTCATTTGCGCTTGATCTTCGATAGTATTTTGTCTTTATAACAAGAATAAGATGTGTGACAATTTAAAATTTGACATTGAAGAGCGTTTTATTTGCTTCGACTCATTCTCTGGAAAAACCGGAGAAGAAATTGCTGCCAGAATTCTTGAAATTTTGTCGGATATGGAATTAAATTTTAATTTATGTATTGCCCGAGCATATGATAATGGTGCAAATATGGCTGGCAAGCTAAACGGTGTGCAAGCCATTCTTACGAAGCGTAATCCTAATTGTATTTTTTCCAGCTGTGGGAACCACACATTAAATGTTGTTGGAGTTGATTCAGCTGAATCGTGTAAAGAAGCTGTACAAATTTTTGGAGTTATACAACAAATGTATAATTTTTTTAGCAGTAGTCCGCGGAGATGGGAGGTTTTAAAGAAACATATCCGTATGTCTCTTCATTCGATTTCCAAAACTAGATGGTCTGCTAGAATTGATGCAGTAAAACCAATAGCCAAAAATCTATTATCTATTCGAGATGCTTTAAATGAAATGAATTCCTTTAATTTACCACCACACGCAATCGTTGAATTACACTCAATTGAGAAATATTTAAATAAATTTGAATGTGTTTTGCTTTTTATCATATGGCTCGAAATTTTGACAGATTTGCATCAGACAAATTTGCTAATTGAAGCTCGAAATGCTACACTTGATATTGAGCAAAATAATATTGAAAGTCTAGTAATGAGATTTCGCAATTTAAGCGGAATGTGGAATGAAATACATATTTGCGAAAGCAAAAGCTAAAGCACGTGAATATGGAGTTACATGTGATTTTGCCATTAATATAACGATACCGACACAATCGGATGCTGAAAAATACTACAGGATAAATGTGTTTAACGTAATAGTTAATTCCGTAATAGCTGGCTTACAAAGACAATTTAAATCTTTACAAAACATCTGCAATCTTTTCGGTTTTCTTTGGTCATTTCCAAATTTCACTGATGAAAAAATTGAAGCTGCAGTAAACCGTTTGCATTCAAAATACACGAGTGAGTTATCAAACGAGATACTAGATGAGGTAAAATTCCTTAAAAAAATGTATGCAGCTAATTCCAATGCAGATCTGACACCAACAAATTTATTAGAAAATATTCTCAGTAAAACTTAGCTGGTTTATTTCCGAATCTTATCATTGTCTTAAGAATATTTTTAAGTATTCCTGCATCTGTGTCTTTAGCCGAGAGGAGTTTCAGTGTTCTTAAAAGAATAAAAAAATTTCATCGCTTAACAATGGCAGAACAACGGTTAAATGGATTGGCAATGTTAAACATTAATCAGGACATGGCAAGAAAAATTAATTTTGAGCAAATCATTAGAGAATTTTCTAATAATAAAGCGAGAAAAGCTTCAATCTAATAATTTCTATTAAATTCTAATAAATACTAAAATGAATTCATGTGATATAAGCTTAAGATTGTTTTATTTTATGTTTATGGAGTCCCATTTTAATAATTTGGCCCAGGCCCCCTGCTAGCTCTGAAAGGCCCTGCCTCTATCAATAGGTGCTGAGACCTGTAATTGTGATGCCAACGGGTATTTAGATCGCTCGAATATTTCTACACATTTTGTGGAAAAATTAATTTTATTGAAAATCAACTGAACTATAGCCCACAAATTCAGAGCTTTCAAAATCGAAAATCTGCAATTGTGCTCCGATCTCGATGATTGATACCTCTATCAATAGGTGCTGAGACCTGTAATTGTGATGCCAACGGGTATTTAGATCGCTCGAATATTACTACACATTTTGTGGAAAAATTAATTTTATTGAAAATCAACTGAACTATAGCCCACAAATTCAGAGCTTTCAAAATCGAAAATCTGCAATTGTGCTCCGATCTCGATGATTGATACCTCTATCAATAGTTGCTGAGACCTGTAATTGTGATGCCAACGGGTATTTAGATCGCTCGAATATTTCTACACATTTTGTGGAAAAATTAATTTTATTGAAAATCAACTGAACTATAGCCCACAAATTCAGAGCTTTAAAAATCGAAAATCTGCAATTGTGCTCCGATTTCGATGATTGATACCTCTATCAATAGGTGCTGAGACCTGTAATTGTGATGCCAACGGGTATTTAGATCGCTCGAATATTTCTACACATTTTGTGGAAAAATTAATTTTATTGAAAATCAACTGAACTATAGCCCACAGATTCAGAGCTTTAAAAATCGAAAATCTGCAATTGTTCTCCGATTTCGATGATTGATACCTCTATCAATAGGTGCTGAGACCTGTAATTGTGATGCCAACGGGTATTTAGATCACTCGAATATTTCTACACATTTTGTGGAAAAATTAATTTTATTGAAAATCAACTGAACTATAGCCCACAAATTCAGAGCTTTCAAAATCGAAAATCTGCAATTGTGCTCCGATCTCGATGATTGATACCTCTATCAATAGTTGCTGAGACCTGTAATTGTGATGCCAACGGGTATTTAGATCGCTCGGATATTTCTACACATTTTGTGGAAAATTTAATTTTATTGAAAATCAACTGAACTATAGCCCACAGATTCAGAGCTTTAAAAATCGAAAATCTGCAATTGTGCTCCGATTTCGATGATTGATACCTCTATCAATAGGTGCTGAGACCTGTAATTGTGATGCCAACGGGTATTTAGATCGCTCGAATATTTCTACACATTTTGTGGAAAAATTAATTTTATTGAAAATCAACTGAACTATAGCCCACAAATTCAGAGCTTTCAAAATCGAAAATCTGCAATTGTGCTCCGATCTCGATGATTGATACCTCTATCAATAGTTGCTGAGACCTGTAATTGTGATGCCAACGGGTATTTAGATCGCTCGGATATTTCTACACATTTTGTGGAAAATTTAATTTTATTGAAAATCAACTGAACTATAATAGCCCACAGATTCAGAGCTTTAAAAATCGAAAATCTGCAATTGTGCTCCGATTTCGATGATTGATACCTCTATCAATAGGTGCTGAGACCTGTAATTGTGATGCCAACGGGTATTTAGATCGCTCGAATATTTCTACACATTTTGTGGAAAAATTAATTTTATTGAAAATCAACTGAACTATAGCCCACAGATTCAGAGCTTTAAAAATCGAAAATCTGCAATTGTGCTCCGATTTCGATGATTGATACCTCTATCAATAGGTGCTGAGACCTGTAATTGTGATGCCAACGGGTATTTAGATCGCTCGAATATTTCTACACATTTTGTGGAAAAATTAATTTTATTGAAAATCAACTGAACTATAGCCCACAAATTCAGAGCTTTCAAAATCGAAAATCTGCAATTGTGCTCCGATCTCGATGATTGATACTGTAACGAGACTGAGTCGAGTTACCTCAACTCAATCGTTTACAAAGTTTGTTTCCCAACCGCTTATAGTCACCCCGTGCGGCATTTACCTGAGCTCAAGGCCGGTAGAGGTAACTTCGTCGTGGGGTTTGGGGTGACGCGGTCGAGAAACCTAGTTATACCGCATTATTGAAAAAAAAGGGCAACTTAGAGTTTGGACCAAAACTTGGTCAACGGACATATTAATTAGAAGGTAAGTGGTTTTTTTGGGCTCTTAGGGGAATCATTATGGTGCGAGTTCTTCGACCATAGTCAATAATGGTGAGCTTAGCTCTGAGGCATTTGAATGTGAAAGAAATGAAAAATCAAGGGTTAGTAAGAATTATTTTTTTTGTGGGGTTTTTGGTGCTGTGTTTCCAGCAGAAAGGGTGAAGAAGCGTTTCCACTTACTTTCTCCCGTCTCTAATGAGACCGCTGGATTGACACACCACCAAATTTTGGTTACTCGGGGTTAGTAGGTCGGGATTTTTTTAAAAGTTATACTCACCATTGTTTCACCTTTTCTTTTCTTTTACGAACGAACAAAAAAAAAAATTCTCAAAAAAAAATTTAATTAAAATAGTTACAGAATTTATTTTTATATTAAAACAAAAAAATTAAACAAAGAAAATTAAATTGACAAAATTTTGTTCTCAGAAAATAAAACTTAACACCCACTAACAACCCGAAAGCAAAAAAAAAAACTACTGTCCCCAAATAAAATTTTGGCGAGGTTTTTATATCATTTATTCTGCTGATTGACCAAAAAGACGTATTATTTTCGATCAATCAACTCTCAAAAATTCCATAATTGCCCCTGCATTATTTTATGTGGTTTATGGATTATTGTGCAAAGCTTGCTAATAACCGGCACGTTTTTTTGGTTACAGGTGAAAACCCAACAACACCAAAAAAAAGAAATGCAGAAAAACGTTTTTGAATTCATTCACCCAGTGGAATTCAAATTGGCTGACAATAACCTTGGGTGAATGAATAAAAGAAAATTGCTAATAAGCAAAACAACAATTTTTTATACACATACTAGCCCAAGTATGTGCGATAAGAATAAAATATGTTTTTACGTTTATTTACGAAACATGAGATTTGTAAATAAACGTAAAAAGAAAATGTGTCATATGGTACGCGCCATTGAGAACATTTTAGTTTTACACTAATTTAGTTGTTGGTTATGAATCTTGTTTATGTGCATGTTTTAATATGCACAACACACGATTAAACCAACATAATTAATGTAATTTGAACATAATCTGTACCCGGATATTGTCATAGGGATTTGTTTAATATTTTAGAAGAAAATATCTTCAAAAGTGGGGTACAGTTTGAGGTGTGAGTTTGGTGGATTGGTGTACTTTGTAACGGGGATGACAAACGCCCGTTACAGCGTGGGGAAAACCCAATCCCTGAGATGAAAAGAGATCTCATGCTCTATTTGGCGGGGATGGGATGCTTCCGTTTGTTTCTCAGTTTTTATCAGCCCAACGTGGGGACGCCTCACACCCTGAGATCGTCTCAAGCCGGGCAAATAATTGATTTACAAATTTTGGAGTTACAAAGATCTCTTAATACTAATTTTCTAATATTATGTATGTATACTCATAGAATATTTTTTTTTTTTTTTTTTTTTTTTTTCAATATATGGATATACCTTTATTTTGTTATGTAAATTTAACGCTCATTATTTACAAAAGAAAATTATTTTCTAATCTAACTATGTATTATTTTACTTAGTGCTATATTAGACTACATTAGGGGACGGCGCTACCTCAACTTCCTTTGAGCGTTAATTATTTACCGAATCAAAAACAACAAAACGAAATTTATTAGCTTGTATACCAATAAGTATAGTTTAAACTTGAGGAAGCCTCGACCATGAGATATACTAGTGTTAGGATTTTAACTATTAATGTAATTAACCTAAGGCAAACATTTCTGTTTCTGACTATTAATGTGATTTTATAGAGCGAAATTGTATTCTAATTTATTGTTTTATGATATGACAATTTGCAATGAAAAATTTACTATCGTTATCATTATTATTTATGACTTTACTTTAAATTTCCAAATTATATGTATTTCAAATTCTCCTGTTGCCCTTTTTTTTTTTTTTTTTTTTTTTAATTCTATTTATTTTTACCCCTATCTAACTAAACTCCAAATTTATCTAATACCACTGACAGACTAGGGATTAGTTAAGCGCGATTAGTGAAACGAGATTAGCTAATCCACCACAAATCCATATGAGTTAACACACTAGGGATTAGTTTCTTGCAGAGAAATAAAATATTATTATGGTGATTCGCTGAAATATATAGCTGGTAAATCAGCTGGACTCATTTTTTAATTCAATATTTCTAAGATTTATACATTAAAACACACTAGATTTTCTATTTCCTCAAAATTTATTCAGCACACATTTTTTAAGACGCCATTGATTTTATAACTTCTATCGTAAATTTACGCCACTTGCATTTTCAGCAATGTTTAAATAATTATTTCACATTGTAGTGCCACTTGTACCATCACTAAACCCAATACAACGAGATAAGCTCGAAAATTTTCAAGGATTAGTGCACTAATCTGGATTAGTGACTAATCCTCAAATACAACGAGATTAGCTAATCTTCAACTTGACACACTACAGCTAATCTCGAAAAAATCACTAATCGCGCTTAGCTAATCCCTAGTCTGTCAAGGGTATAAGATTGGTCAAATTTATCGTTTGATCGTTAGTATTTCTACGGTAGGATATTTGTGGTTGATGATTGGTAAACGAAATTGGCTGGTCAGCTCCGGATTAACTGGATAAGACTGTAACGCAACTGCTATTCTCACTTCTGTCAAGCAACGAATAAGATCGCGACTGGATGAAAAAGACTGCCGGATAAAACGCATTGACGAATATCGTGGATGTTTAGATAGGTTATGTTGGTAGTTGGACTGCTCCGATCATTTTGCGCAAATCTAACCCTAGTGGTATATTGTTGTTGATATTTTGTAGAATGTATTCCTTATTTTAGATTGGCATGCCGTCTCTAAGTTTAACAACACACTTCCCGGTAAAATGAGGTGTTGTAACATATTGTTGCCGCTGATGATCCGGTTCTTTTTTATATGATTTTTTCTTGCCCGCACGATGTAACCCATGTATTCGACTAGGTTGGCTTATGTTATCGTGGGTCGTATCCGGCACTGTTCAGCTACTCGTGAAAATGGCCCCTCACCCAATTTAGCACCTCCTCGGTTATCATCATCTGATAACATCAAATCCCTTTGAGATTTAAATCTGGAAAGGTTGTAGGTATGTAGCATTTCATCTTGGAGTACTGTTAGGATGGATGGTTCTTTATACATCTGGTTGTTACCAATGGCGTCTTTGACTCGAAACTTAAATAACTGTTCACTAGACGTGTTCCGCCTGCAGGAGTTGAACTAGTTGCACTCACTCGTAGTACCAATTAATAGTGTCCATACTTGCGTTTGCTGTGACTGACTTGGAATTTACAGCTTGCGGATGTTTGCTGTTACGTCGATATTCGCCTCTCGTATTTCTTTGGACATCATGATATAAAGAGTTGGTGGAAGTTTCATGATAGCGAATTTGACGTGATTAGTCCGTGATCTTATCGTTGTTTAGACTTAGAGCACTGCTCTTGTTTCTGCTATGGTTGCTTCCAGGTCGAGTTGGTGAGTATCTCTAAAGCATAGTTTGGTTGTTATCCTAGCAGGTTCATATGTAGAGATTTGGTTTGTAGTTCTTCAATCTGCTGATACTTCATTTATCAACCAGCACCACTAAGATATTATTCCTACCGCATCTTCATTTTCCAAAACGACATAGGCCCAATCCTGGTTAACAAAACTAACTTATACTCTATATTAGTATCCCTACTTTAACTTTTATCCTATGTTATTTATTTTTTCCTAATCCCTATCTAAGCTTAACTAATGCCTAAACCTAGTTACTGGTGTTTCCTGGCTTACTCCGATAAACCAGAAATCTACCAGTCTTCATTTTACCTTTACATTACCTGTTTACAATCCGATAGATATTGTAAAGATAAAATGGTAACCGCGGAAAAATTATAGTTTCGCTGAAACCAGTCGCCGATTTGACCTGGCCAGCACCTCATCTTCTAATCGTAGATCTAAAACACCCAATAGATGATTTATTGGTATTCGCACCGACAGCCACTTAAACAATGCACGGATTTCAGCCTTCATGTGAGCGTAGTTTAGTCTCCTAAACCAGCCCCACGTTATCTTATCCATCCATCGTTTCCGAATTTGCATACTTATGTTTGTGCCACCGAGTCTCTTTAAGCAGACTCGTGCCTTTGCTCTACGCTGCCGCTGTAATTTGTGCACATGCCTACTAGAAACTCTCCTATGCTTACCTCTTGTAATGGAATAACTTTTACTATTTGGCGAAACCTTCACAAGCGAATATCTTTTGCATGGAAAACCCCTAACAGTGTCCCGTGTTCATCTTTGAGTTCATATGCAACCTTGCCTATCCGACGATGAACTTTTGCAGGTATGAACTTTTTTGCTAATTTAGCGGAGTAGTTTTGGGGAGCACTACTCTGGGTGAAATTCCTCACAAACACTGCTTGTCCGATATCAAACTCCCTCTCTGCTGACCTGAGATTATACCGGTAAGCATTGTTGTGATAAGCCTGTTCTAGGTGAAATTGGACCAGTTGTCTGGCTAATGCAAGACGGTCTTGCTTTTCCGGAATATGATACTCACTCAGGGCTCCCTCACCCAAAACTCGAAGGAGTTCATACTGTGACCCATGCTGGATCATATGTTGGCCGAACACCAAGTATGCGGGTGAGTGATTAGTCCCCGAATGTATAGTATTTCTCAACGCCCCAGCAATCTGTGCCAAGTTCTGATCCCATGTCCGGTGATCTTCATTGACGTATGCACGTACTGCCGCGAGGATAGAACGGTTAACTCGCTCAGAAGTGTTTGATTGTGGTGAATAAACTGGAGAAAAACGGTGTTTAATCCCGTACCTGACCAAAAGTTCCTGCAATACGTGTGCTTTAAACTGCTTACCATTATCTGAGAATATTATTTCAGGTACTGAAAATACTGGAAAAACTTCCTGCTCTAGATAATGGACTACCTTGGTAGCAGTAGCTTCACGTAGTGGTTTTAGTAGCACAAATCGGGTAGAATGATCTAGTACAATGAGGATGTGGGTATTACCATTCTTTGATCTCGGGTATGGTCCTAGAAAATCCAGATAGAGTTTCTGAAAAGGTCGTTCAAATTCTCGGTATTTGCCCATGGGTGGTCTCAAAGTATAATTTACCGCTTTAGTTTGCTTGCACACTTGACACTGTTGAACGTATCTTTTCACATCTGTGGTTAATGTCGGCCAATAAAAATGCCGACGTAATAGCTCTATCATTTTTCCTGTTCCCATATGAGCTGCGATTGGAGGGTTGTGCGCTTGTGTAAGCACTTCGGGAATCAAGTCTTCTGGTAACCACAACTTCCATTCTGGGATATCCGTCTTGTAATCGACATCTTTGCATTTTAGTTGTATCAGCAGTTTACCATCAACTATCTTCAAGTCAGGTCTTGGTGTCTTACCTTCTTTGCTTGCTTTCAAAAGATCTAAGTACTTCGGGCTGTCAAAAGAGGGTGATTGAATATCTACTTTCAATCCTGTATCTCCGGACACCAAACTTGCTACTTCCTTAGTATACACACGAGATAGTGCATCTGGTACCACATTCTGAGTGCCCTTACGATACTCTATCCGAAAATTGTAGCCCTGCAATTTAAGACTCCACCGAGCTAATCTTCCGGACAGGTCAGTTTGGCTCATTAGCCACTGTAAACTAGCATGATCTGTAATTACTACAAACTCATAACCTTCAACATACGCTCGGAATTTACGTATACTGAGTACCGCTGCTAGACACTCTAGCTCTGTGACACTGTAGTTCTTCTGTGCACCATTCAACTTATGGGAAAAAAATGCAATAGGATGCTCCAACCCTTCAGAGTCTTTCTGGAACAGCACACTACCTACCCCTGTCTTTGACGCATCTACTTGTATGTAGAAAGTACGTGTGAAATCAGGATGGGTTAACACAGGAGCACTGGTCATTAAGGTTTTTAGTTCATCAAACGCCTCTTGCTCTTTAGCTGTCCATTCTATTTTCCCTTTGGACTTAAGAAGATCTGACAAGGGTGCGGATACCGATGAAAAATTTGAAATAAACTTCCGGTACCATCCGCTCATTCCTAAGAAGCTTCGGATCTGCTTGTGAGACTTTGGGATTGGAAATTCTTGAATGGCCTTGATCTTGGCAGGATCTACTTTTATGCAACCTTCACCCACCAAGTGTCCTAGATATCTCAGTTGTTTAAGAACAAACTTGGATTTCTCTACATTGATGGTAAGGTTTGCTCTCCTTAGTTGTTCTGCCACAATTTCCAACAACTCAAGATGCTCCGTGAAGGAAGAAGATGTAATCAATAAATCGTCCAGGTATACAAACACTCTATCATGCAGCTCATGAGGAATTACTCTATGCATCAGACGACACATAGTCTGAGCTGCATTGCAAAGACCGAAAGGCATTACAGTAAACTGATATAAAGGCCTTCCTGGTACTGTGAACGCAGTTTTAGGGCGGGATGCCGCTTGCAGCGGAATCTGCCAAAACGCGTCCTTCAAATCAAGACTTGTTATGTATTGAGTGTTTTCCAATCGACTAAGTAACCAGTCTATAATGGGTAGGGGATATGCTTCTTTCACTGTCACTGCATTTACTTTTCTTGCATCTAAGCACAGCCTCACTTTGCCGTTACTCTTTAGTACTACCGTCACCGGCGAACTCCATGGACTGGATGATTCCTCAATCACGCCCAGTGCTAGCATCCTATCTAGCTCTTGGTCCATTTCTTTTTGTTTGGCTGGTGATATGGCATAGTACCGTTGCTTAATCGGCTTAGCGTTTCCTGTGTCAATTTCATGCTCTAGCAGAGTTGTCTTACCCAACCCAAGTTGCACTGAGCTCGGAAACTTCGCTTTGACTTGATCAAGCATCTGCTTTTGTGACTTAGTTAAATCATGTGTTATTTCTGCCTCAACCCTATCGAGATCCTTTGGCAACAGCGTTGTTGGTACTGTTAGTTCAGAAACAGAGATATGTAACCCAAATGCTTTCCAGAAGTCTGTCCCAAGATACAGAGACTGAGACAATGACGGTGCCACGTATAGACGGACAACTCTTGTTTGGTCTTGAAACGTAACTGGCACGTCTAAATACCCGAGGATACTCTCTGGGGAACCATTTGCCGTATGCACCTTTGTTTTGAAAGGATGGTAATCTAAACCACACTTGATTAAAAATTGTTCACAGCCGTGACCTAACACACTAATGTTAGCCCCGGAATCTAATAATCCCTCAAGTTTATTACCACCCACTGTGATCATAGCATAAGGTCGATTGTCTGGTTTAGAGTGGATAACAGTCGAATTAATGGATCGACGCATTAATCTGCGTCGACGAAAATATCTGACTCGTCGAACGACTTGCCTGTTATCCGTTTGGCAAGAGGTAGAAGAGTAGATTTTACTTTTTTGATGTTTTAACTGCGCCAACTCCGATATAACTCTGGATCGGTGTTGCTGGCAGCTTCCTCTGTCAACTGACGAGGCTTGGGATCCAGGCTGGCTCGGTGGAGGTGAGGTTCCCGGAAATCCCTCATCTCTCCCCTGAGGTTTTTTTGTGGATTGCAATATTGACAGTCAGGTTTATACACCCCTCTCTGTCCACAACCATAGCAAAACACCCCCTTGATTGGTTGTCTACAATCTAAGATTTGGTGTGTCAAGCTATTGCAATTAACACACACGTCTGGTGTTGCATCTCTAGATGTATAATCAAGCAAATTAGTTCTTCGGGAAGTATTATATGCCTCAGTTCGAGATTCTCTTAACTTCGGAAAATCCCGGGATTGTGACTTCGACTTAAGTTTTTGTGTAATTTCACAAACCCGTTTGACATAATCATCTGGATCTTCTTTAATTGTCATCACTTCTGTTTCTTCCTCCGATAACATCTGATTTTCTAAATAAGGTACCTGTTCCGTGTAGGATGTGGTTAGCTCATGAACTCTGGGGGGCTGAGTATCAAATTTCACCTGTGGTCTTGACAATAACCTGGCCCCACGGTAAGGGTACATCTCTTGTGTTGCTGTGATCTTATACTCCGGATTGAAGCCGAAACGCCGCCACAACTCTTCTTTTGCGCTACATCGTTTTATAAAATCTGACAATCGCACGAAATTCCATTCATCGTCTAACTCCATTTGCAGCCCTGGTCGCATATTTCTTCTGATAATAGTATATAACGTGTTATCAGATATTGGCTGACTTGATTGTAAAGCAAGCTTCTGCATGACTTGGTAGTATTCTTGAATGCTTTCTTTTGGATAGCGTTGCTTTCGGTTGTGCAACAACCGCAACACATCATCCACTGTGTGCACTGTTGCAAACCTCAGCAACAACTCGCTCTTGAGTTTTGACCAGGTAATATTTGGATGACGATCGGTGGTCGTCTGAAACCAATCCAACGCCTCTTCATCCAAACACATGTCTAATGCCCCTACCATTTGTTCTAACGGTATTTGAGAACGTGATGCTTGCCATTGCACTCGATCAAGGAACCTTTCAATTGGCATCTCACTTCGGAGACCTGAAAAACGTAATCTCCACGTTCCCACTTCCTGCCGCAGACGAGGATGTTTCACCTGACCCACTGTTGTACTGGTGGAGTAGTTCAAGGAAGATCGGTGTGGTACACCTCCTTGGGGTGAAAGCATATTTTCTTGCGTTATCGTGAGGTTATTTAAAGGCTCGTCAAACTCTTCTTCTTCCCAACCTAACTCTTTACCGCCTTTCTCTTTGAACATTTGTTCTCCTAAAACTGCTACATGTTTTACTACATCTTTACTGGGACCAGGTTGTATTTGCTCAAAATTATCTGATGAAGGAACGGCCGTCTTTGTTACTGCAAAGTTTGCTTCTGTGAATTTGGCAAGCACCTCTGCTGAAGTTATTTTGCCCCTTCGCAAGTTATGCAACCATACTGCACATTCTCTAATCAAATCATCTAAGCCCACAGCGAGTTTAGCGAAAGTAGGTGATTTTTTAATTCCTCTTTCGACTCTACCTTTTATATGCGACAATTTAGTTCTTGCTAGCGGCATCCAGTCTTTCGTAGGACTGTCTTTGGCTAGTTCTTCCAACACTACCTCACGGAAATTGTTCAGCTTCTTCAAGCAGTTCTCGTATTCTACACGAGGTTGCTTGCTTGCAGCTTCATGCATCTTATTAGGAATGAGACAGAAGTCATCACGTTCCTCTTCGAGTTTCCTTTCTAATGCTTCCTTTAACGTGGCTGTCACCTCACGAGTGGCTTTGTCCGTTAAATTCCGCACTTCAAATTCAATGAGAAGCTCGGCATCATCTAACAGATGGCAATCAAGTTCTAACATACTTCTAATCCTAACAAAACTCTACTTTAAAAAAAAAAATATTAAATTAATCTACTACTACAAATTACAAAGTCGTGTTCTCTTTCTTACAACAGAATTGACTATGGTCTCTTCACACCATGAATAAACATATCTATGAGCCAAATAGGGAATGGAAAAGGGTTTGAAATAAATTGAAATTTGGATGAATTTGATTTGTTGTCCCCAACGTTGCAATGGATTCAAAACTACATGAGTGACCATCATTGCTATGATGAACAACGTATCAATTTCATGAATACACCCAATGGTCATGAACTGAATGATTGCCCTCTTAGCCACAGTTAGTAATCTACTCCCCAATGGAGGCACTCGACTGTGAGAGTGACAATAGCATATCATCTCATGTCAATTGGGAACGATAATACGCCGATTATCGCCAAGAATTTCCACAACATGTAATAACAACTAACTGGTTTATGTCCATACTTGGAATCATACACCCGTCCACTGGTGGAACCTAAGTTGAACAACCCGGTAGTTGATACTCTGGACGGCTTAAAATTAAATTTGAGTGGACTTGTACAACCCATCCCGGAGGATGAAAATTTATTTTTAAAATAGCTTAAGTGAATTTACGCAACACTTAACTATATGTTGTGTAATTTGGAAATTCATATTTTATACCAATTTTGGTTAATTAAATCAATTTGGATGTCACAATTGCACACCAAATTGACATGTTTCAGAGGAAAATTAATGGCAACTCAGTATTGCTACAACCAGGCTGTGATGTGATGAGATCGCCTACTACAATGACAGGTCATTGATACTCTGTCTCGAGCAATGCTACTGGCATTGGCTCGGTTCAATCCATCACTATCACCCTCACCTGCCTCACAAACTAAGTTGAGGTGGTATCGGACGAAAACGGTACCCCTACGTAAAAAATATCAAAGAAAAATATTAAGAATCACGAGTACACCAGAAAAATCTCGTGTCCCCGTGGAGAGGATAGATACCACATTAGAATGGATCTAAAAAAATAAAATCGGAGACGGATGTTTGTCTCGCTTGTTTGGACACCATTTACTATAACGAAATGTGACAAGTGGTGCCTAAACTTATGATTAACTTGGAGACGGATGTTTTGGCCTCCATTTGGTGTAACGCATACAACCAAATACACATCAAACAAGGATGATCCTTTTAAGAAATGAAATCAAGCTGTGCAAGCACCCTCACTTGATTTGCATCTCCATAAAGGTCTGGTAGTACTGGACGAAAACAGTACACCGTCAGCGGATAAAAGCTATTATCTTCGATATTAATAGACCATTTATGTTACCATCGCTACCGTGACCATCGGTTTGTTCCCCAGAGTGTGGGTTGGGACATGCCTCAAACAAAACGAATAATCATAGATCCAGCAATTGTATCCATAAATTGTACTAAAGTTTTTTAACATGAATATGACCCACCATGTATTTGGTCAGGCTAAGCCGCAGCCATATTCAAGTTGAAAAAACTCTTGTCCAAAAATAAAAGAAATGAGAAAATTTGTCTGTAAACACAGAAATATGTAGATTGGAGACTGATGTTTTGGCCTCCATTTGGGCGCCACTGTAACGAGACTGAGTCGAGTTACCTCAACTCAATCGTTTACAAAGTTTGTTTCCCAACCGCTTATAGTCACCCCGTGCGGCATTTACCTGAGCTCAAGGCCGGTAGAGGTAACTTCGTCGTGGGGTTTGGGGTGACGCGGTCGAGAAACCTAGTTATACCGCATTATTGAAAAAAAGGACAACTTAGAGTTTGGACCAAAACTTGGTCAACGGACATATTAATTAGAAGGTAAGTGGTTTTTTTGGGCTCTTAGGGGAATCATTATGGTGCGAGTTCTTCGACCATAGTCAATAATGGTGAGCTTAGCTCTGAGCCATTTGAATGTGAAAGAAATGAAAAATCAAGGGTTAGTAAGAATTATTTTTTTTGTGGGGTTTTTGGTGCTGTGTTTCCAGCAGAAAGGGTGAAGAAGCGTTTCCACTTACTTTCTCCCGTCTCTAATGAGACCGCTGGATTGACACACCACCAAATTTTGGTTACTCGGGGTTAGTAGGTCGGGATTTTTTTAAAAGTTATACTCACCATTGTTTCACCTTTTCTTTTCTTTTACGAACGAACAAAAAAAAAAATTCTCAAAAAAAAATTTAATTAAAATAGTTACAGAATTTATTTTTATATTAAAACAAAAAAATTAAACAAAGAAAATTAAATTGACAAAATTTTGTTCTCAGAAAATAAAACTTAACACCCACTAACAACCCGAAAGCAAAAAAAAAAACTACTGTCCCCAAATAAAATTTTGGCGAGGTTTTTATATCATTTATTCTGCTGATTGACCAAAAAGACGTATTATTTTCGATCAATCAACTCTCAAAAATTCCATAATTGCCCCTGCATTATTTTATGTGGTTTATGGATTATTGTGCAAAGCTTGCTAATAACCGGCACGTTTTTTTGGTTACAGGTGAAAACCCAACAACACCAAAAAAAAGAAATGCAGAAAAACGTTTTTGAATTCATTCACCCAGTGGAATTCAAATTGGCTAACAATAACCTTGGGTGAATGAATAAAAGAAAATTGCTAATAAGCAAAACAACAATTTTTTATACACATACTAGCCCAAGTATGTGCGATAAGAATAAAATATGTTTTTACGTTTATTTACGAAACATGAGATTTGTAAATAAACGTAAAAAGAAAATGTGTCATATGGTACGCGCCATTGAGAACATTTTAGTTTTACACTAATTTAGTTGTTGGTTATGAATCTTGTTTATGTGCATGTTTTAATATGCACAACACACGATTAAACCAACATAATTAATGTAATTTGAACATAATCTGTACCCGGATATTGTCATAGGGATTTGTTTAATATTTTAGAAGAAAATATCTTCAAAAGTGGGGTACAGTTTGAGGTGTGAGTTTGGTGGATTGGTGTACTTTGTAACGGGGATGACAAACGCCCGTTACAATACCTCTATCAATAGTTGCTGAGACCTGTAATTGTGATGCCAACGGGTATTTAGATCGCTCGGATATTTCTACACATTTTGTGGAAAATTTAATTTTATTGAAAATCAACTGAACTACAGCCCACAGATTCAGAGCTTTAAAAATCGAAAATCTGCAATTGTGCTCCGATTTCGATGATTGATACCTCTATCAATAGGTGCTGAGACCTGTAATTGTGATGCCAACGGGTATTTAGATCGCTCGGATATTTCTACACATTTTGTGGAAAATTTAATTTTATTGAAAATCAACTGAACTATAGCCCACAGATTCAGAGCTTTAAAAATCGAAAATCTGCAATTGTGCTCCGATTTCGATGATTGATACCTCTATCAATAGGTGCTGAGACCTGTAATTGTGATGCCAACGGGTATTTAGATCGCTCGAATATTTCTACACATTTTGTGGAAAAATTAATTTTATTGAAAATCAACTGAACTATAGCCCACAAATTCAGAGCTTTCAAAATCGAAAATCTGCAATTGTGCTCCGATCTCGATGATTGATACCTCTATCAATAGTTGCTGAGACCTGTAATTGTGATGCCAACGGGTATTTAGATCGCTCGGATATTTCTACACATTTTGTGGAAAATTTAATTTTATTGAAAATCAACTGAACTATAGCCCACAGATTCAGAGCTTTAAAAATCGCAAATCTGCAATTGTGCTCCGATTTCGATGATTGATACCTCTATCAATAGGTGCTGAGACCTGTAATTGTGATGCCAACGGGTATTTAGATCGCTCGAATATTTCTAAACATTTTGTGGAAAAATTAATTTTATTGAAAATCAACTGAACTATAGCCCACAAATTCAGAGTTTTCAAAATCGAAAATCTGCAATTTTGCTCCGATCTCGATGATTGATACCTCTATCAATAGGTGCTGAGACCTGTAATTGTAATGCCAACGGGTATTTAGATCGCTCGAATATTTCTACACATTTTGTGGAAAATTTAATTTTATTGAAAATCAACTGAACTATAGCCCACAAATTCAGAGCTTTAAAAATCGAAAATCTGCAATTGTGCTCCGATCTCGATGATTGATACCTCTATCAATAGTTGCTGAGACCTGTAATTGTAATGCCAACGGGTATTTAGATCGCTCGAATATTTCTACACATTTTGTGGAAAATTTAATTTTATTGAAAATCAACTGAACTATAGCCCACAAATTCAGAGCTTTAAAAATCGAAAATCTGCAATTGTGCTCCGATTTCGATGATTGATACCTCTATCAATAGGTGCTGAGACCTATAATTGTGATGCCAACGGGTATTTAGATCGCTCGAATATTTCTACACATTTTGTGGAAAATTTAATTCTATTGAAAATCAACTGAACTATAGCCCACAAATTCAGAGCTTTCAAAATCAAAAATCTGCAATTATGCTCCGATCTCGATGATTGATACCTCTATCAATAGGTGCTGAGACCTGTAATTGTGATGCCAACGGGTATTTAGATCGCTCGAATATTTCTACACATTTTGTGGAAAATTTAATTTTATTGAAAATCAACTGAACTATAGCCCACAAATTCAGAGCTTTAAAAATCGAAAATCTGCAATTGTGCTCCGATTTCGATGATTGATACCTCTATCAATAGGTGCTGAGACCTGTAATTGTAATGCCAACGGGTATTTAGATCGCTCGAATATTTCTACACATTTTGTGGAAAATTTAATTTTATTGAAAATCAACTGAACTATAGCCCACAAATTCAGAGCTTTAAAAATCGAAAATCTGCAATTGTGCTCCGATCTCGATGATTGATACTTCTATCAATAGTTGCTGAGACCTGTAATTGTAATGCCAACGGGTATTTAGATCGCTTGAATATTTCTACACATTTTGTGGAAAATTTAATTTGATTGAAAATCAACTGAACTATAGCCCACAAATTCAGAGCTTTCAAAATCAAAAATCTGCAATTATGCTCCGATCTCGATGATTGATACCTCTATCAATAGGTGCTGAGACCTGTAATTGTGATGCCAACGGGTATTTAGATCGCTCGAATATTTCTACACATTTTGTGGAAAATTTAATTTTATTGAAAATCAACTGAACTATAGCCCACAAATTCAGAGCTTTAAAAATCGAAAATCTGCAATTGTGCTCCGATTTCGATGATTGATACCTCTATCAATAGTTGCTGAATCCTGTAATTGTGATGCCAACGGGTATTTAGATCGCTCGAATATTTCTACACATTTTGTGGAAAATTTAATTTTATTGAAAATCAACTGAACTATAGCCCACAAATTCAGAGCTTTAAAAATCGAAAATCTGCAATTGTGCTCCGATTTCGATGATTGATACCTCTATCAATAGGTGCTGAGACCTGTAATTGTGATGCCAACGGGTATTTAAATCGCTCGAATATTTCTACTCATTTTGTGGAAAATTTAATTTTATTGAAAATCAACTGAACTATAGCCCACAAATTCAGAGCTTTCAAAATCGAAAATCTGCAATTATGCTCCGATCTCGATGATTGATACCTCTATCAATAGGTGCTGAGCCCTGTAATTGTGATGCCAACGGGTATTTAAATCGCTCGAATATTTCTACACATTTTGTGGAAAATTTAATTTTATTGAAAATCAACTGAACTATAGCCCACAAATTCAGAGCTTTCAAAATCGAAAATCTGCAATTGTGCTCCGATATCGATGATTGATACCTCTATCAATAGTTGCTGAATCTTGTAATTGTGATGCCAACGGGTATTTAGATCGCTCGGATATTTCTACACATTTTGTGGAAAATTTAATTTTATTGAAAATCAACTGAACTATAGCCCACAAATTCAGAGCTTTCAAAATCAAAAATCTGCAATTATGCTCCGATCTCGATGATTGATACCTCTATCAATAGGTGCTGAGACCTGTAATTGTGATGCCAACGGGTATTTAGATCGCTCGAATATTTCTACATATTTTGTGGAAAATTTAATTTTATTGAAAATCAACTGAACTATAGCCCACAAATTCAGAGCTTTAAAAATTGAAAATCTGCAATTGTGCTCCGATTTCGATGATTGATACCTCTATCAATAGGTGCTGAGACCTGTAATTATGATGCCAACGGGTATTTAGATCGCTCGAATATTTCTACACATTTTGTGGAAAATTTAATTTTATTGAAAATCAACTGAACTATAGCCCACAAATTCAGAGCTTTAAAAATCGAAAATCTGCAATTGTGCTCCGATTTCGATGATTGATACCTCTATCAATAGGTGCTGAGACCTGTAATTGTAATGCCAACGGGTATTTAGATCGCTCGAATATTTCTACACATTTTGTGGAAAATTTAATTTTATTGAAAATCAACTGAACTATAGCCCACAAATTCAGAGCTTTCAAAATCGAAAATCTGCAATTATGCTCCGATCTCGATGATTGATACCTCTATCAATAGGTGCTGAGACCTGTAATTGTGATGCCAACGGGTATTTAAATCGCTCGAATATTTCTACACATTTTGTGGAAAATTTAATTTTATTGAAAATCAACTGAACTATAGCCCACAAATTCAGAGCTTTCAAAATCGAAAATCTGCAATTATGCTCCGATCTCGATGATTGATACCTCTATCAATAGTTGCTGAATCCTGTAATTGTGATGCCAACGGGTATTTAAATCGCTCGAATATTTCTACACATTTTGTGGAAAATTTAATTTTATTGAAAATCAACTGAACTATAGCCCACAAATTCAGAGCTTTCAAAATCGAAAATCTGCAATTGTGCTCCGATCTCGATGATTGATACCTCTATCAATAGTTGCTGAATCCTGTAATTGTGATGCCGACGGGTATTTAGATCGCTTGAATATTTCTACACATTTTGTGGAAAATTTAATTTTATTGAAAATCAACTGAACTATAGCCCACAAATTCAGAGCTTTCAAAATCAAAAATCTGCAATTATGCTCCGATCTCGATGATTGATACCTCTATCAATAGGTGCTGAGACCTGTAATTGTGATGCCAACGGGTATTTAGATCGCTCGAATATTTCTACATATTTTGTGGAAAATTTAATTTTATTGAAAATCAACTGAACTATAGCCCACAAATTCAGAGCTTTAAAAATTGAAAATCTGCAATTGTGCTCCGATTTCGATGATTGATACCTCTATCAATAGGTGCTGAGACCTGTAATTATGATGCCAACGGGTATTTAGATCGCTCGAATATTTCTACACATTTTGTGGAAAATTTAATTTTATTGAAAATCAACTGAACTATAGCCCACAAATTCAGAGCTTTAAAAATCGAAAATCTGCAATTGTGCTCCGATTTCGATGATTGATACCTCTATCAATAGGTGCTGAGACCTGTAATTGTAATGCCAACGGGTATTTAGATCGCTCGAATATTTCTACACATTTTGTGGAAAATTTAATTTTATTGAAAATCAACTGAACTATAGCCCACAAATTCAGAGCTTTCAAAATCGAAAATCTGCAATTATGCTCCGATCTCGATGATTGATACCTCTATCAATAGGTGCTGAGACCTGTAATTGTGATGCCAACGGGTATTTAAATCGCTCGAATATTTCTACACATTTTGTGGAAAATTTAATTTTATTGAAAATCAACTGAACTATAGCCCACAAATTCAGAGCTTTCAAAATCGAAAATCTGCAATTATGCTCCGATCTCGATGATTGATACCTCTATCAATAGTTGCTGAATCCTGTAATTGTGATGCCAACGGGTATTTAGATCGCTCGAATATTTCTACACATTTTGTGGAAAATTTAATTTTATTGAAAATCAACTGAACTATAGCCCACAAATTCAGAGCTTTAAAAATCGAAAATCTGCAATTGTGCTCCGATTTCGATGATTGATACCTCTATCAATAGGTGCTGAGACCTGTAATTATGATGCCAACGGGTATTTAGATCGCTCGAATATTTCTACACATTTTGTGGAAAATTTAATTCTATTGAAAATCAACTGAACTATAGCCCACAAATTCAGAGCTTTAAAAATCGAAAATCTGCAATTGTGCTCCGATTTCGATGATTGATACCTCTATCAATAGGTGCTGAGACCTGTAATTGTAATGCCAACGGGTATTTAGATCGCTCGAATATTTCTACACATTTTGTGGAAAATTTAATTTTATTGAAAATCAACTGAACTATAGCCCACAAATTCAGAGCTTTCAAAATCGAAAATCTGCAATTGTGCTCCGATTTCGATGATTGATACCTCTATCAATAGGTGCTGAGACCTGTAATTATGATGCCAACGGGTATTTAGATCGCTCGAATATTTCTACACATTTTGTGGAAAATTTAATTTTATTGAAAATCAACTGAACTATAGCCCACAAATTCAGAGCTTTAAAAATCGAAAATCTGCAATTGTGCTCCGATTTCGATGATTGATACCTCTATCAATAGGTGCTGAGACCTGTAATTATGATGCCATCGGGTATTTAGATCGCTCGAATATTTCTACACATTTTGTGGAAAATTTAATTTTATTGAAAATCAACTGAACTATAGCCCACAAATTCAGAGCTTTAAAAATCGAAATGCAATTGTGCTCCGATTTCGATGATTGATACCTCTATCAATAGGTGCTGAGACCTGTAATTGTAATGCCAACGGGTATTTAGATCGCTCGAAAATTTCTACAAATTTTGTGGAAAATTTAATTTTATTGAAAATCAACTGAACTATAGCCCACAAATTCAGAGCTTTCAAAATCGAAAATCTGCAATTGTGCTCCGATTTCGATGATTGATACCTCTATCAATAGGTGCTGAGACCTGTAATTATGATGCCAACGGGTATTTAGATCGCTCGAATATTTCTACACATTTTGTGGAAAATTTAATTTTATTGAAAATCAACTGAACTATAGCCCACAAATTCAGAGCTTTAAAAATCGAAAATCTGCAATTGTGCTCCGATTTCGATTATTGATACCTCTATCAATAGGTGCTGAGACCTGTAATTGTAATGCCAACGGGTATTTAGATCGCTCGAATATTTCTACACATTTTGTGGAAAATTTAATTTTATTGAAAATCAACTGAACTATAGCCCACAAATTCAGAGCTTTAAAAATCGAAAATCTGCAATTGTGCTCCGATTTCGATGATTGATACCTCTATCAATAGGTGCTGAGACCTGTAATTGTGATGCCAACGGGTATTTAGATCGCTCGAATATTTCTACACATTTTGTGGAAAATTTAATTTTATTGAAAATCAACTGAACTATAGCCCACAAATTCAGAGCTTTAAAAATCGAAAATCTGCAATTGTGCTCCGATCTAGTTGCTGAGACCTGTAATTGTAATGCCAACGGGTATTTAGATCGCTCGAATATTTCTACACATTTTGTGAAAATTTAATTTTATTGAAAATCAACTGAACTATAGCCCACAAATTCAGAGCTTTAAAAATCGAAATGCAATTGTGCTCCGATTTCGATGATTGATACCTCTATCAATAGGTGCTGAGACCAATAATTGTGATGCCAACGGGTATTTAGATCGCTCGAATATTTCTACACATTTTGTGGAAAATTTAATTTTATTGAAAATCAACTGAACTATAGCCCACAAATTCAGAGCTTTCAAAATCAAAAATCTGCAATTATGCTCCGATCTCGATGATTGATACCTCTATCAATAGGTGCTGAGACCTGTAATTGTGATGCCAACGGGTATTTAGATCGCTCGAATATTTCTACACATTTTGTGGAAAATTTAATTTTATTGAAAATCAACTGAACTATAGCCCACAAATTCAGAGCTTTAAAAATCGAAAATCTGCAATTGTGCTCCGATTTCGATGATTGATACCTCTATCAATAGGTGCTGAGACCTGTAATTGTAATGCCAACGGGTATTTAGATCGCTCGAATATTTCTACACATTTTGTGGAAAATTTAATTTTATTGAAAATCAACTGAACTATAGCCCACAAATTCAGAGCTTTCAAAATCAAAAATCTGCAATTATGCTCCGATCTCGATGATTGATACCTCTATCAATAGGTGCTGAGACCTGTAATTGTGATGCCAACGGGTATTTAGATCGCTCGAATATTTCTACACATTTTGTGGAAAATTTAATTTTATTGAAAATCAACTGAACTATAGCCCACAAATTCAGAGCTTTAAATATCGAAAATCTGCAATTGTGCTCCGATTTCGATGATTGATACCTCTATCAATAGTTGCTGAATCCTGTAATTGTGATGCCAACGGGTATTTAGATCGCTTGAATATTTCTACACATTTTGTGGAAAATTTAATTTTATTGAAAATCAACTGAACTATAGCCCACAAATTCAGAGCTTTAAAAATCGAAAATCTGCAATTGTGCTCCGATTTCGATGATTGATACCTCTATCAATAGGTGCTGAGACCTGTAATTGTGATGCCAACGGGTATTTAGATCGCTCGAATATTTCTACACATTTTGTGGAAAAATTAATTTTATTGAAAATCAACTGAACTATAGCCCACAAATTCAGAGCTTTAAAAATCGAAAATCTGCAATTGTGCTCCGATTTCGATGATTGATACCTCTATCAATAGGTGCTGAGACCTGTAATTGTAATGCCAACGGGTATTTAGATCGCTCGAATATTTCTACACATTTTGTGGAAAATTTAATTTTATTGAAAATCAACTGAACTATAGCCCACAAATTCAGAGCTTTCAAAATCGGAAATCTGCAATTGTGCTCCGATTTCGATGATTGATACCTCTATCAATAGGTGCTGAGACCTGTAATTATGATGCCAACGGGTATTTAGATCGCTCGAATATTTCTACACATTTTGTGGAAAATTTAATTTTATTGAAAATCAACTGAACTATAGCCCACAAATTCAGAGCTTTCAAAATCGAAAATCTGCAATTGTGCTCCGATTTCGATGATTGATACCTCTATCAATAGGTGCTGAGACCTGTAATTGTAATGCCAACGGGTATTTAGATCGCTCGAATATTTCTACACATTTTGTGGAAAATTTAATTTTATTGAAAATCAACTGAACTATAGCCCACAAATTCAGAGCTTTCAAAATCGAAAATCTGCAATTATGCTCCGATCTCGATGATTGATACCTCTATCAATAGGTGCTGAGACCTGTAATTGTGATGCCAACGGGTATTTAAATCGCTCGAATATTTCTACACATTTTGTGGAAAATTTAATTTTATTGAAAATCAACTGAACTATAGCCCACAAATTCAGAGCTTTCAAAATCGAAAATCTGCAATTGTGCTCCGATCTCGATGATTGATACCTCTATCAATAGTTGCTGAATCCTGTAATTGTGATGCCAACGGGTATTTAGATCGCTCGGATATTTCTACACATTTTGTGGAAAATTTAATTTTATTGAAAATCAACTGAACTATAGCCCACAAATTCAGAGCTTTCAAAATCAAAAATCTGCAATTATGCTCCGATCTCGATGATTGATACCTCTATCAATAGGTGCTGAGACCTGTAATTGTGATGCCAACGGGTATTTAGATCGCTCGAATATTTCTACACATTTTGTGGAAAATTTAATTTTATTGAAAATCAACTGAACTATAGCCCACAAATTCAGAGCTTTTAAAAATTGAAAATCTGCAATTATGCTCCGATTTCGATGATTGATACCTCTATCAATAGGTGCTGAGACCTGTAATTGTAATGCCAACGGGTATTTAGATCGCTCGAATATTTCTACACATTTTGTGGAAAATTTAATTTTATTGAAAATCAACTGAACTATAGCCCACAAATTCAGAGCTTTCAAAATCGAAAATCTGCAATTATGCTCCGATCTCGATGATTGATACCTCTATCAATAGGTGCTGAGACCTGTAATTGTGATGCCAACGGGTATTTAGATCGCTCGAATATTTCTACACATTTTGTGGAAAATTTAATTTTATTGAAAATCAACTGAACTATAGCCCACAAATTCAGAGCTTTCAAAATCGAAAATCTGCAATTGTGCTCCGATCTCGATGATTGATACCTCTATCAATAGTTGCTGAATCCTGTAATTGTGATGCCAACGGGTATTTAGATCGCTCGGATATTTCTACACATATAGTTGAAAATTTAATTTTATTGAAAATCAACTGAACTATAGCCCACAAATTCAGAGCTTTCAAAATCAAAAATCTGCAATTATGCTCCGATCTCGATGATTGATACCTCTTTCAATAGGTGCTGAGACCTGTAATTGTGATGCCAACGGGTATTTAGATCGCTCGAATATTTCTACACATTTTGTGGAAAATTTAATTTTATTGAAAATCAACTGAACTATAGCCCACAAATTCAGAGCTTTAAAAATCGAAAATCTGCAATTATGCTCCGATTTCGATGATTGATACCTCTATCAATAGGTGCTGAGACCTGTAATTATGATGCCAACGGGTATTTAGATCGCTCGAATATTTCTACACATTTTGTGGAAAATTTAATTTTATTGAAAATCAACTGAACTATAGCCCACAAATTCAGAGCTTTAAAAATCGAAAATCTGCAATTGTGCTCCGATTTCGATGATTGATACCTCTATCAATAGGTGCTGAGACCTGTAATTGTAATGCCAACGGGTATTTAGATCGCTCGAATATTTCTACACATTTTGTGGAAAATTTAATTTTATTGAAAATCAACTGAACTATAGCCCACAAATTCAGAGCTTTAAAAATCGAAAATCTGCAATTGTGCTCCGATTTCGATGATTGATACCTCTATCAATAGGTGCTGAGACCTGTAATTATGATGCCAACGGGTATTTAGATCGCTCGAATATTTCTACACATTTTGTGGAAAATTTAATTTTATTGAAAATCAACTGAACTATAGCCCACAAATTCAGAGCTTTAAAAATCGAAAATCTGCAATTGTGCTCCGATTTCGATGATTGATACCTCTATCAATAGGTGCTGAGACCTGTAATTGTAATGCCAACGGGTATTTAGATCGCTCGAATATTTCTACACATTTTGTGGAAAATTTAATTTTATTGAAAATCAACTGAACTATAGCCCACAAATTCAGAGCTTTAAAAATCGAAAATCTGCAATTGTGCTCCGATTTCGATGATTGATACCTCTATCAATAGGTGCTGAGACCTGTAATTATGATGCCAACGGGTATTTAGATCGCTCGAATATTTCTACACATTTTGTGGAAAATTTAATTTTATTGAAAATCAACTGAACTATAGCCCACAAATTCAGAGCTTTCAAAATCGAAAATCTGCAATTGTGCTCCGATTTCGATGATTGATACCTCTATCAATAGGTGCTGAGACCTGTAATTGTAATGCCAACGGGTATTTAGATCGCTCGAATATTTCTACACATTTTGTGGAAAATTTAATTTTATTGAAAATCAACTGAACTATAGCCCAGAAATTCAGAGCTTTCAAAATCGAAAATCTGCAATTGTGCTCCGATTTCGATGATTGATACCTCTATCAATAGGTGCTGAGACCTGTAATTATGATGCCAACGGGTATTTAGATCGCTCGAATATTTCTACACATTTTGTGGAAAATTTAATTTTATTGAAAATCAACTGAACTATAGCCCACAAATTCAGAGCTTTAAAAATCGAAAATCTGCAATTGTGCTCCGATTTCGATTATTGATACCTCTATCAATAGGTGCTGAGACCTGTAATTGTGATGCCAACGGGTATTTAGATCGCTCGAATATTTCTACACATTTTGTGGAAAATTTAATTTTATTGAAAATCAACTGAACTATAGCCCACAAATTCAGAGCTTTAAAAATCGAAAATCTGCAATTGTGCTCCGATTTCGATTATTGATACCTCTATCAATAGGTGCTGAGACATGTAATTGTAATGCCAACGTGTATTTAGATCGCTCGAATATTTCTACTCATTTTGTGGAAAATTTAATTTTATTGAAAATCAACTGAACTATAGCCCACAAATTCAGAGCTTTAAAAATCGAAAATCTGCAATTGTGCTCCGATTTCGATGATTGATACCTCTATCAATAGGTGCTGAGACCTGTAATTGTAATGCCAACGGGTATTTAGATCGCTCGAATATTTCTACACATTTTGTGGAAAATTTAATTTTATTGAAAATCAACTGAACTATAGCCCACAAATTCAGAGCTTTCAAAATCGAAAATCTGCAATTGTGCTCCGATTTCGATGATTGATACCTCTATCAATAGGTGCTGAGACCTGTAATTATGATGCCAACGGGTATTTAGATCGCTCGAATATTTCTACACATTTTGTGGAAAATTTAATTTTATTGAAAATCAACTGAACTATAGCCCACAAATTCAGAGCTTTAAAAATCGAAAATCTGCAATTGTGCTCCGATTTCGATGATTGATACCTCTATCAATAGGTGCTGAGACCTGTAATTGTAATGCCAACGGGTATTTAGATCGCTCGAATATTTCTACACATTTTGTGGAAAATTTAATTTTATTGAAAATCAACTGAACTATAGCCCACAAATTCAGAGCTTTCAAAATCGAAAATCTGCAATTGTGCTCCGATTTCGATGATTGATACCTCTATCAATAGGTGCTGAGACCTGTAATTATGATGCCAACGGGTATTTAGATCGCTCGAATATTTCTACACATTTTGTGGAAAATTTAATTTTATTGAAAATCAACTGAACTATAGCCCACAAATTCAGAGCTTTCAAAATCGAAAATCTGCAATTGTGCTCCGATTTTGATGATTGATACCTCTATCAATAGGTGCTGAGACCTGTAATTGTAATGCCAACGGGTATTTAGATCGCTCGAATATTTCTACACATTTTGTGGAAAATTTAATTTTATTGAAAATCAACTGAACTATATAGCCCACAAATTCAGATCTTTAAAAATCGAAAATCTGCAATTGTGCTCCGATTTCGATGATTGATACCTCTATCAATAGGTGCTGAGACCTGTAATTGTAATGCCAACGGGTATTTAGATCGCTCGAATATTTCTACACATTTTGTGGAAAATTTAATTTTATTGAAAATCAACTGAACTATAGCCCACAAATTCAGAGCTTTCAAAATCGAAAATCTGCAATTGTGCTCCGATTTCGATGATTGATACCTCTATCAATAGGTGCTGAGACCTGTAATTATGATGCCAACGGGTATTTAGATCGCTCGAATATTTCTACACATTTTGTGGAAAATTTAATTTTATTGAAAATCAACTGAACTATAGCCCACAAATTCAGAGCTTTAAAAATCGAAAATCTGCAATTGTGCTCCGATTTCGATTATTGATACCTCTATCAATAGGTGCTGAGACCTGTAATTGTAATGCCAACGGGTATTTAGATCGCTCGAATATTTCTACACATTTTGTGGAAAATTTAATTTTATTGAAAATCAACTGAACTATAGCCCACAAATTCAGAGCTTTCAAAATCGAAAATCTGCAATTGTGCTCCGATTTCGATGATTGATACCTCTATCAATAGGTGCTGAGACCTGTAATTATGATGCCAACGGGTATTTAGATCGCTCGAATATTTCTACACATTTTGTGGAAAATTTAATTTTATTGAAAATCAACTGAACTATAGCCCACAAATTCAGAGCTTTAAAAATCGAAAATCTGCAATTGTGCTCCGATTTCGATTATTGATACCTCTATCAATAGGTGCTGAGACCTGTAATTATGATGCCAACGGGTATTTAGATCGCTCGAATATTTCTACACATTTTGTGGAAAATTTAATTTTATTGAAAATCAACTGAACTATAGCCCACAAATTCAGAGCTTTCAAAATCGAAAATCTGCAATTGTGCTCCGATTTCGATGATTGATACCTCTATCAATAGGTGCTGAGACCTGTAATTGTAATGCCAACGGGTATTAAGATCGCTCGAATATTTCTACACATTTTGTGGAAAATTTAATTTTATTGAAAATCAACTGAACTATAGCCCACAAATTCAGAGCTTTCAAAATCGAAAATCTGCAATTGTGCTCCGATTTCGATGATTGATACCTCTATCAATAGGTGCTGAGACCTGTAATTATGATGCCAACGGGTATTTAGATCGCTCGAATATTTCTACACATTTTGTGGAAAATTTAATTTTATTGAAAATCAACTGAACTATAGCCCACAAATTCAGAGCTTTAAAAATCGAAAATCTGCAATTGTGCTCCGATTTCGATGATTGATACCTCTATCAATAGGTGCTGAGACCTGTAATTGTAATGCCAACGGGTATTTAGATCGCTCGAATATTTCTACACATTTTGTGGAAAATTTAATTTTATTGAAAATCAACTGAACTATAGCCCACAAATTCAGAGCTTTAAAAATCGAAAATCTGCAATTGTGCTCCGATTTCGATTATTGATACCTCTATCAATAGGTGCTGAGACCTGTAATTGTAATGCCAACGGGTATTTAGATCGCTCGAATATTTATACACATTTTGTGGAAAATTTAATTTTATTGAAAATCAACTGAACTATAGCCCACAAATTCAGAGCTTTAAAAATCGAAAATCTGCAATTGTGCTCCGATTTCGATTATTGATACCTCTATCAATAGGTGCTGAGACCTGTAATTGTAATGCCAACGGGTATTTAGATCGCTCGAATATTTCTACACATTTTGTGGAAAATTTAATTTTATTGAAAATCAACTGAACTATAGCCCACAAATTCAGAGCTTTCAAAATCGAAAATCTGCAATTGTGCTCCGATTTCGATGATTGATACCTCTATCAATAGGTGCTGAGACCTGTAATTGTAATGCCAACGGGTATTTAGATCGCTCGAATATTTCTACACATTTTGTGGAAAATTTAATTTTATTGAAAATCAACTGAACTATAGCCCACAAATTCAGAGCTTTCAAAATCGAAAATCTGCAATTGTGCTCCGATTTCGATGATTGATACCTCTATCAATAGGTGCTGAGACCTGTAATTATGATGCCAACGGGTATTTAGATCGCTCGAATATTTCTACACATTTTGTGGAAAATTTAATTTTATTGAAAATCAACTGAACTATAGCCCACAAATTCAGAGCTTTAAAAATCGAAAATCTGCAATTGTGCTCCGATTTCGATTATTGATACCTCTATCAATAGGTGCTGAGACCTGTAATTGTGATGCCAACGGGTATTTAGATCGCTCGAATATTTATACACATTTTGTGGAAAATTTAATTTTATTGAAAATCAACTGAACTATAGCCCACAAATTCAGAGCTTTAAAAATCGAAAATCTGCAATTGTGCTCCGATTTCGATTATTGATACCTCTATCAATAGGTGCTGAGACATGTAATTGTAATGCCAACGTGTATTTAGATCGCTCGAATATTTCTACTCATTTTGTGGAAAATTTAATTTTATTGAAAATCAACTGAACTATAGCCCACAAATTCAGAGCTTTAAAAATCGAAAATCTGCAATTGTGCTCCGATTTCGATTATTGATACCTCTATCAATAGGTGCTGAGACCTGTAATTGTAATGCCAACGGGTATTTAGATCGCTCGAATATTTCTACACATTTTGTGGAAAATTTAATTTTATTGAAAATCAACTGAACTATAGCCCACAAATTCAGAGCTTTAAAAATCGAAAATTTGCAATTGTGCTCCGATTTCGATTATTGATACCTCTATCAATAGGTGCTGAGACCTGTAATTGTGATGCCAACGGGTATTTAGATCGCTCGAATATTTATACACATTTTGTGGAAAATTTAATTTTATTGAAAATCAACTGAACTATAGCCCACAAATTCAGAGCTTTAAAAATCGAAAATCTGCAATTGTGCTCCGATTTCGATTATTGATACCTCTATCAATAGGTGCTGAGACCTGTAATTGTGATGCCAACGGGTATTTAGATCGCTCGAATATTTATACACATTTTGTGGAAAATTTAATTTTATTGAAAATCAACTGAACTATAGCCCACAAATTCAGAGCTTTAAAAATCGAAAATCTGCAATTGTGCTCCGATTTCGATTATTGATACCTCTATCAATAGGTGCTGAGACCTGTAATTGTGATGCCAACGGGTATTTAGATCGGTTGAATATTTATACACATTTTGTGGAAAATTTAATTTTATTGAAAATCAACTGAACTATAGCCCACAAATTCAGAGCTTTAAAAATCGAAATGCAATTGTGCTCCGATTTCGATGATTGATACCTCTATCAATAGGTGCTGAGACCTGTAATTGTAATGCCAACGGGTATTTAGATCGCTCGAATATTTCTACACATTTTGTGGAAAATTTAATTTTATTGAAAATCAACTGAACTATAGCCCACAAATTCAGAGCTTTAAAAATCGAAAATCTGCAATTGTGCTCCGATTTCGATGATTGATACCTCTATCAATAGGTGCTGAGACCTGTAATTATGATGCCAACGGGTATTTAGATCGCTCGAATATTTCTACACATTTTGTGGAAAATTTAATTTTATTGAAAATCAACTGAACTATAGCCCACAAATTCAGAGCTTTAAAAATCGAAAATCTGCAATTGTGCTCCGATTTCGATTATTGATACCTCTATCAATAGGTGCTGAGACCTGTAATTGTGATGCCAACGGGTATTTAGATCGCTCGAATATTTATACACATTTTGTGGAAAATTTAATTTTATTGAAAATCAACTGAACTATAGCCCACAAATTCAGAGCTTTAAAAATCGAAAATCTGCAATTGTGCTGCGATTTCGATGATTGATACCTCTATCAATAGGTGCTGAGACCTGTAATTATGATGCCAACGGGTATTTAGATCGCTCGAATATTTCTACACATTTTGTGGAAAATTTAATTTTATTGAAAATCAACTGAACTATAGCCCACAAATTCAGAGCTTTAAAAATCGAAATCTGCAATTGTGCTCCGATTTCGATTATTGATACCTCTATCAGTAGGTGCTGAGACATGTAATTGTAATGCCAACGTGTATTTAGATCGCTCGAATATTTCTACTCATTTTGTGGAAAATTTAATTTTATTGAAAATCAACTGAACTATAGCCCACAAATTCAGAGCTTTAAAAATCGAAAATCTGCAATTGTGCTCCGATTTCGATTATTGATACCTCTATCAATAGGTGCTGATACCTGTAATTGTAATGCCAACGTGTATTTAGATCGCTCGAATATTTCTACACATTTTGTGGAAAATTTAATTTTATTGAAAATCAACTGAACTATAGCCCACAAATTCAGAGCTTTCAAAATCGAAAATCTGCAATTGTGCTCCGATTTCGATGATTGATACCTCTATCAATAGGTGCTGAGACCTGTAATTATGATGCCAACGGGTATTTAGATCGCTCGAATATTTCTACACATTTTGTGGAAAATTTAATTTTATTGAAAATCAACTGAACTATAGCCCACAAATTCAGAGCTTTAAAAATCGAAAATCTGCAATTGTGCTCCGATTTCGATTATTGATACCTCTATCAATAGGTGCTGAGACCTGTAATTGTAATGCCAACGTGTATTTAGATCGCTCGAATATTTCTACACATTTTGTGGAAAATTTAATTTTATTGAAAATCAACTGAACTATAGCCCACAAATTCAGAGCTTTAAAAATCGAAAATATGCAATTATGCTCCGATCTCGATGATTGATACCTCTATCAATAGGTGCTGAGACCTATAATTGTGATGCCAACGGGTATTTAGATCGCTCGAATATTTATACACATTTTGTGGAAAATTTAATTTTATTGAAAATCAACTGAACTATAGCCCACAAATTCAGAGCTTTAAAAATCGAAAATCTGCAATTGTGCTCCGATTTCGATTATTGATACCTCTATCAATAGGTGCTGAGACATGTAATTGTAATGCCAACGTGTATTTAGATCGCTCGAATATTTATACACATTTTGTGGAAAATTTAATTTTATTGAAAATCAACTGAACTATAGCCCACAAATTCAGAGCTTTAAAAATCGAAAATCTGCAATTGTGCTCCGATTTCGATTATTGATACCTCTATCAATAGGTGCTGAGACATGTAATTGTAATGCCAACGTGTATTTAGATCGCTCGAATATTTATACACATTTTGTGGAAAATTTAATTTTATTGAAAATCAACTGAACTATAGCCCACAAATTCAGAGCTTTAAAAATCGAAAATCTGCAATTGTGCTCCGATTTCGATTATTGATACCTCTATCAATAGGTGCTGATACCTGTAATTGTAATGCCAACGTGTATTTAGATCGCTCGAATATTTCTACTCATTTTGTGGAAAATTTAATTTTATTGAAAATCAACTGAACTATAGCCCACAAATTCAGAGCTTTAAAAATCGAAAATCTGCAATTGTGCTCCGATTTCGATTATTGATACCTCTATCAATAGGTGCTGAGACCTGTAATTGTAATGCCACCGGGTATTTAGATCGCTCGAATATTTCTACACATTTTGTGGAAAATTTAATTTTATTGAAAATCAACTGAACTATAGCCCACAAATTCAGAGCTTTAAAAATCGAAAATCTGCAATTGTGCTCCGATTTCGATTATTGATACCTCTATCAATAGGTGCTGAGACATGTAATTGTAATGCCAACGTGTATTTAGATCGCTCGAATATTTATACACATTTTGTGGAAAATTTAATTTTATTGAAAATCAACTGAACTATAGCCCACAAATTCAGAGCTTTAAAAATCGAAAATCTGCAATTGTGCTCCGATTTCGATTATTGATACCTCTATCAATAGGTGCTGAGACATGTAATTGTAATGCCAACGTGTATTTAGATCGCTCGAATATTTATACACATTTTGTGGAAAATTTAATTTTATTGAAAATCAACTGAACTATAGCCCACAAATTCAGAGCTTTAAAAATCGAAAATCTGCAATTGTGCTCCGATTTCGATTATTGATACCTCTATCAATAGGTGCTGAGACCTGTAATTGTAATGCCAACGGGTATTTAGATCGCTCGAATATTTCTACACATTTTGTGGAAAATTTAATTTTATTGAAAATCAACTGAACTATAGCCCACAAATTCAGAGCTTTCAAAATCGAAAATCTGCAATTATGCTCCGATCTCGATGATTGATACCTCTATCAATAGGTGCTGAGACCTATAATTGTGATGCCAACGGGTATTTAGATCGCTCGAATATTTATACACATTTTGTGGAAAACTTAATTTTATTGAAAATCAACTGAACTATAGCCCACAAATTCAGAGCTTTAAAATCGAAAATCTGCAATTATGCTCCGATCTCGATGATTGATACCTCTATCAATAGGTGCTGAGACCTATAATTGTGATGCCAACGGGTATTTAGATCGCTCGAATATTTATACACATTTTGTGGAAAATTTAATTTTATTGAAAATCAACTGAGCTATAGCCCACAAATTCAGAGCTTTAAAAATCGAAAATCTGCAATTGTGCTCCGATTTCGATTATTGATACCTCTATCAATAGGTGCTGAGACCTGTAATTATGATGCCAACGGGTATTTAGATCGCTCGAATATTTCTACACATTTTGTGGAAAATTTAATTTTATTGAAAATCAACTGAACTATAGCCCACAAATTCAGAGCTTTAAAAATCGAAAATCTGCAATTATGCTCCGATTTCGATTATTGATACCTCTATCAATAGGTGCTGAGACCTGTAATTGTAATGCCAACGGGTATTTAGATCGCTCGAATATTTCTACACATTTTGTGGAAAATTTAATTTTATTGAAAATCAACTGAACTATAGCCCACAAATTCAGAGCTTTAAAATCGAAAATCTGCAATTGTGCTCCGATTTCGATTATTGATACCTCTATCAATAGGTGCTGAGACCTATAATTGTGATGCCAACGGGTATTTAGATCGCTCGAATATTTATACACATTTTGTGGAAAATTTAATTTTATTGAAAATCAACTGAACTATAGCCCACAAATTCAGAGCTTTAACACTAAATCTACCAAGACCGGGTCATTTGACCCGTTTTAAAATTTCGATTAGAATTTCCTTTATTCAACGTAATTGCACCGCCTTAACCCTTTACGATTTTTCCAATAATATACGTACAATAAATTTTTAAATATTTACTTCTGTTTTTTATTAATTAGTTTCTACGAAAAGTGTGTAAACTATTTTACCTGCCACAACGGGTCATTTGATCCATCACGGTATGAATAGGTATAAATGAAGTGTCGGTAAGTTTAGTGTTAAAAATCGAAAATCTGCAATTGTGCTCCGATTTCGATTATTGATACCTCTATCAATAGGTGCTGAGACCTGTAATTGTAATGCCAACGGGTATTTAGATCGCTCGAATATTTCTACACATTTTGTGGAAAATTTAATTTTATTGAAAATCAACTGAACTATAGCCCACAAATTCAGAGCTTTCAAAATCGAAAATCTGCAATTATGCTCCGATCTCGATTATTGATACCTCTATCAATAGGTGCTGAGACCTATAATTGTGATGCCAACGGGTATTTAGATCGCTCGAATATTTCTACACATTTTGTGGAAAATTTAATTTTATTGAAAATCAACTGAACTATAGCCCACAAATTCAGAGCTTTAAAATCGAAAATCTGCAATTGTGCTCCGATTTCGATTATTGATACCTCTATCAATAGGTGCTGAGACCTGTAATTATGATGCCAACGGGTATTTAGATCGCTCGAATATTTCTACACATTTTGTGGAAAATTTAATTTTATTGAAAATCAACTGAACTTTAGCCCACAAATTCAGAGCTTTAAAAATCGAAAATCTGCAATTGTGCTCCGATTTAGATTATTGATACCTCTATCAATAGGTGCTGAGACCTGTAATTGTAATGCCAACGGGTATTTAGATCGCTCGAATATTTCTACACATTTTGTGGAAAATTTAATTTTATTGAAAATCAACTGAACTATAGCCTACAAATTCAGAGCTTTCAAAATCGAAAATCTGCAATTATGCCCCGATCTCGATGATTGATACCTCTATCAATAGTTGCTGAGACCTGTAATTGTGATGCCAACGGGTATTTAGATCGCTGGAAAATTCCTACACATTTTGTGGAAAATTTAATTTTATTGGAAATCAACTGAACTATAGCCCACAAATTCAGAGCTTTCAAAATCGAAAATCTGCAATTATGCTCCGATCTCGATGATTGATACCTCTATCAATAGGTGCTGAGACCTATAATTGTGATGCTAACGGGTATTTAGATCGCTCGAATATTTATACACATTTTGTGGAAAATTTAATTTTATTGAAAATCAACTGAACTATAGCCCACAAATTCAGAGCTTTAAAAATCGAAAATCTGCAATTGTGCTCCGATTTCGATGATTGATACCTCTATCAATAGGTGCTGAGACCTATAATTGTGATGCCAACGGGTATTTAGATCGCTCGAATATTTCTACACATTTTGTGGAAAATTTAATTTTATTGAAAATCAGCTGAACTATAGCCCACAAATTCAGAGCTTTAAAAATCGAAAATCTGCAATTGTGCTCCGATTTCGATGATTGATACCTCTATCAATAGGTGCTGAGACCTGTAATTATGATGCCAACGGGTATTTAGATCGCTCGAATATTTCTACAAATTTTGTGGAAAATTTAATTTTATTGAAAATCAACTGAACTATAGCCCACAAATTCAGAGCTTTCAAAATCGAAAATCTGCAATTGTGCTCCGATTTCGATGATTGATACCTCTATCAATAGGTGCTGAGACCTGTAATTGTAATGCCAACGGGTATTTAGATCGCTCGAATATTTCTACACATTTTGTGGAAATTTTAATTTTATTGAAAATCAACTGAACTATAGCCCACAAATTCAAAGCTTTAAAAATCGAAAATCTGCAATTGTGCTCCGATCTCGATGATTGATACCTCTATCAATAGTTGCAGAGACCTGTAATTGTGATGCCAACGGGTATTTAGATCTCTCGAATATTTCTACACATTTTGTGGAAAATTTAATTTTATTGAAAATCAACTGAACTATAGCCCACAAATTCAGAGCTTTTAAAATCGAAAATCTGCAATTATGCTCCGATCTCGATGATTGATACCTCTATCAATAGGTGCTGAGACCTGTAATTGTGATGCCAACGGGTATTTAGATCTCTCGAATATTTCTACACATTTTGTGGAAAATTTAATTTTATTGAAAATCAACTGAACTATAGCCCACAAATTCAGAGCTTTAAAAATCGAAAATCTGCAATTGTGCTCCGATCTCGATGATTGATACCTCTATCAATAGGTGCTGAGACCTATAATTGTGATGCCAACGGGTATTTAGATCTCTCGAATATTTCTACACATTTTGTGGAAAATTTAGTTTTATTGAAAATCAACTGAACTATAGCCCACTAATTATGATTGATACCTCTATCAATCGATGATTGATACCTCTATCAATAGTTGCTGAGACCTGTAATTGTGATGCCAACGGGTATTTAGATCGCTCGGATATTTCTACACATTTTGTGGAAAATTTAATTTTATTGAAAATCAACTGAACTATAGCCCACAAATTCAGAGCTTTAAAAATCGAAAATCTGCAATTGTGCTCCGATCTCGATGATTGATACCTCGATTAATAGGTGCTGAGACCTGTAATTGTAATGCTAACGGGTATTTAGATCGCTCGAATATTTCTACTCATTTTGTGGAAAATTTAATTTTATTGAAAATCAACTGAACTATAGCCCACAAATTCAGAGCTTTAAAATCGAAAATCTGCAATTATGCTCCGATCTCGATGATTGATACCTCTATCAATAGTTGCTGAGACCTGTAATTGTGATGCCAACGGGTATTTAGATCTCTCGAATATTTCTACACATTTTGTGGAAAATTTAATTTTATTGAAAATCAACTGAACTATAGCCCACAAATTCAAAGCTTTAAAAATCGAAAATCTGCAATTGTGCTCCGATCTCGATGATTGATACCTCTATCAATAGGTGCTGATACCTGTAATTGTGATGCCAACGGGTATTTAGATCTCTCGAATATTTCTACACATTTTGTGGAAAATTTAATTTTATTGAAAATCAACTGAACTATAGCCCACAAATTCAGAGCTTTAAAAATCGAAAATCTGCAATTAAGCTCCGATTTCGATGATTGATACCTCTATCAATAGGTGCTGAGACCTGTAAATGTGATGCCAACGGGTATTTAGATCGCTCGAATATTTCTACACATTTTGTTGAAAATTTAATTTTATTGAAAATAAACTGAACTATAGCCCACAAATTCAGAGCTTTCAAATCGAAAATCTGCAATTGTGCTCCGATCTCGATGATTGATACCTCTATCAATAGGTGCTGATACCTGTAATTGTGATGCCAACGGGTATTTAGATCTCTCGAATATTTCTACACATTTTGTTGAAAATTTAATTTTATTGAAAATCAACTGAACTATAGCCCACAAATTCAGAGCTTTAAAAATCGAAAATCTGCAATTGTGCTCCGATCTCGATGATTGATACCTCTATCAATAGGTGCTGAGACCTATAATTGTGATGCCAACGGGTATTTAGATCTCTCGAATATTTCTACACATTTTGTGGAAAATTTAGTTTTATTGAAAATCAACTGAACTATAGCCCACTAATTATGATTGATACCTCTATCAATCGATGATTGATACCTCTATCAATAGTTGCTGAGACCTGTAATTGTGATGCCAACGGGTATTTAGATCGCTCGGATATTTCTACACATTTTGTGGAAAATTTAATTTTATTGAAAATCAACTGAACTATAGCCACAAATTCAGAGCTTTAAAATCGAAAATCTGCAATTATGCTCCGATCTCGATGATTGATACCTCTATCAATAGTTGCTGAGACCTGTAATTGTGATGCCAACGGGTATTTAGATCTCTCGAATATTTCTACACATTTTGTGGAAAATTTAATTTTATTGAAAATCAACTGAACTATAGCCCACAAATTCAAAGCTTTAAAAATCGAAAATCTGCAATTGTGCTCCGATCTCGATGATTTATACCTCTATCAATAGGTGCTGATACCTGTAATTGTGATGCCAACGGGTATTTAGATCTCTCGAATATTTCTACACATTTTGTGGAAAATTTAATTTTATTGAAAATCAACTGAACTATAGCCCACAAATTCAGAGCTTTAAAAATCGAAAATCTGCAATTAAGCTCCGATTTCGATGATTGATACCTCTATCAATAGGTGCTGAGACCTGTAAATGTGATGCCAACGGGTATTTAGATCGCTCGAATATTTCTACACATTTTGTTGAAAATTTAATTTTATTGAAAATAAACTGAACTATAGCCCACAAATTCAGAGCTTTCAAAATCGAAAATCTGCAATTGTGCTCCGATCTCGATGATTGATACCTCTATCAATAGGTGCTGATACCTGTAATTGTGATGCCAACGGGTATTTAGATCTCTCGAATATTTCTACACATTTTGTTGAAAATTTAATTTTATTGAAAATCAACTGAACTATAGCCCACAAATTCAGAGCTTTAAAAATCGAAAATCTGCAATTGTGCTCCGATCTCGATGATTGATACCTCTATCAATAGGTGCTGAGACCTATAATTGTGATGCCAACGGGTATTTAGATCTCTCGAATATTTCTACACATTTTGTGGAAAATTTAGTTTTATTGAAAATCAACTGAACTATAGCCCACTAATTATGATTGATACCTCTATCAATCGATGATTGATACCTCTATCAATAGTTGCTGAGACCTGTAATTGTGATGCCAACGGGTATTTAGATCGCTCGGATATTTCTACACATTTTGTGGAAAATTTAATTTTATTGAAAATCAACTGAACTATAGCCCACAAATTCAGAGCTTTAAAAATCGAAAATCTGCAATTATGCTCCGATCTCGATGATTGATACCTCTATCAATAGTTGCTGAGACCTGTAATTGTGATGCCAACGGGTATTTAGATCTCTCGAATATTTCTACACATTTTGTGGAAAATTTAATTTTATTGAAAATCAACTGAACTATAGCCCACAAATTCAGAGCTTTAAAAATCGAAAATCTGCAATTAAGCTCCGATTTCGATGATTGATACCTCTATCAATAGGTGCTGAGACCTGTAAATGTGATGCCAACGGGTATTTAGATCGCTCGAATATTTCTACACATTTTGTTGAAAATTTAATTTTATTGAAAATAAACTGAACTATAGCCCACAAATTCAGAGCTTTCAAAATCGAAAATCTGCAATTGTGCTCCGATCTCGATGATTGATACCTCTATCAATAGGTGCTGATACCTGTAATTGTGATGCCAACGGGTATTTAGATCTCTCGAATATTTCTACACATTTTGTTGAAAATTTAATTTTATTGAAAATCAACTGAACTATAGCCCACAAATTCAGAGCTTTAAAAATCGAAAATCTGCAATTGTGCTCCGATCTCGATGATTGATACCTCTATTAATAGGTGCTGAGACCTGTAATTGTAATGCTAACGGGAATTTAGATCGCTCGAATATTTCTACTCATTTTGTGGAAAATTTAATTTTATTGAAAATCAACTGAACTATAGCCCACAAATTCAGAGCTTTCAAAATCGAAAATCTGCAATTATGCTCCGATCTCGATGATTGATACCTCTATCAATAGTTGCTGAGACCTGTAATTGTGATGCCAACGGGTATTTAGATCTCTCGAATATTTCTACACATTTTGTGGAAAATTTAATTTTATTGAAAATCAACTGAACTATAGCCCACAAATTCAAAGCTTTAAAAATCGAAAATCTGCAATTGTGCTCCGATCTCGATGATTGATACCTCTATCAATAGGTGCTGATACCTGTAATTGTGATGCCAACGGGTATTTAGATCTCTCGAATATTTCTACACATTTTGTGGAAAATTTAATTTTATTGAAAATCAACTGAACTATAGCCCACAAATTCAGAGCTTTAAAAATCGAAAATCTGCAATTAAGCTCCGATTTCGATGATTGATACCTCTATCAATAGGTGCTGAGACCTGTAAATGTGATGCCAACGGGTATTTAGATCGCTCGAATATTTCTACACATTTTGTTGAAAATTTAATTTTATTGAAAATCAACTGAACTATAGCCCACAAATTCAGAGCTTTCAAAATCGAAAATCTGCAATTATGCTCCGATCTCGATGATTGATACCTCTATCAATAGGTGCTGAGACCTGTAATTGTGATGCCAACGGGTATTTAGATCTCTCGAATATTTCTACACATTTTGTGGAAAATTTAATTTTATTGAAAATCAACTGAACTATAGCCCACAAATTCAGAGCTTTAAAAATCGAAAATCTGCAATTGTGCTCCGATCTCGATGATTGATACCTCTATCAATAGGTACTGAGACCTATAATTGTGATGCCAACGGGTATTTAGATCTCTCGAATATTTCTACACATTTTGTGGAAAATTTAGTTTTATTGAAAATCAACTGAACTATAGCCCACTAATTATGATTGATACCTCTATCAATCGATGATTGATACCTCTATCAATAGTTGCTGAGACCTGTAATTGTGATGCCAACGGGTATTTAGATCGCTCGGATATTTCTACACATTTTGTGGAAAATTTAATTTTATTGAAAATCAACTGAACTATAGCCCACAAATTCAGAGCTTTAAAAATCGAAAATCTGCAATTGTGCTCCGATCTCGATGATTGATACCTCTATTAATAGGTGCTGAGACCTGTAATTGTAATGCTAACGGGTATTTAGATCGCTCGAATATTTCTACTCATTTTGTGGAAAATTTAATTTTATTGAAAATCAACTGAACTATAGCCCACAAATTCAGAGCTTTAAAAATCGAAAATCTGCAATTAAGCTCCGATTTCGATGATTGATACCTCTATCAATAGGTGCTGAGACCTGTAATTGTGATGCCAACGGGTATTTAGATCGCTCGAATATTTCTACACATTTTGTGGAAAATTTAATTTTATTGAAAATCAACTGAACTATAGCCCACAAATTCAGAGCTTTCAAAATCGAAAATCTGCAATTATGCTCCGATCTCGATGATTGATACCTCTATCAATAGTTGCTGAGACCTGTAATTGTGATGCCAACGGGTATTTAGATCTCTCGAATATTTCTACACATTTTGTGGAAAATTTAATTTTATTGAAAATCAACTGAACTATAGCCCACAAATTCAAAGCTTTAAAAATCGAAAATCTGCAATTGTGCTCCGATCTCGATGATTGATACCTCTATCAATAGGTGCTGATACCTGTAATTGTGATGCCAACGGGTATTTAGATCTCTCGAATATTTCTACACATTTTGTGGAAAATTTAATTTTATTGAAAATCAACTGAACTATAGCCCACAAATTCAGAGCTTTAAAAATCGAAAATCTGCAATTAAGCTCCGATTTCGATGATTGATACCTCTATCAATAGGTGCTGAGACCTGTAAATGTGATGCCAACGGGTATTTAGATCGCTCGAATATTTCTACACATTTTGTTGAAAATTTAATTTTATTGAAAATCAACTGAACTATAGCCCACAAATTCAGAGCTTTCAAAATCGAAAATCTGCAATTGTGCTCCGATCTCGATGATTGATACCTCTATCAATAGGTGCTGATAACTGTAATTGTGATGCCAACGGGTATTTAGATCTCTCGAATATTTCTACACATTTTGTTGAAAATTTAATTTTAATGAAAATCAACTGAACTATAGCCCACAAATTCAGAGCTTTCAAAATCGAAAATCTGCAATTGTGCTCCGATTTCGATGATTGATACCTCTATCAATAGGTGCTGAGACCTGTAAATGTGATGTTAACGGGTATTTAGATCGCTCGAATATTTCTACACATTTTGTTGAAAATTTAATTTTATTGAAAATCAACTGAACTATAGCCCACAAATTCAGAGCTTTAAAAATCGAAAATCTGCAATTGTGCTCCGATCTCGATGATTGATACCTCTATCAATAGGTGTTTAGACCTATAATTGTGATGCCAACGGGTATTTAGATCTCTCGAATATTTCTACACATTTTGTGGAAAATTTAATTTTATTGAAAATCAACTGAACTATAGCCCACAAATTCAGAGCTTTAAAAATCGAAAATCTGCAATTGTGCTCCGATTTCGATGATTGATACCTCTATCAATAGGTGCTGAGACCTGTAAATGTGATGCCAACGGGTATTTAGATCGCTCGAATATTTCTACACATTTTGTTGAAAATTTAATTTTATTGAAAATCAACTGAACTATAGCCCACAAATTCAGAGCTTTCAAAATCGAAAATCTGCAATTGTGCTCCGATTTCGATGATTGATACCTCTATCAATAGGTGCTGAGACCTATAATTGTGATGCCAACGGGTATTTAGATCTCTCGAATATTTCTACACATTTTGTGGAAAATTTAATTTTATTGAAAATCAACTGAACTATAGCCCACAAATTCAGAGCTTTAAAATCGAAAATCTGCAATTGTGCTCCGATTTCGATGATTGATACCTCTATCAATAGGTGCTGAGACCTGTAAATGTGATGCCAACGGGTATTTAGATCGCTCGAATATTTCTACACATTTTGTTGAAAATTTAATTTTATTGAAAATCACTGAACTATAGCCCACAAATTCAGAGCTTTCAAAATCGAAAATCTGCAATTGTGCTCCGATCTCGATGATTGATACCTCTATCAATAGGTGCTGATACCTGTAATTGTGATGCCAACGGGTATTTAGATCTCTCGAATATTTCTACACATTTTGTGGAAAATTTAATTTTATTGAAAATCAACTGAACTATAGCCCACAAATTCAGAGCTTTCAAAATCGAAAATCTGCAATTATGCTCCGATCTCGATGATTGATACCTCTATCAATAGGTGCTGATACCTGTAATTGTGATGCCAACGGGTATTTAGATCTCTCGAATATTTCTACACATTTTGTGGAAAATTTAATTTTATTGAAAATCAACTGAACTATAGCCCACAAATTCAGAGCTTTCAAAATCGAAAATCTGCAATTGTGCTCCGATCTCGATGATTGATACCTCTATCAATAGGTGCTGATACCTGTAATTGTGATGCCAACGGGTATTTAGATCTCTCGAATATTTCTACTCATTTTGTGGAAAATTTAATTTTATTGAAAATCAACTGAACTATAGCCCACAAATTCAGAGCTTTCAAAATCGAAAATCTGCAATTATGCTCCGATCTCGATGATTGATACCTCTATCAATAGTTGCTGAGACCTGTAATTGTGATGCCAACGGGTATTTAGATCTCTCGAATATTTCTACACATTTTGTGGAAAATTTAATTTTATTGAAAATCAACTGAACTATAGCCCACAAATTCAAAGCTTTAAAAATCGAAAATCTGCAATTGTGCTCCGATCTCGATGATTGATACCTCTATCAATAGGTGCTGATACCTGTAATTGTGATGCCAACGGGTATTTAGATCTCTCGAATATTTCTACACATTTTGTGGAAAATTTAATTTTATTGAAAATCAACTGAACTATAGCCCACAAATTCAGAGCTTTAAGGTACTGAGACCTATAATTGTGATGCCAACGGGTATTTAGATCTCTCGAATATTTCTACACATT